>CM021108.1:152866933-153075556 GCA_007115665.2 Sequoiadendron giganteum
TCTGATTAAGATTGTGCAAACACAAAATTAGGATAATTAATGAGAGATTAGGGACAAGTGGGAGATTATGGAGGATGTGACACTTAATCTTGATTAAGTGGTGCACATCCTAATCACAAATTAATTAATTTAATCTGGATTAAAAGAGGGTTATGGAGAATGTGACAAGGAGAGAGAAAAGAGGAATTAATATTATTTTTAATCCAAATGGGTTAAATAACTAAATTAAACAAATTATCTTATTTATTTAATTTAGAGAGGAAAAGGGATAAGGTAAAGTATTTAATTTATTTAATTATATACTTTAAGAACCTTAGGCAGAAAATGAAATAATGATTAAATAAATTATTTAATCACTATTAATGAAATAGATGAATAGAGTAGATGATTTTGATCATATGGAAGTGATCAAATTTGGATGTCTACACAAAGTTTGTGTATAGGTATTGGTTTTGATTACAATATTGTTTAGGTTAACTGTGATAGTCAAAGTGCAATTCATTTGGCTAAGAATCCGATGTGTCATGCTTGAACTAAAAATGTTGATATTCAATATCATTTTGTTCATGAGTTGATTACTAGTGGTCAGATTGAGCTGAAGAAGATTGAGACATAGGAGAATGTTGCAAATGTTCTTACCAAACCTATGAGCATAGAGAAATTACTTGGTGCAGGAAGGCCATGGGCCTTGTCACTTGTGCTTAGTTGATTTATGTTTTACTATGGGTGTATTTATAATGTATGATGTCAAGTGGGAGAATGTTGGGATAAAGGTGCCAAGTAGGTGCAAGAAGTTGGGTCCACAAAATGTTCAAAAAGTGGAAGTGTTTTTCTTGATTTTCAAAATTAGTCACAGTTGGACTTAAAATTTCAATCTTGCAAAAGTTCATTAATATGAAATTTAGTATTTTGAGTCTAGTTTTCAAATATGTAATTTATTATAATACCTAGATGATACAAAATAATTTTTAATACACATGTATAAAAACCACTTTTTAAAAGTCACTTTTTTAGGACCATACCATGCACGTGTACGAACACCATAATTTGACATAAATAAAATTATTTTTCTAATTCCTTATAGGGAGAGATGTATATTATAATGAAGATTGATGAGGATATTTTTTATAATTTTTTTTGTGATGTTTATTTATTTATTAATTTTTTATTGGCCCTAATTTTTTGTTTTTAAAACCCTTATGTATAGACACCATAACTTGACCTAAAATTATCATTTTTTTAATTTATTTTTTTTCATTATGTAAAGAATTGTTTATAGATTGATGCCAAGAAAATTAAAAATATATATATATATATTTTTTTTGAAAACCTGACATTTCGAGTTTATGGACCTGTTTCCTCATAAATTAATTAAAAAATAGAAAAAATAATCAAATCATAAAAAAATTACATTTTTGAAAACTATACATTGTCATATATAATGGGTTTTAATTTCACAAAATAATTAAAAAAAAATCTTATTAGCTATATTGCCAAAGTTAGTTTTTTCTCTTGAAATTTCCATGACTAGTATTTGCAAGTATAAGCCTAAGTGTTGGGTTACCATGCCTTTTCTGAGAAAAAATACAAATGAAAAATATTTCTTATGAGTTTCAAACCTTTTGGAACAAGTATCCACTTGAAAATGGGTACATATTCTAAAAAATGAATGGGTATTTGTTTTAAAGCTAAAAAATGACACTTCCCCTAAATGTGGACCCAACTTCTTGCACTTACCCTGCCATCAACCTTGTAAATATCTTGTATTTAATTTTCTTCTATTATTTTTTGTAATTCACCCATAAGGGATTGGAGGTTTCACTGGCAGTGGTAATTAATTTTTGATTGGCCCTAGTAATTACCGTTTTATCGGTTGGGAGTTATCGAGTTACTTTTACTAGATAGTTGTCATGATAATATTAAAATGGTCAATTATAAGAATCTTGACGTCCATCTTGGGAATAGTGGGTTATGACATGTTATGACACTCGTCATATTTTGTAAGAGCATCTATGATAGTTATGACACCTGTCATAAGATTCTATGATGACTATGACAACATCTATGACACGCGTAAGAGCTTATGATGCATGTAAGAGAATATCCTATTTTTATAGGGATTCTTATGAAAATTTGTAAGAAGGTGTAATGTCATGTAAGAGACCATGTTTAACATGCAAGGGGTCGTATGCATTTTTACCATGGTTTTTCCCAACCTTGTTTTGACCCATGGTAATGTTTTATGGTGGTATTTTGAGCCCCCATGAGTCTATATATTGAGGGGTTGAGTTGGAGAATCTATGAGATGTTTTACAAGTACACAAAAGTTGCTGGATTGAAGAGGAGTTAGAGTGGATGTATTGTAAACACCATTGTTGTTAATACAAGCTATTCATCTCTTCTTTGGTGGAGTTTTTTTCCGAAAGGGTTTTTCCATGTAAACACCGTGTTATGTGTTCAACTTTTAGTTCTTGTTTTTCTTTGTTATTGTTGATCTAAAATCTATATGGTTAACATTGTTAAATCTGATTTACAACAAGTTTAAGCTTCTATTATTTCTGTTCACCTTTCTTTTTCTAACACCAATGCATCTGATAAATTGTATGATAATTTTAAAGTAGAAGTGTAGTGTAGAAAAATGCATCCCTTTATATTTTCACACTTGTTTGGGCCCTCCTAATTAATATAGACTTAATAATTCCTTAATTTAGTGTTGATAAATGCATCCATTTACATTTTCACACTTGTTTGGGTCCTCTTAATTAAATTGAGCTTACTTAGGCCTTAATAAGCCCTTTTATTCATTTACAAGCCTAATAAATTACATTTTGTGAAGGGGAAACTTAACAATAATTAATGGCAATACATAACACTTTACCTTGAGCAATGTGTGTTTTAGGAATAGGGACCTGAGACTCGTTTTCCCATGGGCGAATAGCTCCTACCTAGACCTTTGGACCTAAATTTGAATTATGTTTTTGGTGATATTTTAACATCTCCAAATCCATTTTTCAATGTCGGCTTGTGATATTTGAATTTTGAGAAATTAAGGATACACACCTATAAATATAAGGTTATTTCACTAATTTTCACCTAAAAATTTTATGAGCATTTTTGGAGAACTTCATGGGATCATTTTTCAAGATTTAAAAGAGCATTTCAATAGCAATCAAGGACATTCAAGAGCATATATATCATAGATTTATTGCAGCAATCAATATCTATTCATCATGTCAAAGTATTCTTGCATCATGCATCTTTTTGGAGCTAACATTGTGATGTATGTTTCAAGATCAAGTTCAAGCATTAAAAACATTATTCAAGTATCAATATCCACATAGAATTCAACCATTTCATGCAAGTTGTATACCTTCTAAGATCTCAATTACAAAGATTCATTCAAGGGTTTGTTGCATGGTAACATAGATTTGTTCATTCTTCATTCCCTCTTTCATTTCATTATTTCAATTCAAGGTTTGTTACCAAAATGGGGTTTGACCAAGGGAAGCCCTCTTTCACCCAAAAAAAAACATTTTTTCTCTCTTGTGTGTGATTGCAGATTTAGGTTGAAGAAGGATCGAAGAACTTTTGAAGTGCAAGATTGGAAAAGTTGTCAAAGTTGTTGTCAAATCATGAAACCTAACCTACAAATCTGATTTTTAAATTTTCGACATTGAAACCTAGAAAAATCAGAAGCTACAGATCAATATTAGAGGCTCCCTAAAGTTGTAAAAAAACCGTAACAAAAGACCCATTCACCCATGGGCGAATGGATCCTAGTTAGCCTTCAGAAACTACCTTTTGGTGACTTGTGAACACCTTTCTGCCCTTCCTAGATCTGCAATCTATTTTTTGGTTCTGCTATATTGAGTTTAATATTTTTATTTCAAGTGTTAGATTGCATTTTGGAGTTGATTTTCTATTTTTGGTTTTTCTCCCAAAAGTTTTGTTTGACCTTGACCTCGATCCTTTTAGCACAAGGAAATCTGAATATTCTCACATTGACTTGATTCACCTAAGGGTTGTTAGTCAATTCTTTATGGGGATCTCGTTTCCTAATGAAATAAAGGAAATAGGTCCATCATAACCCCCTCTTATTATCAATTCCACATTTTGATTGGTAAACACCTTTTTGCCCATCCCAGATTTGCAATCTATTTTATGGTTCTGCTAATATTCAGTTTAATATTGTTGTTTCAAGTGTTAGATTGCATTTTGAAGATTTTCTATTTTTAGATTTTCTCCCAAAAGTGTTGTTTGACCTTGACCCCCATCCTTCAAGCATAAGGAAATTTGAAGATTCTCACATTGACTTGATTCACCTAAGGGTTGTTAGTGAATTCTTTGTGGGTATCTCATTTCCTAATGAAATAAAGGAAAATAGGTCAATCATAACCCCTTCTTAATATCAATTCCATATTTTGACCTCTAAGCATATTTTTCTATGTTTCATTTTGGTGATCCTGACCTTTGAGCATCGTAACTTGCTAATTTTGGAGTCCATTTTCAGCCCCAGATCTATGATTTGGATAACTTTGCATTGCATTAGATTGATTTGCATCTAATTTAGGGTTCTTAACTTGTATCGATTTGCATCTCATTTAGGGCTCTTAACTTGCATTGATTTGCATCTCATTTAGGGTTCTTAACTTGCATTGATTTGCATCTCATTTAAGGTTTTAGGTTTACATTTTTGCATTCTTTAAAATCTAGAAAATTCAAAAATCTCAATCATTTTGCATAGTGTTTACATAACATTGCATGTTCAGTCACTTAAATCACAAAACTGAATAAAAATTGCATCCCAAATTAGGCCTTTTTACTTGTCATTTAGCATTATTTTGCACTTGCATTTAGACTTCATTTTCCAAAAAAATGAAATTGTAACCTCCTATTTAAAACCAGAATCTAAAAACCATAGATATCATCTTAGAAACTTGTAAATTTATTTTTAAAAACCTGAAGTGAGACCCATTCGTCGATAGGTGAATGAGTCCCTAATCAGGGCTTTTTCTAAATTTATGAGCATCAAAACATTGTTTCTGTATTATGTGTTTATGTATTCAGTTTGCTGTTTTAGTTTCTAGAATTTATGTTATCTGAAATTGTTCATATTAAGATTAATTTTTCAAATTTAGTGCATTGTTTGAATTCAAAATTGCATCTAAAAGAAATCATTTTTAGTTTTTTGCATAACATAATAAAAAAACTATCTTGCTTCAAATCTGAAAATTTGTAATCTCTTTGCATTTCAGTTCATTCTTTCATAATGGACATATGTATTGGTAACATATGGAAGTCCTTAACATCTTTAGTTGATGTCTCAAGTTGTGAGTTTGGTAATGATCCTAATGCAATAGAACCTAATCATGCTCAATCAAACCCTAATGAATTCCCTCGTGAAGTTGATAATTTGAGGTGAAGATGATGAAAGGATGCATAATTCCATACGTAATTGTCTTGACAACCTTGAGAAAAATGTATCATTTTACCCCTCCAGCAACAACCAACACCTACTACTATTCCACCATTAGAGATGTTTGGTCTTTTACATCCTGATATTGAATCATAAACCAAGCCTAAACCTCCAACCATGAGTGAACCTAGTCTCTCTAACCAAGTGCATACCCATCCATCCTATGTTAATAAAGTCACCAACACACCCATCAACCTAGAAGAGAATTATTGCCAAGGATTTAAGATCTTTGCTAATCAAGGATGTGACACAACAAATGAGAATGAGATTCATAAGTTTTTATAAAAAATCCCATTTGAAGATATTAAAGGATTAGGATATCAAGATCCTCCCCCTTCCACATCATCTAAGGAAACAATTTTCCTTCATAATGAACAAATCCATCACAAGGATGATAGGATCATTTTAGGTCCTTCTCCTTTGAATCCACCTCAACAAGCTTATCAAATAAGTAAGAAATACAAACCTTATAAAGTCAAAGAGTTTCCATTCCTACATACTAAAACAAAATTTAAACAACAAATGCAACAACTTCATCTAGGATGGATTAAATTACCACCTCCTAGTAAAAGCAAGAAGCCTAAGAACATGAAGAATTGTGCATATGATATAACTCTTGGGCATCTTACTGATGGGTGTCATGCATTAAAGCTGATATTGAGTGTTTTTTCTCCTAAAATTTCTTATGACAACATAACTAGATAGAATTTACATGAATTTTGCTCCTTTCCATGTGATAGTTGTAGGATCATAGCATACTCACTATCGCATGTTCTACATTCATTGCAAATAATTTTCTATATTGCAAGGAGCTCATTCTCACCACTCATCTTGACTCATCCTTGTCTTGCAGTTAGTGGGGGAAAGGAGGTAGATAGCCTTGTCCTAGTTTGGTACTTGATGTTGTCCCTTTGGCTAGTTGTCTTCCTTTTGCATACAATGAACAACATTGGGATGTAGATGACCTGCTATAGGTTGACTCACATGTGCCTTACTAGTCTTGTTTTTATTTTCTTTTTCATGTTCTTTGTGTGATTTCATGTGCATAATGTGATCCTCCATATTGTTTTGTTTGACGTGTCTTCATGTTCATTCCTCTATTTATATCTACATTCTTCTATATGTCATAAAAAAATATCTTTTTTGTTGTCATGTGTTTTCCTTTTGGGGATTATGTAAGGTGTCAAGACATTTAGGTCTCTTCCATGTTGACCCAAAACCTTTTTCTTTGTTTTCGCTCTCTGTGTCATTCTTCCTGTTACATGAGTTATTTTTCGAATGACGAAGTTTCCAAGCTCTATAATATTATTGTAGTAAAGACATACACTGACCTTGAATTCATGGATCCCTTATGTGTGATTTTGGGATTTCATTTTGGGGGAAATCCCTCCCTTTTTCATGAAATAGCTTTATTTGGAAACATATGCTTGACATAAGGCTTTCCAAACAAGATCCCATGTCTTCTTTATTGTTATCATTTATCATTTTATACTTTAAAGTAATTTCTCATAGCATGGTGTTAAAAATTTCTTTAAAGTAGGTGTAGAAGTTGAGAAAATACAACTTCACAAAACCCCAAAGATCACCTGCATGCAAATAACCTGTCACAAAAGAAGAGATGAAGACAAACAAGCAAGGGTTCTCTAAAAACTAAAAATGTATGTATCAGAGAATGAATTGATGTGATAATACAATGATATCAATCCTTATAAAAGGAGATCGAGAAACCCTAAAATGTAACCCTAAAAGAAACCCTAAAAGGGAAACCCAAAAAAGAGAACATTTAATAATTAATATAATTATTAAATGTCACTTTATGCAAACTAAAGTGAAATCTTAAGAAGGGAATAAAGGTAACTTAATCAACATAATTAAGTTAAAACTTTTACTCTAACACCCCCGCTTAAGATGAACAACAGTGTAGCTACAAACAAATGCAAGAAAGCAAAGGTAACTACAATGCAAGAAGGAAAACATGGGTCCCGACAACTAGACTAGATCAGGTACCCAAATACAACCAAATCTCTGTAAAGAGGAGAAATAGAGAAAACCTCATGGGAAAAGCTCTACTCCAAAAAAAGATGCAGAAAGCCAAGAAGAACATCACTAAAGCAGAAGAAGCTGCAAACAACTATCGAAAGATGACTGCTATGGTGCGGAAGAACCTCCTCTAAAGATAAGATGATCAAGATCAAGAAGACAACAATCTGTATGAGTGACCCAAACGACACTACTCGAATCAAATGGCAAACAAAGGAAAACACCTGGAACAAAGATATAAATGACACAAGTACCAATAGTCTGAAACACTGATCAACTGAGAATGGAAGATTCCTTCCAAGGTGAAACCAAGGAAGAATTAGCATGACCAGTATAACACCCCCCCATAATGTTGAATTGGAATAGCCTGATAGATCCATTGAAATGGTGTGTAACACCCTGTAGTGCATGAAGGAGAAGATACAACATCTGAAAGTGCACAAGAAAGCACCTGCAACTGAAAAAGAGGTGTGCAAAACAAATCACACATGCATGAGGCTGGAATCATATGGATCCACTGTCGTCGTGGAGGGACACTCACCGGACAAAGGTGTTATGGCAAACAAAGGCAAACTACACAACCCCCCATGGAACTTTATAATACAACGCGAGTACAAATATGACACAACCTTATGTGAAAAATCCCCAAAAAATACATGTACAATAATGTGGAACTTTATCTTAGTGAGTTTACATAAAAGATTGCTTACAAATGATGCTCAAAATGCCCAAAAAAGGACAAAAAAGCTGGAAATACAAGAAGGACAACCTAAAAACTGACTATAGAATGCACCAACAGAAAAAAAGAAGTGATGAGACCCACTTGACAGAACCAGCTTTCCGACGATATCTCGTTTGCCAAAAAACGATATCGTATGCCCAAGTTACGGCCTCTGGAAGAAAACAACTCCAAAGAGGAAAAAAATCAGTGCTCGATTAAATTTGATGGTCATACGACCGTCGCAACAAAAATACTGGCTTAATTTTGATGGTCAAATGACCGTCACTGTAAAAGCACAACTGAGCTTATTACATAAAAATTGTTTTTTTATATATATAAAAAAAAACAAACCCTAATTTTTTTTTTTAAAAAAAAAATTTAATAAAAAAGAATGCAGGTGGGGGCCGCCGCTTGCAGCTGGCAGTGTACCACCGTCGGCGGTACTGTCAGACCACCAGTCGGCGGTAAAGCCAGTGGCGGCTGGCAGTACACCGACTGATGTACCTAAGGGCTTGCAGGTACCTGCGTACTTGCGGGTACCCTTATACAAGGCCCACAAGCCTTTAAACTGCAAATTTTAATTTTTTTTTTTAAATAAAAAAAGTAGACAAAATTAAAAAAAAAAAAAAAATTGATGAAAAAAAACAAAATTTTTTTTACCAGGTAGACGGACGGCCGTATGGCTAAAAAAAATTGCCCCTCAAATCAACTATGTCCAAAATGGATAAATGAATAGTCGATTTAGGGGTTTTGGATTGCTGCAGATGCAATGGCAAGGTCTGTTTGGGCTCAAAATGCTTTGAAATTGTAGGTATGCCCTAGATCAAAAAAACAAACCCTAAACCCTTGAAGCTCCAAAAATCTTCAAAACAAGAACAGGAAGCAGCAAGTCTGGAGCTCTGATACCATGTAGAAGTTGATAAAATACAACTTCACAAAACCCTGAAGATCACCTACATGCAAATAACCTGTCACAAAAGAAGAGATGGAGACAAACAAGCAAGGGTTCTCTGAAAACTGAAAATGTATATATCAGAGAGAATGAGAGAATGAATTGATGTGATAATACAATGATATCAATCCTTATAAAAGGAGATCGAGAAACCCTAAAAGAAACCCTAACCCAAAAAAGAGAAAATATAATTATTAAATGTCACTTTATGCAAACTAAAGTGAAATATTAAGAATGGAATAAAGGTAACTTAATCAACATAATTAAGTTAAAACCTTTACTCTAATAGTAGGAGCATACATTGGCATTAGTGTTTTGGAGATCTTTGACTATATCTTATGTTTCATAGTGCGGTCTTCTTACTTCACATGATGTGTCTTCTTCTTGGTGGTGTCATTGGGTTTGATTTCGTCCAAGAGTGTGACCTTTCTTGGCATACAAATTTCCTCTTAGTGGTGATTCTACACATTGCATTCCCTAAGTTGTGAATATTTTATCCTAGACTTGTCATCTCTTGGAGATATTAGGAAAGATGTTCCCTTAAGAGGAGACCTTACATGAACTAAGAAAAACCCCTTTGAACATGTCTTATCGTATTTACATTTTTTTCATAAGTGTTTAGCATAAAAAAACTTTTTGACCTTGTGAAGCTTGAAGTTACAACCCTTTTTCATGGCCACCAAGCATAACACACTTTGCTTGCCTGTGGAGCCTTGTTTGTTCATAAGTGTTTAGTATAACACAGATTGATAAGCCTTATGAAGCTTGAAGTTTGTATTTTGTGGTGTCTTATTAAATTTATCGACGGTATAACTTTGGTATAGAAAGGGAGCCTAATAAGATTCTCTCATTTGCCACTCTTGGGGGCTCACCTAGTGGACAATGGATTTCACTAGCCCGTGTGAGCATGCATTATTGTTTGCACAGTGGAAAGTGAGTTCCACTTGTAAACACTGTTGGATAAATAGTTGAGGCATGATCCACATCAAGTTGGATAGTCGAGGATTGATCCATACATTTTCTTTCTTTTCTTTTAGTTTTTGACATTGTATGATTGAGTATCTTGTCATTTCTACATATATATGTTTAACATAGGCATGTGTCTCTTTGTGCCTTTATTGGTTTTACCATGAAATCTTAGATCTTGAGGGATTGATCATCCTCCTTGATATTTTTCATCTTATCCTTCCAATGATTGTACAATTATACCTCTCTTGATTGTCTACTTTAGTTTGAGTTTGGTGCAAGATCATCCTATCACTAAAGTGGGGGCTAAATGAAGTGTAGAAATTGGTAACCCTTTACATTTTCAAACTTGTTCGGGCCCTCCTAATTAGAATGGACTTAATATTGCCTTAATTTAGTGTTGATAAATGTATCCCTTTACATTTTCATAGATTTTGGGGCCCTCTTGATTAAATTGAGCTCAATTAGGCCTTAATAAGACATTTTATTCATTTACAAGCCTACTAAATTACATTTTCTGAAGGGGAAACCCAAAAATAATTAATGCCAATACATAAAACTTTACCTTGAGCAATGTGTGTTCCGAGAATAGGGACCTATGACCCATTTTCTCATGGGAAAATGGGTCCTCCCTCGACCTTTGGACCTAAATTTAAATTATGTTTTTGGTGGTATTATAACATCTCCAAATCCATATTTCAATGTTGGCTTGTGATATTTGAATTTTTGGAAATTAAGGATACACACTTATAAATACAGGTTATTTCACTAAGTGTCACCTAGCAATTTTATGAGAATTTTCTGGAAAACTTCATGAGAGCATTTTTCAAGATTTACAAGAGCATTTCAAGAGAAATCAAAGGAATTCAAGAGTAGATATATTCAAGATTTATTGCAGTAGTCAATATCTATTCATCATGTCAAAGTATTCTTGCATCATGCATCTTTTTGGAGCTAACATTATGATGTAGGTTTCAAGATCAAGTTCAAGAACTTGAAGCATTATTAAAGTATCAAGATCAACATGCAATTTATCCATTTCATGCAAGTTACAGACTTTCTAAGATCTCCATTACAAAGGTTCATTTAAGGGTTTGTTGCATGGTAACATAGCTTTGTTCATTCTTCATTCCTTCTTTCATTTCATTATTTCAATTTAAGGTTTGATTACAAAAATGGAGTTTGACCAAGGAAAACCCCCATTCACCCAAAAATAAACATTTTATCTCTCTTGTGTATGTGATTGAAGATTTAGTTTGAAGAAGAATTGAAGACCTTTTGAAGTGCAAGATTGAAAAAACTATCAAAGTTGTTGTCAAATCACAAAATCTAACCTATAGATCTGATTTCTAACTTTTCGACATTGAAACATAGAAAAATAAAAAGCTTTAGATCAGCATGAGAGGTTCCAAAAATTTAAAGAAAATCCTTGACAAAAGACCCATTTACCCATGGGAAAATGAGTCCTAGTCAACCTTCAGAAATTGTCTTTTGATGACTAGTAAACAACTTTCCACCCTTCCTAGATCTGCAGTCTATTTTCTAGTTCTACTAATATTGAGTTTAATATTACGATTTCAAGTGTTAGATTGCATTTTGGAGTTGATTTTCTATTTTTTAGTTTTTCTCCCAAAAGTGATATTTGACCTTGACCCACATCCTTCAAGCATAAGGAAATCTGAAGATTCTCACATTGACTTGATTCACTTGAGGGTTGTTAGTCAATTCTTTGTGGAGATCTCATTTCCTAATGAAATAAAGGAAAATAGGTCCATCATAACCCCCTCTTATTATCAATTCCACATTTTGAATGGTAAACACCTTTCTTCCCTTCCTAGATCTATAATTTGTTTTCCGTTTCTACTAATATTGGGTTTAATATTGTTGTTTCAAGTGTTCGATTGCATTTTGGAGTTGATTTTCTATTTTTATTTTTTTCCCCAAAAGTGCTATTTGACCTTGACCCCTATCCTTCAAACATAATGAAATCTAAATATTCTCACATTGAATTGATTCACCTAAGGGTTGTTAGTTAATTCTTTGTGGGGATCTCATTTCCTAATGAAATAAAAGAAAATAGGTCCATCATAACCCCCTCTTATTATCAATTCCACATTTTGACCTCCAAGCATATTTTTCTCATTGATGTCAAAAGGGCTTCATAAGGATTCCAAAAAGAGAGATTCATTAGCCTTATGGTGTCATTACAACAAGAATTGAAGATTTAAAGAAGTTAAAACTTTGGGCTTTGGGCTTACCTTATATCTCTTGCTAGAGAAGGAAGGACACAAATAATTTGAGCTAAGTATGACCAGGTTTTGAGCTTTAGACTTAATCTTACACCATACAGTAGGATTTCAGACATCAGTCTTTGATCATACCTCATACCGAATGCCTAATAGAAATGATGAAAAGAATATGCTAAGTCCAAAAGGTTTTGGAATTCGGACTTTGGGTGTACCTCATACCAATTGAATAAAGGAATGAAGAAAGAAATGTGTAAAGTCCAAAAAGGTGTCTGACATCAAGCTATAGTATCAGAAAAAGTATCCCTTTTTACTTAGTTTGGGAATAATTAATAAATAAATGAACCTAATGTTGCCTTGATTTAGTGTTGTAATGTGTTTTACTATTCACATTAAGTTTAGGGCCCTTTTTAACTAAATGGACTTAATTGTGCCTTAATTAGGGTGTTTTAATATGTATCTTTACACTTTCACACTAATATAGGGCATTATTAATTAATTGAGGTTAATTTTCCTTAATTGGCCCCTTCAATTCTAATACAAGCCTAGTTAAATGCAAATTTTGAGGGATGAAATCCGACATTCATAAATGATATTACATGACACTTGATTTTAGAAGGTGTGTGTCCTAGGTTAGTTACCTAGGACCCATTTTCCACCTGGCGAATGGGTCCTCACTAGGTCCTAGGACCCTATTTTCACATGATCTTTCACAATCCTTGAAGTGTGTCCTAGCTAAGTGAGCTAGGACCCATTTGTCAATGGTGAATGGGTCCTTACTTAGACCTAGGACCCCTCTTTGAAATATGTTTTTGGTGGAATTTTAATGATTTCAAATCCTAGATCTGATGTCGGCTTGTGATATTTGAATTTTGAGATTTAATGATAAGATATGTATAAATACAAGGTTATTTCATTATGTTTCATCTAACCAATCTAAATTTTTATGTAAGAATCCTAATAGAAAACTTATAATCAAGAGAGTATTCAAGAACATTTCTAAGGCATTCAAAGGAAGATTTATAGAAGATTATTACAAAAATTAAGATCCGTTTCATCATGTCAAATGCATAGTACATCATGCATGTTGTTGAGCTAGTGTTGTGATGTAGTATTGAAGATCAACTCAAGCATATTCAAGTTGTTGTTTCTAATAAAGTTCATGATCAAGATATATATCCATTGAGGCCACTTCATACTAGTTTGTATATCTACAATCCAAGGTTTGAATTAAGGTTTGGTGAGTTTTTACATACATTTTTTCATTCATAATTCCTTTATGCATTGTTTCATTTCAAGGTTTGATTACCAAAATGGGGTTTGACCAAGGAAAACCCCTATTCCCTAAAAAAATAACATTTTTCTTTCCTTTGATGTGTGATTGTAGGTTTTAGGTTGAAGGTCTTTTGGAAAGAAAAATTGCAAAAGTTGTCAAAGTTGTCAAAGTTTCAAATAAAGTTGTCAAATCATGGAAATTGAGGTATAAGATTTATTTTCAGCTTTCTGACAGTGCCTGAACAGTATATGGAAGTGCAAGAATTAAAGAACAAAACCCATAAACAATTTTTCTAGAGCCCTAGCTAGGACCCATTCACCATAGGGCGAATGAGTCCTTAGTGAGGCCCAAAAAAGAACTATTTGCAATAGGTACATAACATTTGACCCTCTTAAAACTTTCCTTTTTATTGTTGTATCAGTTAGGTTTGTTTCTTGTCACTCAAATACACATCATAACCCTCATATTTGAATGAAACATTAGAGAAGAATTGGGTTCATCATCTTGATTTCATTTTGGTGAACCACATTTTTTGATGATTAATTATGGTGAACCCCCAATAGATCATACCATAAACAACCCCCTATTATGAAACAAGAATATATTTTGTTGTTTTCTAATAGTGTTGATAATTAACCCCCTATGGATCATACCATGTATACCTCATTTCCCATGACTTCCCTTCCTACAACCAATGTGCTTAATGTTAACAACACCATCCCTACCATGAATAGTTGTACTCAAGATTTGGGGTATCCCCAAAGACAAGGTGGAACTTCAATTACTCCTTCTACAATACCCATTTCCATTTCTACATACACTAGTAATCAAGCTACCACAACTATTCAACCTACTAGAACTGTCAACACTTAGTATTTTCATAGGGAATCCTTCTAGCTTTGTGCATTCATATACCATATCTCCTCAACCATCCCCATTCACAAATTTACAATTCACTTTCACTTTGCATACATACAACACTCCACCTTACACTAATAAAAATGATCCCATCCTTAACACACTTATGAAAACCATGTCATCCATTCAACAAAAAATCACAACCCTAAGTAAAAACAACAATGTTCAACCATCACAATACATCAAAACCAACCTGTTATCCTTGGATATATTGATAACACCAATACCACAAGGTATAGAAGTTCCTATATTTGAGAATATGGTAGGAAAAGAGATCTTGTTAGCCATGTTTCCACTTATACAAACCTATGTAGTTTTTCATCTTTGAAGATAAGCTCTTGGATAAACTATTCCCTAGGTCATTGAAGGATACTACTTTAGAGTGGTTTTCTTCCTTACTGAATAACTCAATTGGTTCATTCAATGAGATTTTTGATGCCTTTTACAACCACTTCCACATTCACATGGGTCCCAAGATGACCTTAGCTGATTTAATGATATGCAAGCAAAAGGACGATGAGAAAGTGACTGATTTTATAGCGAGATACCAAACACTTTATTCACAAATAAACATTTAGATTCTTGATGTCGACCTTCAATGAATGTTTATTTCCAATTTACAAAGAAAAATCCAAACCAAACTTGAGATGTTGAAATTCACATCCTTTACATAGTTATGTACAACCCTTCATGATTATCAAAATTTGGCTTATAGTCGTGATCTGAAAAATCCTCCTAGCCATCATGGAAAGCTTGAATCTGTACCTCAAAATAGTTACCAACCTTTCAAGAAATAAAACAGGGGATTTTTACAATGTAATTCCCCTCAATCAAATCAACAAGTTGATAACCATGTGGCTCCTATAAAGATGACAAATCCTTTTTCCTTTGGGGACAGGAATAGAAAATTTACTCCCCTGCCTGATACCCTTCATAATATCTATAATGATGGAAAAAGGTCCCCCTAACTTGGCCTTGATTTAGTGTTGTAATATGTCTAACATATTCACATTAGGTCTTGGGCCCTTGTAAACTAAATGAGCTTATTGATGCCTTATTTGGAGTGTTGTAAAGTGTTGTAACACACTTTTATACTTTTCTAAGGTTTTATTTAATAATTGGGCTCTCTTATGCTTTAATTGGCCTTATTTTACATCCACAAGCCTCATTTAATGCATATTTTTGAGGATAATCCCCAAAAAATTCAATAACCAATCATAATCTAGGTGTTTTCAGCTTGAATGGCCCATATTTAGTGATTTGGGACTCATTCACCACCTTGGGCAAATGAGTCCCACCTAGGTTTTTGGGTCCCGATCTTGGTTTTACACCTTTCTAATAATTTTTAAAAATGGTCCCAAAAGTTATGCCTAATGGGACTCATTCGCCACCTTGGGTGAATGAGTCTCGTTTGACCCAAAATTAAAATTAATTCAAAATTTTGGTAGGATTTTATCCTCCTAGATTTGATGTCGGCTTGTAGTGTTATAATTTTGGGAATTCTTGCATAATTAAGTATAAATACAAGTTTCTTTCACTTATTTTACACCTAGCAAGTTGAATGAGAATTCTTATAGCAAGTTTGAGTTCACAAGAGAATTCAAGAATTCACAAGAGAATTCAAGGGTAGATTATCAAGCATTATAGAGCATTATTCAAGCATCAAGCATCATGTCAAAGAATTCATGCATCATGTTTTTTTTTGAGCTAACAATTGTGATGTAGGGTTTTATGATTCAAGCTAGCATTTCATTCAAGATATACCTTATTCAAGCAAGATTCAAGATCTACATCCATTGGAGCCATCTCATACATGTTTGCAATACTTCATTGCTAGGGTTTGGTGAGTTGCAACATAATATTTTTTTCATTCATCATTCTCCATTCCTATTTCATTTCATTTCAAGGTTTGATTACCAAAACGGGGTTTGACCAAGGCAAACCCCTATCCAATAACAAAATTTTTTTTTCCCTCTCTTTAATGTGTGATTTATAGGTTTAGATTGAAGACACATTGAAGAGAAAGCTTGGAGAAAGTTGTCAAATTGCCTAAAAGTTGTCAAAGCTGTCACCTTGCATTGGAGAACATTGGAGAGCACCTACAGGTTTATTTACAAAGATTCAAATCTAGAAACTTGAAGAAGCAGATTGAGTAGACAAAGAAGAGAATATTTAAACATTAAAGTCCCAAAAAACCCTAACTGGACTGATTTTCCACTTTTGACGAATGAGTCCCAGTTTTGGTTAAAATTCAGATTTTTGCAGATTTGAATACCCATTTGCCATATTCCTGTTCCTGCACAAAAATATAGATTCTAGACTGATTCACCTAGCTTGGTGAATGAGTACCAATCAACAGTAAAGTCAAAGTTTCTAGCATTTCAAACCTCCTTCTATTTGTCTTCAAATTCCCATGTGCACATAATTCATCCTATAGTTTGTTATCCTATTTTATTTGCATTTCCAGGCCATTTAGTTAAAGCTTGCATTGAATTAGGGTTTAGTGTTACATCTTGCATTTCATTTGTATTTCCAATCCCTAGCTTGGTGGTGAACCCCTCATTAGTTTATATTTAGCCCCTAGGGCATCCCTATTGCAAGATCTCTTTCTCCTTTGCATTGAGATCTTTAGAGTTATCCTTGAATGAAATTGTAAAGTGGGTGTGCTCTATATATCCTAAACCATACGAAAGAACCTATCCCATTTTATTTAATTTCATTTTGGTGAACCTGCATTTAGAACATCATAATTCTAATTTGGAGTGCATTAACATTGCATTAGGATTTGCAAATTAGTTAATTGGAATTTTAAGGATTTCAAAATTTGCATTAGTGAAAGTTCATATAGCTTGCATTTTTCCATCTCATTTCATTGAAAATCAAACAACATCTACATTTTCGGTTAAAATATAGATCATAAAACATAAAAAGCATCAAAATCAACTGATTTTTTTTGAAAATTTTGAAAAAAATTCTCATTGGGACTCATTTGCCACCTTTGATGAATCTGTCCCAGTGTAGATTTTGCATTGCATTTTTTGGAATTTAAGGCACTATTTTTGTGGTCTCATTTTCTATTGTTACCTTTCTGTTCTACTTTAAAGACTTGCTATTTCATTCAATTCATCACATCTAGTTTAATTAGTTCATCTCGTGCATTGCTTAAAATTTAAAATTGCATCTACAACATTTCATTTCACATTGTGGTGTAGTTTAAAATCTGAAATATGCATCATGGATATGTGATTTGGTAAGCTTTGGATGTCCTTGAAGTCCTTAGTGGATGCATCAAGTTGTGCTTTTGGAAATGACCCTAACGAAATTGAAATTACTCATGCTCACTCAACTCCTAATGCATGTCCTCCTCATGATGTTGAAATCATTGGAGAAGATGATGACAACATAAATAGGTTCCTAAATGATTTCCTTAACAACCTTGAAGCTATTGCATCTTTTTATCCATCAATGAAGCAACCAACACACCCTATAATACCATCACATGATATGTTTGGTTATTTACATCCTGAAAGTGAGACAAGAATTGAACCTAAGTTTCCTACAATAGGTCAACCTAGTCCCTCTAAGCAAGCAAATACTCAACCATTCTATGTTAACAAAGTGATAGATACTCCCATCAAATTAGAAGAGACATATGGAAAAGTATTCACAATCTTGAGTAAACAAGGATGTGATACAACAAATGAACATGAAATCGATCAAATCCTAGAATAAATTCCAATTGAAAATACAAAAGGGTTAGGATATCAAGATCCTCCTCTTGATATGAATGTCCTCCTTCCTAAAGAACAACCACTACCTTGTAATGATGATGGGATGGTCTTAGATCCTCCTCTTAATGAAAGTAATAAAGAAGACAAGGTCATCTTGGGTCCTCTTTCCCTATATCCTCAACATTCAACTAGATAAATTGGTGAATCCAACAAGTGTAAAAGACCTTATAAACTAAAGAAACTTCAATTCCCTTATCCACCAACTGACATTGAAAGAAATTTGAAAAATCCTACATAGAGGATTGATTAAATTACCTCCCATAAGAGAAGATTGAAAACCAAATCCTAAGAACACAAACACATCACACTATCCATACCATAGAATGCTTGGACATAGTACCAATGAGTGTCGTGTTTTACAAAAAATATTCAAAAGGCTTGATATTATAAAAATAGTCCCTTAAAGAAGGACCCTTTCACCCCTTTTCATGTAATGGTTCTAGAATCTTCAATTCTCACCATCACATGATCTTTCCCATCACCTACCTCAACTCATTCTTGGGGGGCAAGAATTAGATAGCCTTATCCTAGTAGTACATTTTTCTTTGTCCCTTTAGCTAGGTTGACTTGCATGTGCCTTACTAGTCTTTTGTATTATTTATTTTTCATTATATTTTGTGTGATTGCATGTACGTGATGTGATCCTTCATGACATTCTATTTGATGTTCTCTCCCTCTCTCTTTGTGACATTCCTCTATTTGTACCTACATTCTTCTCTGTGTCATAACTCTTTTATCTTTTATCTTTATCTTTTTCCTTTGTCTATTGTTTTCCTTTTGGGGATGACACAAGGCATCGAGACATTCATGTCTCTTCCATGTTGAACCGAAATATTTTTCTTTGTTTTCACTCTCCTTGTGTTATTCTTCCAGTTCTATGTGTATTTGGGGAATGATGATAGTTTCGAGCTCTCTAATAACATTGTAGCAAGAACATAATGACCCCAAATCCATAGATCCCTTATGTGTTTGGATTTTAATTTTTGGGGGCAACTCCTCCCTCTTCTTTTGCATACCGTAGCTTTATTTGGAAACATATGACTTGGCATAGGGATTTACAATTTAGCTATCATGTCTTCCTTTTTTTTGTTTGCACTTATCATCTGCTACATTAAAGTAATTTCTCACAGTATGGTGTTTAGCAATTTCTTTAAAGTGGGGGCATACATTGGCATTATTATTTTTCATGGTTCATGGTGCAGTATTCTTATTTCATACGATGCATCTTTCACTTTGTGGATGACGTTGGGTGTGATGTTACTCAAGAGAGTGATATATCTTAACATATTACATTCCTCTTAGTGGATTGATGTGATACACTGCATCCCCTAAGTTATGAATCTTCTATTCTTTGATTGGTCCTCTCTTGGAGACATTAGGCACAATGTTCCCTAAGTTAAAGACCTCACATGAACTAAGCGAGATTCCTTTGAATTTTCCCTATTTTTCATTTGCATTTTTAGTTATATGGCTACCTTGCATAACAAAACTTGCATTCCTGTAGAGCCATCTTTTTTGTTCATGAGCTCCAAGAATATGAATTTTTTCTTATCTCATGAAGCTCAAAAACCATTTCTATGTGGCGCCTTATTAAAGTTATCAATGGGTATAACTTTGGTATGGTTTGATAGGAAGACAAACAAGGGCATGAATTTCCCTTAGCCACTCATGTGTGTGTGTGAGTGCATACCAGCCGTGTGTGTATGTGTCTCACCTTCTTGGATTTCTCACCCAACGGATAACCTAGAGTTTCATTGCCTCAAAGTGAGTGTGCATTTTCTTTCAAACAAACAACCTAGATCTGATCCACATCGTGATGGACAAACGGTCGAAGCTTGATCCACCCTTCTTTTTATTTTTGTTTTTCCTTTTCTCTTTGTCTTTGGCAGTGTATGCTTGTGCTTATTTGTTACTCTTTATATGATTTTCATGTGTGTTCTTTTGTACGCATATTGGTTTGCCATAGGAACTTGGTCTTAGGGGCTTGTACAACCCTCTTGATCATAGCCATCCTATCTTACCAACATTGGTGCATTTCAACCCCTCTTGATCATGGATGTCCTATTAGTAGCATTGGTACATTTGGTCTACTTTAGTGTGAGTTGGAAGAAAATTCGTCCTCTCGCTAAAGTGGGGGCTAGATGTAATGATGAAAAAAGCCCCCCCCTAACTTGGCCTTGATTTAGTGTTATAATATGTCTAACATATTCACATTAGGTCTTGGTCCCTTGTGAACTAAATGAGCTTATTGATGCCTTATTTGGAGTGTTCTAAAGAGTTGTAACACACTTTCACACTTTTCTAGGGTTTTATTTAATAATTGGGATCTCTTATGGTTTAATTGGCCTTATTTTACATCCACAAGCCTCATTTAATGCATCTTTTAGAGGATAATCTTGACACAAATCAATAACCAATCATAATCCAGGTGTTTTCGGTTTGAATGGCCTAGATTTAGGACTCATTCACCACCTTGGGTGAGTGAGTCCCAACTAGGTTTTTATGTCCTAATCTTGGTTTTACACCTTTCTAAGCATTTTTAAAAATGGTCCCAAAAATTATGCCTAATGGGACTCATTCGCCACCTTGGGTGAATGAGTCCCGTTTGGCCCAAAATCAAAATTAATTCAAATTTTTGGCAGGATTTTATCCTCCTAGATCTGATGTCAGCTTGTAGTGTTGTAATTTTGAAAATTCTTGCATAATTGAGTATAAATACAAGTTTCTTTCACTTATTTTACACCTAGCAAGTTGAATGAGCATTCTTATAGAAAGTTTGAGTTCACAAGAGCATTCAAGAATTCACAAGAGAATTCAAGAGCATTCAAGGGTAGATTATCAAGCATTATAGAGCATTATTCAAGCATCAAGCATCATGTCAAAGAATTCATGCATCATGTTTATTTTTGAGCTAACAATTGTGATGTAGGGTTTTATGATTCAAGCTAGCATTTCATTCAAGATATACCTTATTCAAGCAAGAGTGAAGATCTACATCCATTGGATCCATCTCATACATGTTTGTAGTAGTTCATTGCTATGGTTTGGTGAGTTACGTCATATCTTGTTCATTCATCATTCTCCATTCCTATTTCATTTCAAGGTTTGATTACCAAAATGGTGTTTGACCACGCAAACCCGTATCCACTAAAAAAAACATTTCCCCTCTCTTTAGTGTGTGATTTACATGTTTAGATTAAAGACACATTGAAGAGAAATCTTGGAGAAAGTTTTCAAAATTGTCACCTTGCATTAGAGAACACATACAAGTTGATTTACAAAGATTCAGATCTGAAAACCTGAAGATGCAGATTGAGCAGACTGAGAAGAGTAGATTCAAAATTTAAAGTCCTAGAAAACCCTAACTAGACTGATTCGCCACTTTCGACGAATGAGTCCCAGTTTTGGTCAAAATTCAAATTTTTGGAGATTTGGATACCCATTTGCTAGATTCTAGATTGATTCTCCCAGCTTGGCGATTGAGTCCCAATTAGCAGTAAAGTCAAATTTTCTAGTATTTAAAACCTCCTTCCAGTCGTCTTCATATTCCTAGGTGCACACAATTCATCCTACAGTTTGTTATCCTATTTTATTTACATTTCTAGGTCATTTAGTTAAAGCTTGCATTGAATTAGGGTTTAGTGTTACATCTTGCATTTCATTTGTTTTTCTAAGACCTAGCTTGTTAGTTAACCCCTCATTAGTTTATATTTAGCCCTTAAGACATCCCTATTGCAAGATCTCTTTGTCCTATGCATTGATATCTCTAGGGTTATCCTTGAATGAAATTGTAAAGTGGGTGTGCTCTATATCCTAAACCATATGAAAGAGCCTAACCCATTTTATTTCATTTCAATATCATGATGTAGCTCATATAAAACAATATTCTTTATTTACCTCTTGTTAGAGCTCCTGATCCTAATAAACCATTGCCCACAAACTATAGACCAAATTCTTATTGCCATTACCACTAAAAAAATGGACATGATACAAAATATTGTAAGTGTCTTAAACATCTTGTGCAATACCTCATTGATTCTAATAATCTTCTAATTGGAGGTGTGAATGATCAAGGTTATAAGGCCATAAATCCTCCTAACCAAAACCTACAAATACTTACAAATCCTATGGTGAAACATACTATTTCATTTGTCAAAGTTAGTGAAACAAAGAATGATGTGATGAATTTTGGCACAGATGATGAAAACACAAAAGGTGAAAATGAAGAATAACTGACTAGAATGGTTTCATTTATTGAAGGTAAACCTTGTAAGGGCTCAACCAAAATGCCTCTTGATATTTCTTTCTCACAAAAAGACATACTTAAACATGCACCTGGTGGTCTTGTTTACATAGCTATAAGAATTAATGACAAGCCTACTAATGGGATATTAATTGATCCCATCTGTGTTGAGAATGTGATCACTGAAGAATTCCTATTTGTGCATGAACTCTATCTAGATACATATGAAAAACAAAAAGAATGGATCAAAACACATAATGGTTTTGCTTATCCTACAATGGGCTCAATAAATCTCCCTTTAAAATCTAGACCAAAAACATTAAATGTCTCATTCATCATCATCCCACCGTTAGACCAATTTCATGTGAAGTTAGGCTATCCATGGCTTCGCTCCATGAATGTCATCTTGCGATTGTGCATAAATGTCTAAAATTTCCATTTGGCAATGAAATTTTTACTATACATCATAGTGGCTTTAATCCCGTGTCTTCCCATGGGAACTTTTCATTAGATTTCTTTTGGCCCAAGCCTAGTGAACCTATTAGACCTCATGAGGACTAATTTTTCAAAGCATATCAAAAGTTTTAGGTGAAGCACATAGCAGAATTATCCCTTAGAAACATGCCACAACCTATGATTGAGCAACCTATCCTTGACAAAACTATGATTGAACAAAAAGACCTTCCAAATATCCAAGAGAAACATATCACAAATCCTCATACCATTTCCTATAAGAGACCAGAAGACAACCAAAACAATTCTATTGTTCCTCCTAAAGTCAAAAAAGTTTACAAAGCTAAAGAGAAAGTGGTTGAACAACCTCCTATGGTTCCTTTCGTTCCTCCCCTAAAAGAAGAAATATGGTTGACAAACCCACTCCTACACAATCAAAAATTGATAAAAGATTGAAATGAAACCAAAATGCTAGAGAGAATAGGTGTAGATGTCATGATATTTCTCATATGTTACAAGCTAAAGAAGAAAAGAGCAACATAGAAAATCAAAATCCAAAATTACCTAAAGCAATGTATGATGAATCTTTACCTTCACTGCAACATAAACAAGAACATTCTAGGGACATTATCATTTGACCTCCTCTTGTGATTAATATAAATGATGAATTTGATATTGCAAAGATTGATGAACAAGTGCATAATGAGTTGAATTCATTTTTTTCATATTCTATGAGCTTAAAAGACAATTCTCCTAACAAGAGTGTTGATCTTGGTACTTCCCCTAGTTTGATACTTGCCACTATCCATTTGGATATTTGTTCATCTTCTATATATACTGACTAAGATTGGGATGCAAATGAACTGGTATAGGTTGAATCGCATGTTCCTTACTAGTATTTTTCATTTTTTTTATGTTTCTTTATGTGATTACATGTGTATAATGTTATCCCTTGTGCTATTTCATTAGATGTATCTCTCCCTCTCTCTCTCTTTGTGCATTCCTCTATATGTACCTACATTCTTCTATATGTGATAAGAATTTTATCCTTTTTCACTTGTCTTGTATTTTTCCTTTTGGGGATGACACAAGGTGTCAAGACATTTAGGTCTCTTCCATGTTGACCCAAAAGGATTTTTATTTGTTTTCAATCTCCATGTGTCATTCTTATAGTTCTAAGTATTTGGGGAATGATGATGCTTCCGAGCTCTATAACAACATTGTAGAAAATATATATTGATCCTAAATCCATAGATCCCTTATGTATTTCTGGGGGTGAGCCCTCCCTCCCTTTTCATGACTTAGCTTTATTTTGGAAACATATGACTTAGCATAGGATTTTTAAGGAAGCTCTCATGTCTTAAGATTGAACATTGACCACTTTATAAAAATTTCTCACAACAATGGTGTTAGTAACCACTTTAAAATGGGGGCATACATCGATGATCTATCTCTCGAAATTTTGCATATTTCATGGTGTGATTTTTGTTTTTCCTATGATGTTTCATTTTCTTGGTGGTGTCATTGGATTTGATGTCCTCCAAGAGTGTGATATTTCTTAGCGTACGACTTTCCTCTTAGTGGTGATGTTACACATTGCATTCCCTAAGTTTCAAATCTTTTACTCTTGACTTCTCCTCTCTTGGAGACATTAGGAATGATGATCCCTAAGAAGAAGACCTTACATGAACGAAGCAAGATCCCCTTGAACAAAAACCTAAATAAAGTTTTGTTCATAATTTTTTGGCATAACACAACTTTCTAAACTTGTGAACCTCAAAACCCTAATTCAAGGCCACCTAGCATAACACACATTGGTTTCCTGTGGAGTCTTGCAATGTGCATAGGGTCTTAGCATAACACAACTTGTTAAAGTTGCATTGTCATTGATTTGTCATTGATGTCAAAGGTTGTTCTTGAAGGGTTGTCAGTGATGGTTTATTCATGAAGGTTTGTTGATTTCAAAGGTATTTCAATTTTTCAAGACATTCAAGTTTGATAAGTTCTTGCATTGGCATGATTTATTGTTCATTTACATTCAACTGTTGATGGTTTGTTTCAAGTCAAGGAGGTTGGTATTCAACATAAGGAGGTTGGTGCATAAGCCTTGAAGGAATGAGATTCATCAAAGTATCAAAGCATCAAAGCATGATGTTTATATTAATTTATCATTCTTTACTCATTTATCATTTAGTTAATGGTCTTTACAATTTAGTCAGAGTGATGCAAAAGTAGTGCTGATCTGTTAATAATGCAGGTCATCATTGTGTTTAGTGAAATATCTCATTTAGAGCATGATCTAGAAACATCCACAATCACTATGAATAACTAGAGAAGCATTAAAAACACTACACATTACTAGAATCACATCATCTTCATTCAGGAATGCAAACTGAAGCAACATAAAAATTGTCAGAACACAAATACTCATAACTCGATCAAATCATCATGCGGATCTCTAAAAATTTCAATGGATAAACTAGATATGCTTGAAAAAAAATCCTTTAATCCACAACTTCTGATCATCAACATACTGAACTAGCCAACATACTAAATGCCACTACATCACAGACAACCTACAACTTATTTTATTACAATTTTCTCAATATCCTCGACATATACAACCTTAAAGACATTAATGCTAATAGTGTTGACATCAATGACAACCACATATTAGAAAAATCCAACAATCTCCCCCTTTGGAATTTATGGCAAGACATGATGTGAAAAAAACCATCAACAAAAATTTCTCTTAGCACTTTCTCCCCCTTAGGTTTTGAATCTTCTCCTTAGAAAATTCATAGTTTTTCACATGACTCTTCTCCCCCTTTGACATAAATGAAAAAGATACACATTATCTTTCTCCACACAAGATCTAAACCACACATTATAAACATCTGACTACTCCCACTGAGTAGCAACCACCACAACATCAATCCAGATCAAGATATGACTATGAAATGGACAGACTAATGCAAGTCATTGCATCTTAGTTCTGATTAGGAGGGGTAATCACCCCTAGCTTCCCTCTGAGATAATCAAAGGTATCCTTAGGCAAAGGCTTAGTAAAGATGTCTGTGATCTATTCCTTATTAGACACATACTCCAATCTGACTTCCTTTTCGCTCACCTTGTCTCTCAAAAAGAGAAACTTGATAGATATATGCTTGGTTTTTGAATGCAACACTAGATTCTTAGAAATGTTTATAACACAAGAATTATCACAGAATAGGGAAATAGGTTCATCATACACAACTCTGATATCTTTCAACATCTTCTTCATCCATAATACTTGAGTACAATTGTTAGCAACATCAATGTATTCTACCTCTGTAGTAGATAAAGAAATGGCATTCTGCTTCCTACTTAACCATGAAATCAACTTCTTTCTCAAGAAAAATGCACCACCACTAGTACTCAATCTATCATTCACATCTCTTTCCCAATTAGCATCAGTAAAAGTGCTCAAATTAAGATCATCATCTTTAGGATACCATAGGAAAAAACCAACTATTTCCTTCAGGTATATGAAAATCATCTTCACAACAGTCACATGAGCTTCCTTAGGATCATCTTGAAATATTTCAACAATGCATACAAAATTCATGATATTAGGTCTAGTTTGAGTCAAATAAAGAAATCCACCAATCACAGATTTGTATCTAGTCTGATTTTCCTTAAGAGAATCATCATCTATTGTTAACTTACATCCGGTCACCATAGGTGTATCAACTAGCTTTTAATCTTCCATACCAAATTTATTTAGCAATTCTTTCACATACTTGGATTGAGATATAAAAATCTCTTGGATTGCAAAATACTCAGTTAGATATAATTTCATTTCTCCAATCATAGACATTTCAAATTCACTCAACATCTCATCAGCAAACTTCATGCACAAAATATCATCTCCTCCAAAAATGATATCATCAACAAAGACTTTAACATTCAAATCTTTATCATGATAAATCTTGAAATACAAATTACTATCAACAATACCTTTATTAAATCCAAGCTTCCACAAATACTTATCCAATCTAGCATACCATGCTCTTGGGGCTTGCTTAAGTCCATACAATGCTTTCTTTAGTCGAAAAACCATATCTCCTTGATCAGTCAATTGAAATACACTAGGTTGCTCAATATATACTTATTCATTCAGTTCACCATTTAGAAATGACAACTTGACATCCATTAGATAAAACTTGAAGTTTTTGTAAGAAGCATAGGCAAGAAATAGTCTCACAGCTTCAATTCTAGAAACAAGAGATTTTTTTCTTCAAATTCAATTCCTTCCATCTGAGAATATCCTTTACATACCAGTCTTGCTTTGTTTCTGATAACTTCACCTTGCTCATTCAGTTTATTCTGAAAGACCCATTTAGTTCCAATTACATTTTTGTCCTTAGGTCTAGGAACAAGAGTCCATGTATCATTCTGCTCAATTTGTTGTAACTCTTTTTTCATTTCTTCCACCCAATGTTCATCTTTGCATGCTTCATTGACATTATTAGGCTCAGTCTTCAAAATTAAACAGTACTATTCTATAATTCTTCTCCTAGTTTGAACACCTTTGTTCTTATCACCTATAATCTGATCTTTTGAATGATTCAATATTACATACCTTGGAGTCTTAGGATGTTCTTGAACTTTAGGCTCTTGTGATCTCACTTCTGTACTTTTATTACATCCTTCACCTTGATTGTATTTGTTCATTGGAACGATCTGCACTTGATTCTAAGTCTGATTTGAATTGACATTATGATCATCTGAATCAAATCCACAAGTTTTGGATGGTCTAACTATGTCTTCATCAACCTTTACATTAGTGCTTTCAACTACTTTCCTCAATATCTTATTGAAGCACCGGTAGGCCTTAATTTAAGTAGAATAACCAAGAAATATTCCTTCATCACTCCTAGCATCAAAATTTCCTATCTCTTCATCTCTTTTGATATAACATTTACTTCCAAATATTTCAAAGTATCTAACAATGGGATTATGACCGAACCATAGCTCAAAAGGCGTTTTACTAGTATCACCTTTGACATGTACCCTATTGAGAGTATAGACAATAGTACTCACAACTTCTCTCTAGTAGATATGTGGGACATTTCCTTCCAACATCATAATCCTAGCAGCATCTAGAACTATCATGTTCTTCCTTTCCACAACTCCATTTTGCTAAGGGGTCTACGGGGTAGATAATTATCTCTTTATCCCATGTTCTTCACAAAAAGAATTAAACTCACCAAAAGTGAATTCACCACCTCTATCTAATCTCAAACACTTAATATTTAGACATGTTTTTGTATCAACCTTAGCCTTAAAATTCTTGAATATCTCTAGAGCTTCATATTTTTCCATTAAGAAGGAAACCCACATCAATCTAGAATAATCATCAATGAGTAACATGAAATACCCGTCTCCTTGTAAAATTCTGATTCTAGTAGGATTGAACAGATCAGTATGCACATGCTCTAATACTCCATTTTAACAATCCCATTTTCTTCTGAATGAGACTCTAGTTTGCTTCCCCAACTGACATTCCTTGCATATGGTGTTAGTAGGTTTTACCAACTTAGGAAGATCTCTCAATGCCTGAGTAGAACTTATCTTGATAATATTTTCAAAGTTTATATGACACAATCTTCTATGCCACAACCAACTTTCATCAACTGGAGCAATCAGACAAATTTTACTAGCAGCACTCAGGTGAAAGATATTACCTTTTGTTTTTGTACCTAATGCAATCACATTTTAAAAAATCCCCAATATTTTGCACTTTCCGTCCTTGAATTGAAGATTATATCCCTTGTCAACCATTTGTCCAACACTTAAAATATTATGCTTCAAACCTTCAACATATAGGACATCATTAGTATTATGCTTAGCATCAAAATAAATGGATCCTCTGCCATATATTACACTAGATTTATCATCACCAAATATTACAACACCACCATCATACTTTTCCAAGCTCACAAATTTACTTTTATCACCTGCCATGTGATGAGAGCATCCACTATTGATCACCCATTCATATTTTTCTTCAATTCTGGTTGCTAGAGCTTTCTCAACATTCATGCAACTAGAAGATTCAATAGGTACATGATTAATTTCCTTGATAGAAATAAATACTAACTCATCTTCACTTACATTCCCTTTATCAAATTCATCATCTGTCACACCTTCATCAATAGCAAAATAAAACTTTCTTTGGAATCTAGGCTTGTTAGATCTCGACTTAGGAACTCTTTTAGGACACCTTGAGGCAAAATGACCTATCTTATTGCAAGAAAAACATTTAAGAGGAAATTTCCCTTTATTCTTACCTTCTCCTTTGGCTACTCTCTTGACAAGAAGTGGTTCAAGCTCATCTAGATTTCTCTCTTCTTCTTCAATCTCTCTCATTTCTTCCTCATATTTGAACACCTTTCTAGAAGAACTTTCTCCCAGATAATATATTTGTTTATCTTTTTCGGAGGTAGTATATTTGAATGCAAATTCTATCTTAGGAAGAGCATCACCAAACTCACTTAACTCAAAAGAAGTAAGCTTACCAATCAACATGTCTCTGGTTACATTTGTCACAATTTGGATCTCCTCAATAGTAACAACTTTGTGTTTGTATGCAGAAGGCAATGATTTGAGCACTTTAGCAACAATCTCTAATTCTTCCAATGTTCCACCATCACATATGATTTTGTTCTCATCTTCACCCATTTTCAATGTTTGATATTTCCCTTTCAAACAATCATTGATGTTGCTGATATGTGGTGGTCACTGATGTCAACACTATTAGCATTAATGTCTTTAAGGATGTATATGTCAAGGATCCTCTTGCTATCTTGTTGGATTTTTCTGATATGTGGTTTCCATTGATGTCAACACTATTATCATTAATGTCTTTAAGGCTGTATATGTCGAGGATATTGAGAAAATTGTAATAAAATAAGTTGCAAGTTGTCGGTGAAGCAGTGAAGTTTAGTATTTTGGATAGTTCAATATGTTGATGATTAGAAGTTGCAGATTAAAGGGTTGGTTGTGCAGCCTATATATTTTATCCATTGAAAGTTTTAGAGGTTCGCATGAAGAATTGATCGAGTTATAAGTATCTGTGTTCTGATAGTTTTTTTGTTGCATCAATTGGTGTTCCTAGAAGAAGATAGTGTGATTCTAGTAATCTGAGTTGATGTGAATGCTTGTGTGGTGATTCATGATGCTTTTGGATATTTCTAGATTGTTCTCTATTGTGTTGTTGGTTCACATTGATCAGTGTGCTTGCAATTGAATATTTTCTCTTGCGTGTTCATGTTTTTCATGTTCACGGTTGAAAGGGTGATTGTAGCGTGTTGTGGATCTTTGAGGAGTAATTCTTGAAGGTGTTTCATGTTTGAGGATATTATTTTGGGTCTTCACTATGTTGTGGCTGAATTTGGTTGATTCACATTGATAATTATTTATGTTTTGGGCCAACAATTTGTATTCATTTTATATTCTATTGAAGTCACCATGTAGATGATGTTATTCTTGGTTGTAGATATATATGAGCGATTGCTTTATCATTTGAGAGATGCAATGTGAAGTGAAGTGCGAGTGCTATGTGCGAATAAATCTCAGATCATTTGAAGGAAAAATTTAAGTGTGAAGAAGAGTGAGCAGAGTTTATGTGCTTAACCAGAACTGTAATCAGGCATTATCAGATACTATTTTCTTAGTTCAAAATCTTCAGATGGCTTTAATCTGAATGTATCTATCAAATAGTGTGTCTTCCTTGGGTAGTAAACCTTGTTGTATTTGAGTAGTGAGCTCTAGGCAGTGTTCCTGAATGCATGTGCATTCCCTATTTGCTATACTTTTAACAGAGTATAAACTTGTGGATTAACCTCCATCGTGGTTTTTCCCCTAAGAGGGTTTTCCACACAAAAATATTGGTGTTATGCGTGTCTCTGATGTGTTGATTATTTATGATTTCATGTTTATGCATCAGATCTAAGAATAAGTTAAATAATTTTAAATTTCTATAATAACTGATTCACCCCCTCTCTCAGTTGTCTGCCCTTGTATTGCCAAAAATTGGTATTAGAGCAGGTTCCTTGGAAGAAGTTTAATAGCTTGAGGTGATCCGAGATGGAGACATACAAGAAGGATAGTCTGAGATTTGATGGAACAAATTATACTCTATGGAAGACTTGAATGGAGTGTCATCTAAGATGCATTGGTGAATCTTACTGGAACATTACAAAGAATAGGTATATCATCCCACAGAATGGTCCTTCTACTTCTACTAAGATTAAAGATGCTGGGTACAATATTAGGGCTAAGGAAGCATTGTTGAGTGCTTTGAATGATTCTGAGATGACAAATGTAATGGACTTGAAGACTTCTTATGAGATCTAGAAAAAAGTTTTAAACTTTATAGTATGAAGGTGATGCTCATGTGAAGATTGCTAAGCTACAGAGTTTGAAAGGGAAATATGAAACATTGAAAATGGGTGAAGATGATAACATTACTACTTTCATGCAGAGAGTGAATGAACTTGTGTGTAATATCAGATGTGCTAGTGGAACATTGGAAGAATCAGAGATTGTTGCTAATGTGCTTAGATCCTTGCCTTTTGCATACAAACAAAAAGCTACTGAGCTATTGAGGAGATCTGAACTGTGAAAAATGTAACTAGAGACATGTTGATTGGTAAGCTTGCTGCTTTTGAGTTAAGTGAGTTTGGTGATTCTCTTCCTAAGATAGAATCTGCATTCAAAGCTACTACCTCTGGAAAAGATAAGCAGAGATATGATCCAAGAGAAATTTCTTCTAGAAAGGTGTTCAAGTAATGAGAGAGATTGAAGAAGAAGAAGAAGAGGGAAATCTAGATGAGCTTGAAACACTTCTTGTCAAGAGAGTAGCTAGAGAAGAAGGTAAGTATAAAGGGAAATTTCCTCTTAAATGTTTTTCTTGCAATAACATAAGTCATTTTGCCTCAAGGTGTCCTGAAAGAGTTCATAAGCCGAGATCTAAAAAGCCTAGACTCCAAAGAAAGTGTTATTTTGTTGCTGATGAAGGTGTGACAAATGATGAATTTGATAAAGGGAATGTAAGTGAAGATGAGTTTGTATTTATTGCTATCAAGGAAAGTAATTCTGTACCTACTGAATTTTCTAGTTGCATGAATGTGGAGAAAGCTCTAGCTTCCAAAATTAAAGAAAAATATGAATGGGTGATCAATAATGGATGCTCTCATCACATGACAGGTGATATAAGTAAATTTGTGAGCTTGGAAAAGTATGATGGTGGTGTTGTAATATTTGGTGATGATAACGCTGGTGTAATCCATGACAGAGGATCCATTTCTTTTGATGGTAAGCATAATACTGATGATGTCCTATATGTTGAAGGTTTGAAGCATAATATTTTAAGTGTTGGATAGATGGTTGACAAGGGATATAATCTTCAATTTAAGGAAGGTAAGTGCTAAATATTGGGGAGTTTTGGAAATGTGATTGCATCAAGTACAAAAACAAAAGGTAATATATTTCATCTGAGTACTGATAATAGAAGTTGTCTAATTGATCAAGTTGATGAAAGTTGGTTATGACATAGAAGATTTTGTCATGTAAACTTTGAAAAAATTATCAAGATAAGTTCTACCCAGGCTGTGAGAGATCTTCCTAAGTTGGTAAAACCTACTAATACCATATGCAAGGAATTTCAGTTGGGGAAGCAAACTAGAGTTTCATTTTAGAGAAAACAACATTGCTGAAATGAAGTGTTGGATCTTGTACATACTGACTTGTGTGGTCCTTCTAGAGTCAGAATTTCACAAGGAGATAGGTATTTCATGTTACTCATTGATGATTATTCTAGATTGATGTGGGTTTCCTTCTTAAGGGAAAAATTTGAAACTCTAGAGAAATTCAAGAATTTTAAGGCTAAGGTTGAGACAGAAATAGGTTTGAAGATTAAGTGTCTGATATCAGATAGAGGTGGTGAATTCACTTTCAGTGAGTTTAATTCTTTCTATGAAGAACATGGGATAAAGAGACAATTATCTGCCCTGTGGACCCCTCAGCAAAATGGAGTTGTGGAAAGGAAGAAGATGACAATTCTAGATGCTGCTAGGACTATGATACTAGAAGGAAATGTCCCACATATCTACTAGAGAGAAGCTATGAGTACTGTTGTTTATAATCTCAATAGGGTACATGTCAAAGGCGATACTAGTAAGATCCCTTTTGAGCTATGGTTTGGTCATAAGCCTACTGTTAAATAATTTAAAATCTTTGGAAGCAAATTTTATATCGAAAGAGATGAAGAGATAGAAAATTTTGATGCTAGGAGTGATGAAGGAATCTTTCTTGGTTATTATACTAAAAGTAAGGCCTACCAATGCTTCAATAAGAGATTGAGGAAAGTAGTTGAAAGCACTAATCTAAAGGTTGATGAAGACACAGTTAGGCCATCTAGAACTTGTGGATATGATTCAGATGATCATAATGTAAGTTTAGATCAGACTCAAAATCAAGTGCAGATCATTCTAATGAACCAAGAAAATCAAGAGGAAGGAATTAATAGAAGTACAAAAGTGAGATCACAAGAGCTTGAAGTTCAAGAACATCCTAAGACTCCAAGGTATGTAAGACTGAATCATTCAGAAGATTAGATTATAGGTGATAAGAACAAAGGTGTTCAAACTAGGAGAAGAATTGCAGAAGAGTACTATTTGATTTCAAAGAATGACCCTAATAATGTCAATGAAGCATGCAAAGATGAAAATTGGGTGGAAGCAATGAAAGAAGAGTTACAAAAAATTGAGAAGAACGATACATGGATTCTTGTTCCTCGACCTAAGGACAAAAATGTAATTGGAACTAAATGGGTCTTTCAGAATAAACTGAAGGAGCAAGGTGAAGTTATCAGAAACAAAGCAAGACTAGTATGTAAAGGATATTATTAGATGGAAGGAATTGACTTTGAAGAAACTTTTTCTCCTGTTGCTAGGATTGAAGCTGTGAGATTATTTCTTACCTATGCTTCTTACAAAAACTTCAAGGCTTATTAGATGGATGTCAAGTCAACATTTCTAAATGGTGAATTGAATGAAGAAGTATATATTGAGCAACCTGATGGATTTCAATTGACTAATCGGGGAGATATGGTTTTCTGACAGAAGAAAGCATTGTATGGACTTAAGCAAGCTCAAGAGCATGGTATGCCAGTTTAGACAAGTATTTGTTGAAGCTTGGATTTAATAAAGGTATTGCTAATAGTAATTTGTATTTCAAGATTAATGATAATAAAGATTTGATTGTTGAAGTCTTTGTTGATGATATCATTTTTGGAGGAGATGATAGTTTGTGCATGATTTTTACCGATGAGATGTAGAGTGAATTTGAAATGTCTATAATTGGAGAAATGAAATTATTTTTGGTATTTCAAATTACTCAGTTAGATAAAGGGATTTTTATATCTCAGTCCAAGCATGTGAAAGAATTTGTAAACAAGTTTGGTATGGAAGATTAAAAGCCAAGTGGTACACCTATGGTGACTGGATGTAAGTTGACAATAGATGATGATTCTCCTAAGGAAAATTAGAATAGATACAGTTCCATGATTGGTGGATTGCTTTATTTGACTCAAACTAGACCTAATATCATGAATTTCGTATGCATTGTTGCAAGATTTCAAGCTGATCCTAAGGAATCTCATGTGACTATTGTGAAGAGGATTTTCAGATACCTGAAGGGAATAGTTGATTTTTCCCTATGGTATGCTAAAGATGAGGATCTTACTTTGAGTGCTTTTATTGATGCTGATTGGGAAGGAGATCTAAATGAAAAAAAGAGTACTAGTGGTGGTGCATTTTTCTTGGGAAAGAAGATGATTTCATGGTTAAGTAAGAAGCAAAATGCCATTTCTTTATCTAGTGCAGAGGCATAATACATTGCTACTGCTAAAAATTGTACTCAAGTATTGTGGATGAAGTAGATGTTGAAAGATATCAAAGTTGTGTATGATGAACCTATTTCCATATTCTGTGATAATAAAAGTGCTATTAACATTTCTAAGAATCCGGTGTTGCATACAAAAACCAAGCATATATCTATCAAGTTTCACTTTCAGCGAGACAAGGTGAGTGTAAAGGAAGTCATACTAGAGTATGTGCCTACAAAGGAACAGATCATAGACATATTTACTAAGCCTTTTCCTAAGAATACTTTGAAGTATCTTAGAGGGAAGCTAGGGGTGATTAACCCTCCTAATCAGAACTAAGATGTAATGACTTGCATTAGTCTGTGCATTTCATAGTCATATCTTGATCCAGATTGATATTGTGGTGGTTGCTACTCAGGGGGAGTAGTCAGATGTTTAAAGTATGTGGTTCAGAGCTTGTGTGGAGAAAGGTAATGTGATATTTTTCATTGATTTCAAAGGGGGAGAAGTGCCATGTGAAAAATTGTGAATTATCTGGGGAGATGAGGCAAAATCTAAAGGAGGAGAAAGTGCTAAGAGAAATTTGTGTTGATGGTGCTTTTCACATCATGTGTTTCCATCAATGCCAAAGGGGGAGATTGTTGGATGTTTCTAATATTTGGTTGTCATTGATGTCAACACTATTATCACTAATGACTTTGAGGCTATATATGTCGAGGATATTTAGAAAATTGTAATAAAATAAGTTGCAGGTTGTCGGTGAAGCAATGAAGTTCAACATGTTGGATAGTTTAGTGTGTTGATGATCAAAAGTTGTGGATTAAAGGGTTGGTTTTTAATCCTATCTATTTTATCCACCAAAATTTTCAGAGGTTCGCATGAAGAATTGATCGAGTTATGAGTATCTATGTTTTGACACTTTTTCTGTTGCATCAGTTGGTGTTCCTAGAAGAAGATAGTGTGATTCTAGTAATCTAAGTTGATGTGAATGCTTTTGTGGTGATTCATTATTCTTGTGGATGTTTCTAGATTGTGCTCTATCTATGTTGTTGGTTCACATTGATCGGTGTGCTTGCGATTGAATACTTTCTCTTGCTTGTTCATGTTTTTCATGTTCATGGCCGATAGGGTGATTGTAGTGTGTTGTGGATCTTTGAGGAATAATTCTTGAAGGTGTTTCATGTTTGAGGATATTATTTTGGGTCTTCACTATGTTGTGGCCGACTTTGGTTGATTCAAATTGATAATTATTTATGTTTTGGGCCAATAGTTTTTATTCACTTTATATTCTATTGAAGCCGACATGTAGATGATGTTATTCTTGGTTGCGGATATATATGAGCGATTGTTTTATCATTTGAGAGATGCGATGTGAAGCGAAGTGTGAATAAATCTCATATCATTCAAAGGCTGAAGCTAAGTGTGAGGAAGAGTGAGAAAATTTTATGTGCTTAACCAGAACTATAGTCAGGCATTAATAAATTCTATTTTCTCAATTCAAAATCTTTAGATGGCTTTAATCTGAATGTATATGTAAGATAGTGTGTCTTCCTTGGGTAGTAAGCCTTGTTGTATTTGAGTAGTGAGCTCTAGGTAGTGTTCTTGAATGCATGTGCATTCCCTATTTTCTCTACTTTTAACAAAGTATAAACTTATGGATTAACCTCCACCGTGGTTTTTCCCCTAACAGGGTTTTCCACGCAAAAATCTGTGTTATGTGTGTCTCTGATGTGTTGATTATTTATGCTTTCATGTTTATGCATTAGATCTGAGAATAAGTTAAATAAGTTTGAATTTTTGTGAAAACTGATTCACCCCCCCTCTCAGTTGTTTGCCCTTGTGTTGCCAACAACATTGTCATTGATTTGTCATTGATGTCAAAGGTTGTTCTTGAAGGGTTTTCAGTGATGGTTTATTCATGAAGGTTTGTTGATGTCAAAGGTATTTCAGTTTTTCAGGACATTCAAGTTTGATAAGTTCTTGCATTGGAATGATTTATTGTTCATTGACATTCAACTATTGATGGTTTGTTTCAAGTCAAGGAGGTTGGTATTCAACATAAGGAGGTTGGTGAATAAGCCTTGAAGGAATGAGATTCATCAAAGTATCAAAGCATCAAAGAATGATGTTTATATTAATTTCTCATTCTTTACTCATTTATCATTTAGTTGATGGTATTTGCAATTCAGTCAGAGTGATGCAAAAGTAGTGTTGATATGTTAATAATGCAAGTCATCACTGTGTTCAGTGAAAGATCTCATTTAGTGTTTTTTTATGGAGTTAAAGGTTAAAGATTTTAACTTAAGAACCCTAATAACATAGGGTTTATTCCTTTTTGAAGGCTTTCAATAAAATATTAACTTTATGTTATAATTGTTAGTTGACTTGCTATTACATGTATCACACTACTTAAGTGCTATATTGAGGGTTTTAAACTCATTTGTGATCGAACCTTCTCCATTTTCAACTGGCTAAAAAAGTTAAGATCCTTTGTTCAAATGATTCAAATGTAGATCAATTGTTGATATTTAAAGTTAAATCTGCCAGAAATAACAAATCAAAGGTGCAGTTTCAAACTTTATCAATGGTCATTTACTGTAGTCTTCTCTTTAATAGGAGACAAAATGTCATAGTTTCTTTTACATTTTTGTTTCTATTTGAATGTGAAGAGTCATTGGTGGAGGTTTGGTTGGTGCCAATTCTAAAGGAATTGTTTTTTCCTTTTCTATGGAGAGTGTATTAGCTATGCCTGATGTGAAGAGAAGAAGTCTTTGAGTTTTTAGAAAGATTCTTTTGTGGTGTTCAATATACTCATTGCAGTATTCCTAAATATTTTGGTGATCTGTTGTTCAATGTAGATATTTTGACTAAATATGATTGCTATCTTCTATTCAATGTAGTGTTCATGATTGATGAAGTATGAATTTGGAGGAGGCTTTGATGAGAATTCATTTTGACAATATGACCGAGAATGGTGATTGAGATTTTATAAAAAATATTAATGTCTTTAGAATGGTGAATTAAGTATTGCATGTTCAAGATTGACTGAAGCACTCTTGTGTGTGATGTGCCTTGATTTTAAAATTTATTGAGCTTGGTACTCAAGGTGGTAGCTTGTAGAAAGTATGGGTGAATTGTTCTAAATTATTACTTCAGGTTGTTGAGGTATGTTGTGGCATATTTGAATATGCTTTTGATAGAGATAGTATCTTGCTTTCTACAAATTCAAGATCATACTAGTTTTGTTAGAGTTTTGAAGACATGATAGCTGTATGTGAGAATGATATTAAAAGGCTTTGATAATCTATGTTGAAACTTTTTTTGAGTAGTGATTTGGAGTGAAATAAGGTAACCCTCTGTAATATATTATTTTTCTTTTGAAGAGTGTCTATGAGACATGGAGTTTTGCCAATGAGGAATAAGAATTAGCCAGTTTGGCTTGAATGACTACTAGTCAGACTTGATTGTTAGCCAGTGAGGCTTGTTGTATTGTTAGTAAGGCATACAATTTGTAAACAATTTTTTGGCTAGTATGGATTAATAAAGCAATTGTTCAGAGTGGTTTTTTCACCCTTTAGGTTTTTTCCACTCATAAATCCTATGTCTTAATTCTTCTTGATGGTGTGTTACTTTATATATGGTTGATTATCCATGATTCAAATATAGTTTTTTGATTTCCACATCTTTGTGATTTTCATACCATACAATGTCTTGAATCTTTGTGTAATCAAGTGTGTTAAGTTTTGAAATTGATTTTATTTGACCATTGATTCACCAACCATCTTAGTGATCCTATACTCCAACAAGTGGCATCAGAGCTGTAGGTCCCATTTCATAAGTTTAATCAACTTGGGAGATTCTGGTAGTGGATTACTTATCATGGCTAATCAAGATAGTTGTTCTACCTCCAATGCACCATTATTTGATGGTTTGGGTTTTTCTTTTTGGAAGTTTTGAATGGAAAACTAATTAACCTCTCAAGGTTATGATGTTTGGGCAGAAGTTGAAACTAAGTAAACTACTACTACACCTCCTTCCACTGCAATTGAGAAAAAGGCATATGAATTTAATGCTAAAAAAAAAAATGCTATTTGCAGTGGATTGATAAATGATATACTTGTCAAGATTCTGAAATTTAAATTGGAAAAAAGTCATGTGGGTTAGGTTAGCTAGTATTTATTAGGGTGATGATAAGGTTGAGGAAGCCAAGCTACAAAAATTTAGAGCTAAATTTGAAGGATTAAGAATGAATGAAGATGAGAAGATTTATGATTACCTTTTAAGGGTTGAAGAAATAGTCAATGCTATTTGGGGTTGGAGAGAATTTGGAAGAGAAAATAGTTGTCAAGAAGGTGCTAAGGTCATTAACCACCAAGTATGATTCCAAAATATATGTTGTAGAAGAAAGGGATTTAAATAAGCTCACCTTAGATGAAATTCATGGCACATTCATAGCTTATGAGATGATAATTTATAATGAAGACTCTACAAGCAAGGAGGCTGCCTTTAAATCCGTCAATAAGGATAAAGAGATAAATTATAATTTAGAGGAATTGAATGATAAAGATTCCATATTTGTAAGCAAAGTAAAAAGGGGCTAGGAAAGTAAAGGGGAAGCTTCCATTCAAATGTTTTAGCTATGGTAAAATTGGACATTATGCTGCTCAATGTCTCTATAAAGATTCTAAAAGTGAAAAGGAGAATAATAGAAGAAAAGGAAAGAAGTAAAAACATAATATTAAAAGGAAAAACTTATTCATAAAGAAGAAAAGTCTACTTGCTAATGATGTTGGTGTAACAGACAGTTGTTCAAATGATTTAATGAGGGGAAATTTTTTTTATGACCATTGTTAATAGTGAAGATCAATCTAATAATACTAAAGGAGAGGTTTATTTTGAGGGAGAATTGAGATGTTCTCTTGGTGAAATATAAAGACTCAAAAGGGAGGTAGTAGAGAAAATAAATTAGACTGAAAATTTGATCAGTAGGGTCAATGAATCAAAAAATTAGTTTTAGATTTAAAACTTCAGCTTGAAGAGAACAAGAGAGTTGTAGAAGTCACCAAAATGGAGCTAGAAACCAAGGAAAAGGAGTTTTTTCTTTAGAGGCATAATTTGTAGACTTGAAGAAGAAGATAGATATGTGTGACAACAATGACAAGTTAGTAGATCTCTTGGGCAAGCAAAAAGGCCATAAGAACAAGACTAGTATAGGGTTTGTAGAAGGTGAATGTTCACACTCAAATGATCTTCAACATGTTGATGGTGGTATTAATGTCACAAACAATATATTTATGAAATCATTTAATAGAAAAAGGAATACACCATTCATGTATAATCTGCACTTCTTTTGTTATTGCTTTAATTGTAACCAATATGGGCATAAAGCTAGTAAATGTAAGATTGTGTCTAAAAGGAGGTTAGGTTTTGCAAGTAGAAATAATTTTGAGTTCTTAAACAAGTTCAGATGCTTTAATTGTTTAAATTTTGGGCATATAGCTAAGTTTTGTTGACATAACTTGGAGGTGCAACAAATGAGAATTAATGCACATTCCAATACTGATAAGATGAAATTGGTTTGGAGAAGAAAACAAAACCAAGAGAAGGATGAATCCAAGCTTCTGCATACTGCACAAGTGACATATATAAGTGCATAAAAGAGAAGCATGAGGTTAGGGGGAGATGTTTATAGTTCTATCATGCAAACCCCAAAAGGTTGTAAATAAAAATTGAATTCATGGTATTGATATTGTTGGTGCAAAAATGTCAAAAAGTTGCTTCAATATTATGTCATAGTCTTTATTTATCCAAGGGGGAGTGGTTGATGTTTGTGATCAACAATCTATTTCTTTGGTAGTGTTATTACTTCTATGAAATGTTATTCAAGAAATAATCTTTGTGTCAGTATAGTACTTATTAAAAAATAAAATTTACAATGGCATGTTCTTTGGAATTGTGAAGTGGCTTGTTGAATGTTCAGTTACCTTGCTTAATGTTTACATAGTGAATTTTGGCATATTCAAGATAATTTCTTCTCACAGTGGTTTGTAATATTAGTGTTTAAAAAGTCATTTTACAGAGCTATGGGATAGTGGAATGATCATGATAATAGTCTCTCTTGCTAACATGTCAAATATAGTGCCTAAGTATAATGTTCAATACAGTGGTAATGGTGTGCATCTTGGTCAAGTTTCTCTCACTACTTACTACTCTTTATATATATCTCAATCATGGATGCTTGAATATATTTTCTTTATGTATGCTTGGTACTTTTTCAATGGGATTCATATTTTTCTTGGTGCAATATGGTTGAAATAATTTTATTCATTCTTGGTCTGCTTATATCTTTGGTCTGTTGTAGTAGTGGTATGTCATCAATGCAAAGGACATTGGTATTCATAAATGAAAAGGATAATGGTATGTAATCATTGAGAAGAGTCATAAATGCCAACGTCAGGGTTCAATTATGCCAATGGGAAAAGGTTTAATTGACACTTCATGATTTCAAGAGAAGTGAAATAGTTCCTATTTATTCAAGGGGGAGTAGTGGTTATCCTGAACCTTTAAAATGCTATTAACAATGCCTAATGTAGTTTGTTGCTCAGTGATCAACTCTTACCTATGATAGTTAGTCCATAGATAGTGCTAAAGAAAAGTGTATACAATGCCATTTGTTTTCACAGTGCAAGGTGACAATCTTGGGTACTTCGTGGTTTCTAATGAGTCCAAATAATGACTCATTTTTGTTAGGATTTATCATAAGTTTGTTAGTGTTAATATGGGGTTTTAGAACCTAGTTACCAATGCTTCTTATGTTATTTACCTAAACTTATGAACTTTGGACATGAACTTATTCCTATAAATTTTAATGATATTAACCTACTATGTGATATATCTATATTAATTTTGCATGTTATTGAATGAATGTTATCATAAGGTGATTATGGATATACATTTGTCTTGTGCACACTAATGTCATAATGCAGGTTCAGAATAAGATTCAGATATAATTGAAGCTTGCAATGTGGAAGAAGTTCATGCCAGTTTTTCGATTGCATAAATTCAAGTAGAGATGGACATTGAAGAAGTCAACAGTTGGAAACTTCCAGCTCATGTGGAAGTTATCCTTAATGACCATGTCTATTAGTTGAGTAGATTTAGGAGTTGTTGTTATGATGGATTTTTGTTGAAGCAATTTTGGGTTTGACCGAATCCTGTGCATGCATAACCTCCTTCCTCTTTTTCATGCTTTCAATAAATGACGTCCTCCTAATCTATTGGAGTCGACTACCTTGTATTTAAGTTAGTTAGAAGCTTTCCTTCTATAAATAATGATCAAATGTTCCTCTTCACAAGGTTGGATATTTTGATATTGTATTTTCATATTTGGTCTCAAGGAATACAATAATATTGCTATTATTATGTAATGGTATTTTAAATGAATAAAATGTTGCTTTGATTTGCTACATTTGAGTTAGTTCTAGGAAGAATAATTCAAGGGGGCCCACTTGGTGAGAATTCCGTCTATTTAGTTCAGTAGTTACTTTTCTATTCAGAAATTAGTTACATTCTTAGCAGTTGTTTGTTCCTGTAGCTTCCTGTCTATTCACCGAGACTTCTATTTTTGTAATTCATTTCAGTTCAGTTTAGTTTCTGGTTTATGATTAGTACTTATGCTAATTCCTTTCAAGCATTTCACTTTCAGTACTATTTCCTTTTCTAGTTATAGGATAAGGATGACTTCAATTGATTCCTAGTGCACATAATGATAAGGTAGATATAGTAACTTCCTGTCTATTCACCGAGACTTCTATTTCTGTAATTCATTTCAGTTCAGTTTAGTTTCTAGTTTATGATTAGTACTTATGCTAATTCCTTTCAAGCATTTCACTTTCAGTACTATTTCCTTTTCTAGTTATAGGATAAGGATGGCTTCAATTGATTCCTAGTGCACACAATGCTGACCCATTTCAAGTTCATTTCCCTGGGTTGATAATGAAATGAACCTTCATGATGAGAAAGATAACTACTTGGTGCAGATATTTAATCTCTAAGTTATAGCTTTAAGGGCTTATTTATTGAACCATTAGAGGAGACCAACAATTTCTTCAATGTACTTTATGCCTCTATCAAGTGTTGTTGTCCTTGCATAATGAACAATTGCACAATGTTTAGTGATAGTATGAGATCATGTGAAAAATTGAGTTTCTTAACCTTTTTGACAGTATGGTCACTTTGTTTTTTAATGGTGTTTGACTAATGCATGGTGCAAAGATTAATGTTGATAGTGAAATATTGATTGTTCAAGTTGTTTGGGGTAGTGTTTTTGGGTGGATCAATTGGATTAGTTATTTGATAATGAGCAGAAGTGTTTGTATTGAATGATAATGCCTCTAATCCTTATTGAAAAACAATGATAGTTGCAAGTTTCTAAGATAGTGAAAGTGATGTTTAACTTGCATGATGCTCAGTGGTAGAGGGAGATAGTGATTTTGTGCTTGAGGAAATTACTTGAGGTAGTAATGAATAAAAATTATTCTAAGCTAAGATCATCTATTGTGATTGTGACAGTTACTCAAGATAGTAACTTTTGTGCTTGAGATAGGATAATAGTCTCTCTTGCTGATTTGACATGTACTATGCTAAATTATTTGGTGTAGTTGCTTTGAACTGCTTGATGGAATAGAAACATGGTTGATGTAATAGAAAATTTGTATGATAGTGAATGGAAATTTGGAATGATAGTGGATGGAGGCTTGGAATGGATGTTGTGCATGACAGTCTTAATGCCTTGGCAATGTATTTTTGATGATTTTTCTTCATAGGGGGAGCACGACTAATTGTTTACAATAGTGACAATTTCTTGATTGTGTTGCACATATATTACTAGTGATAATGAGTTTGATTCCTTAGTCATAACTATGATTAGAAAATGGATTAAAGGGTGGTATAGTATTTGTTTTTCTTAATAGTGTATATTTGTCAAACTCATGGGTTATGTTTTGTACAATGGTTACTTGTAGATTTTGCTTCCTTGATAACAGTGCTTAGTGTTATTAGATAGCGTATGACAATTATTACTTTATTTCTTGGATAGTATAAGGGGACAATGTTCTTGTAACTTTTGAATAACCATGCCTAGTGATATTAATTCCTTTTTTATTTTTGTCAAAGGGGAGAGAAAAAGAGCAAAGGGTGCAAATAAGGTACAAAATTGGTGAAGTTGACATCAATGCCAAAGAGGGAGTTTGTTGCATTGGCATTTATTTTTCATTGATGTCAAAGGTTCTTCTTGAAGGGTTTTTAGTGATGGTTTGTTCATGAAGGTTTGTTGATGTCAAAGGTATTTCAAATTTTCAATACATTCAAGTTTGATAAGTTCTTGCATTGACATGATTTATTGTTCATTTACATTCATCTCTTGATGGTTTGTTTTAGGTCAAGGAGGTTGGTATTCAATATAAGGATGTTGGTGCATAAGCCTTGAAGGCATGGGATTCCTAAAAGTATCAAAGAATCAAAACATGATGTTGATATTAATTGATAATTCTTTACTCATTTATCATTCAGTTGATGGTGTTTGCAATTCAGTCAGAGTGATGCAAAAGTAGTGTTGATCTATTAATAATGCAAGTCATCATTGTGTTTAGTGAAATATCTCATTTAGGGTTTTTAATGTAGTTAAAGGTTTAAGATTTGAACTTAAGAACCCTAATGACCTAGGGTTTATGCCTTTTTTGAAGGCTTTTAATAAAATATTAACTGTATGTTATAATTGTTAGTTGACTTGCTATTACAGGTATCACATTACCTAAGTGATATATTAAGGGTTTTAAACTCATTTATGATTGACCCTTCTCCTTTGTCAACTGACTAAAAAAGTTAAGAGCCTTTGTTTGAATGATTCAAATGTAGATCGATGGTTACTATTTAAAGTTAAATTTTGTAGAAATGATAAATCAAAGGTGTAGTTTCAAACTTTATCAATAGTCATTTACCATAGTCTTCTCTTTGATAGGAGACAAAACGTCATAGTTTGTTTTACAATTTTGTTTCTATTTGAATGTGAAGAGTCATTTGTGGAGGTTTGGTTGGAAACAATTCTGAAGGACTTCTTTTTTCCTTTTGCATGGAGAGTGTATTAGCTATGCGTGATATGAAGAGAAGAAGTCTTTGAGTTTTTAGAAAGATTCTTTTGTGGTGTTCAATATACTCATTGTAGTATTCCTAAATATGGTGGTGACCTATTGTTCAATGTAGAGATTTTGACTAAATATGATTGTTATCTTCTATTCAATGCAATGTTCATGATTGATGAAGTATGAATTTGGAGGAGGCTTTGACGAGAATTCATTTTGACAATATGACTGAGAATGGTGATTGAGATTTTGTGAAAAAGATTAATGTCCGTAGAATGGTGAATTAAGTATTGCATGTTCAAGACTGATTGAAGCATTATTGTGTGTGATGTGCCTTGATTTTGGAATGTATTAAGCCTGGTACTCAAGGTGGCAGATTGCAAAAAGTATGGGTGAATTGTTTTGAATTATTACTTCAGGTTGTTGAGGTATGCTGTGGAGGATTTGAATATGTTTTTGATAGAGATAGTATCTTTCTTTCTACAAATTCAAGATCATAGTAGTTTTGTTAGAGTTTTGAAGATATGATAGCTGTATGTGATGTGGCTGTATGTGAGAATGATGTTAAAAGGCTTTGATAATCTATGTTGAAACTTTGTTTGAGCAGTGATTTGGAGTGAAACATGGTAACCCTCTATAATCTATTATTTTTCTTTTAAAGAGTGTTTATGAGACATGGAGTTTTTCCAATGAGGCATAGGAATCAACTAGTGAGGCTTGTGTTATTTTCCAGTGAGTCTTGAATGACTTCCAGTGAGACTTGACTATTTGCTGGTGAGGCTTGTTGTATTGCTAGTGAGGCATACCATTTGTAAACAAGTTTTTGGCTAGTGTGGCCTAATAAAGCAATTGTTCAAAGTTGTTTTTTTACCCTTTAGGGTTTTTCCAATCATAAATCTTGTGTCTTGATTATTTTTGATGGTGTATTAATTTATGCATGGTTGATTACCCCTGATTCAAATATGGTGTTTTGATTTCTACATCCTTGTGATTTTCATATCATACAATATCTAGAATCTTTGTGTAATCAAGTGTGTTAAGTTTCAAAATTGATTTTATTTGACCACTAATTCATCCCTCCTCTCAATGATCTTGTACTCCAACAGTTAAGCATGAAAGAAGAATTTGGGTGGCACCCTATCAGAGTTATCAGTGGGATAGCTTCTCTATGGTAAGTATAGTGAGAGCTAATACAAAGGAATGAATTTCTCACCAAGCCACCTTCTTGGGGAAGAATCACCTAGTGGATGGCTTGAGGTGCCACAATCCCTGATTGAGTGCAAAACTAATAGCTTAGATGTGTTCCACACCATGTTGGACCATTTAGGCTTGATTCTCTTAGTCTTTGATGTTGTATGATTTTGTATCTTTGACATTGATGCATACATAAGTGTCTTGAATGTCTACTTTAGTGCAAGTTTGACATGGGGTCATACTCTCACTAAAGTGAGGGAAAAATGTAGTAATGAAAAAAGTATCCCTTTTTCTTTAGTTTGGGAATGATTAATAAATAAAGAACCTAATGTTGCCTTGATTTAGTGTTGTAATGTGTTTTACACATTCACATTAAGTTTAGGGCCCTTTTTAAATAAATGAACTTAATTGTGCCTTATTTAGGGTGTTGTAAAGTGTACCTTTACACTTTCACACTAATCTAGGGATTTATTAATTAATTAAGGTTAATTTTCCTTAATTGGCCCCTTTAATTCAAATCCAAGCCTAGTTAAATACAAATTTTATGAGAGATGAAATTCGACATTCATAAATGATATTACACAACACTTGATTTTTGGTGTGTGTCCTGGGTTAGTGACCTACGACCCATTCATCGTCCTCAGTAGGTCCTAGGACTCTATTTTCACATGATTTTTCACAATCCCCGAAGTGTGACCAAGATAAGTGAGCTAGGACCCATTTTCCATATGATGAATGGGTCCTCACTTAGACCTAAGACCCCTCTTTGAAATATATTTTTGGTTGTATTTTAATTATTTCAAATGCTAGATTTGATGTCAGCTTGTGATATTTGAGTTTCAATATTTAATGATAAGATATGTATAAATACATAATTATTTCACTATGTTTCATCTAAGCAATCTAGAATTTTATGCAAGCATGCTAATAGAAAACTTATGATCAAGAGAATATTCAAGAGCATTTCTAAGGTATTCAAAGACATATTTGTAGAAGATTATTTCAGCAATCAAGATCCATTTCATCATGTCAAAGGCATAGTGCATCATGCATGTTGTTGAGTTAATATTGTGATGTAGCATTGAAGACCAAATCAATCATATTCAAGGTTTTGTTTCTAATCAAGTTCATTATCAAGATCTATATCTGTTGAGGCCACTTCATGCTAGTTCACATATCTATAATCCAAGGTTTCAAATATGGTTTGGTGAGTTGTTACATATATTTGTTCATTCATCATTCCTTTATGCATTATTTCATTTAAAGGTTTCATTACCAAAACAAGGTTTGACTGAGGCAAACCCATATTCACTAACAAAAAATCATTTTTCTCTCCTTTGATGTGTGATTGCAAGTTTTAGGTTGAAGGTCTTTTGGGAGAAAAATAAAAAAAGTTGTCAAAGTTGTCAAAGTTGCAAAGAAATTTGTCAAATCATCGAAAATAACCTACAACATTTAGTTTTCAGCTTTCTAACAATGCTTGACTAGGATTTGGAAGTGCAGACATTGAAGAATAGAACCTAGATACAATTTTTCCAGAGCCCTAGCCAGGACCCATTCACCATAGAGCAAACGAGTCCTCAGTGAGGCCCAAAAAAATACTTTTTGCAACAAGTATACTGTTGGCACTCTCAAATTTTGCAAATTTGAGGTGCCCATTTCGAGAAATTTGCCTCTGCACTTTCAGAAGTGCACTTGAGGGGTTAGTTTGAATGACCCACTTTGGAGAATCAGAACTTGAGGCATGTTGTTTTCCAAGAAAAACCCATTTTCAGACATATTTGATTGAAATATGTGAGCGTGTGTGTCAATTTTCAGCTTCCTACAATAGGTTTTGGCAGGGTTTTGAAAAGTGAAGTTGGAGGGTTTTTGCACTGTTCTGCTGTTTGCAGATTTGTCAGTTTGCGAAACAGCCTCCTATTTGAGCTTGGATTTCGCAACCAGTTGACTGTCATGTCAAAATGAATGTTGTTTTGTGTTCTCCATACCTAAATGATCTCAAATGTCAGTTTGTAGAACTTCATGATTTGATTTGCTATTTTTAGCAGATTGAAACCAAATGTTGTTTGCTCAGTTTCACATCTACATTCCTGACTGCCCTTCTGAGTGGTCAACTTTGATCGTTAATATCTTTTGATCAAAGATGTTTCATGCAAATTCCTTTTGCACATGTGCTTAGGGTATCTTAATTTTCCACTGTATCTGATGGCAGCTCATCAGGGGTTGATTTTCTATTTTTACAAATTGGTAGTCGGGTGTGTTTTAATTGTTTCAGAACAGCTGATGTTTCAGAAAAGTTCAGCTGAGCGACTTTGCCGATTAATTTCTTTTCTCCTCATAATTTTTTTCTCTGAGCCATTTATTGCACTGTATTCCTGGAATGAATGTCTACATGTTTGCAAGTTCTCATTGCTTCATGAGGTTATTTAACTGGTTTCCTAGGATGATTCCAGAGCCTATTTGGCCTATTTTGACCATTTTGCATAAGGGATGGGAAACAGTTTATGATGAAGACCTAGTTCATTTTTCGGCTTCAGAAGCATTCAAAAGGTAGTATCAAATCATTTGAAGGTGAAGTTTGTTTCAAAACGATTTTTTTTTTTAGCTGGACCCACATGGGGTTCGACATGCTTTGCACAATTATGAAGTTTCGCTTCAAGTAAATGGTTGAAAATGCAAAATATTCTGTGTTATGGAAGTAGAGGAATGTGGGAAAGTAGTGTTTCACTTGAATGACAATGGGTCTTATAGCTATTTTCCAAGTTCAGAATGGATCAAAACAAAGAGGAATTGAAACATAAAATGATGAGATTACTTCTTAGAAATTTGACAACTCAAACTTTGAAGCACTCTTTTGTGAGTCAAAGGAGTGAATGTTCATATTCAAATTTTCCTAACAAATGCAATTGCTCCAATAATTGACAAAAGCATTGATGGCGTTAATACTTAGTGTGAAGGTGTTGGGTAAATTTTGTATGAATGAGAGGCTTTTTCTTTACAAAAATGGATTTGAGACATTTTGTTTCTATGAACAACACTGGTTCTAAGTAGTAGGGGATATAGTAAACACAAAATTGATGTGTTTGCTCCATGTTTCCTATCCTTATTGTTTGAATAAGTTCTAAAATACTCATGGTTTAATGAGGTCAGCAGAGCTTGATGTTACATTGGTGCCAAATTTGAGAGAATTGACTCAAAGAACAAGTCAATACCCCTTCAAAGAGATCGAGCCATTCTAAACTATGATATGAGCATCCATCAAAACACAATATGGAAGCTATTGCCATTGTCTTGCAGAGCTCGAGCTTGGAGAACCACACACAACAAAGGGGAAATTGAACCAAATGCAATGGAGATGGGATTTGAAGCTTTCAATCAAGGCATGGCCAGGGAGCAATCTAGAACAGGGCACAATGTATGTTGAAAAGGCAATAGAAACTTTCAGGCAATGTTGCTAGGGCACAGACAGAGGGAAAGAATCGATGTGAACAACAACCAATTTTAAGGGGTTTCTAATAACTGTAATTTCATGGTGCCTTTGCAACCAACACACACTGTATTGATTTGTTGAAAAGGTTTTAGAAACTTTCAAACAAATGATTGTTAGTAGTCATCACACCATTTCAATAAGGAAAATGTGGAAGCTTTTATTGGCGAAATGAAGGAGATTCTCCATGGAGTGCCATTATTGCAGAGTGGTTGTGTTGATAATACCCCGAAGACTTTCAAGCAAGATACAATTGGCAGAGGGGTATGGTTTGTGCTTATATTAGGGGGCTAATGCAGGGTATGGAAGCCCATCAAAGCATAAATTATAGTGCATTTCCGTGGTCAGGAATCCTTTTGAAAAAATGGAGGAGGGTGCGGCTTCACTTAAACAAGGCATCGAATGTTAATGGATGATGTGTTGCCATCCAACCCACGCCATAGAGAGCAAATGGATGCATTGGATTTGCTTTAGAGACTTTGCAAAGGGAAAATGCATTGGATAAGGGCATGGTTGGAATTGGATGCTAGGTAAATAAAACCAATGCATTGCTGGCTACACACAAATTAGATCATTGGTAAGGTTTTAGAAACTTTCGAGTGAATATCTTTTAGCAGAGACAGGGTGCGACTTGCAAAGCGAGGGACTCATGCTAGGTGAGTCATATACAGGGAAGCCCATAGTAGGAAGAAGAGGCCTGGCAGGGAGAAGAGCCCACGTACTAACATCTGAGGGACTTGCGCCAACCAGAGGGAAGGAGCCCGCACCAGAGGATAGTTGGGAGGTTTGGAACCGGTTATAAACATTCATCAAAGCATTTGAATGAGGGAAGACCAGTCGGCCCACGCTAACAAGAGGAACCACACAAAACAGAGAAGGCGTGACTAGTGTGTAGAAGCAAATGAGGTGAAGCCCGCGCCAGTATAGGGGTGACTAACAGAATGGAGGAATAGGAAGCCACCATGAATGGAGAATGCTCGAGCAAACAAAAAACAGAGTTAGGGCAAACAAACGGTGAAGGGCAGAGAAAATCCAACGAAGGAGATCAGAGGTGCTTCTTCAGCAACATCCAAACCATTTCCTGCCAAATCGCAATTGGGAAATGCTCGGTAAATATGGATTGTGGGATGGCGGGGAGAGGGAGAGAAAGGAGTGAATAAAATGAATAAAATTTAATGTTTTTCCATAGTTTGGTAAAATAATATTAAATTGAGGGTGGGACCCACGTTTCTTTTCTCTCGGGTGTGAATTTTAAAAATTTAGAGGAAGATGAAAGATGGTGAAATCCAATGGCAGAGAATAGGGTGGAAATGAAGTAGCATCTAGACTATAGTCCACCATTTCGCAATCCCAAATTACTCACGGGATGTTGATTGTGGGATGGCAGGGGATGAGTAGTGGGCCCAAAATCTTTTCATTTGATTTTTATTATTAATGACAAACCATTTAAATGGAATGTAGTGCGGATGTGAGTGAGGGACGGGCCCACTGAGGTAAAAAATTTATTTGCTCAACATGGTTTTATGTGTAAGGTTTTTTCACTTTTTAAAAGTGAAATAACATATTAGGTGCAAACATTCTAAGTGGAGAGTTTTTACTGTTGGAGATAAAATAATGCATGTGAATGATGGATAAATTTTATTAAGCCAATGGTTTAATTTTATAACCTTTTAAACTTTATTTTGACATAAAGTGAAAATGTTTTGTGCTTAATGTTAAAAGTGTAGCAGAGGAAGAGTTTTGTGAAGTGAATAATGATTTTTCATGAGAGGAATATTTTGGTGGCAGGTAAGGGTATGAATGTTTTAAAACGTAGAGTGCTTAGAGAGTATTTTACTTTGTCAAAAGTAAAATAATATGCAGCTGCAACAAAAGTAAAAAATAACAGAGTAAAATGCAGCAAGAGAAAGTGCAGAAAAGAGCAGAAAATGGATTTTCATGGGGAGAGAGATTTTCTTTCAAGTTGCAGAATCTGTTTATTGCAATGAGTGGAGTGGACACATGGCATTTTTCTGTTGAAGAATGAATTGAGCACATGTTGTTTTTGAAACAGATTGAAGTTTGTTATAGGGAAATAGAGAAGATATTTTGCAGATCACTGTTCAACAGTGGAGATACTTCTAGATGGCTGTTCCTGTTCGGATTTAGGGTTTCTTCTAGAATCTATTTTCCTCTTCTTATTCTTTTCTTCTCTCATTGTAAAAAAAGGGGTGGGAAAGTTAGCAAGTTAGGTTAGCAAGTAAGCTAATCGAAATTCTGGTGTGGAGCTACATAAAAATTGTAAAATCTGTAGTTGCAGAGGCAATGCAAGTGGGTTTTGTGTCATTTTTGTTGTAAGATTTGAGTTTATTGGGATTTAGTGTTTCATGACAGTACTAGCATTTGAGTTTAACTGAAAAATCTAGGCTCATGTCTCTCCTATGTGCAAATGTATTTAAATTTTGAATGAAGTAATCAAGGGTTATTTTGTTCTTCTCACTATTGTGGTGTGTACAATTCTAGTTTTAGCATTAATTCAAAGAATTAATTAAACTGCTTAAATGAGATTATAGATTGATATGTTTTGTACAAGGATTGGGTAAGAAGTATTGAGCTGAGGTACAAATTGGTGATACTATAAGGCAGTATGATCAGAGATATTACATGCTATGTGTTGAAATCTGCTATGAACCATTAGGTGTTGGTGAATTTGACTCCCCCAATGGATATGGCACTGGTCTGATTTGCATCTGTTCTTTATGATGCAGTGTTTTGTTTGTCTTCACCTGGGGCTTGCTACCACAAATTATAAACATAATGATTATCCTTCACCATGAAACTGTGTTATAACCATCTCATGGTCCAAGTGGTTGATATTACTGATGAACAACACATTCATTTCAGTTCTATCCCATTCTATTGAGCTATTAAGTGCGATTATCTATTTTTTTTGAAGTTAATGATTGTTTATGATTTTTGTTGCAGAAGTTATAAACTCATTACTAGGATCACCCTCCTGAGTCTTGCAGAGCCCAAAGTGTAGGAGGTTATTGTTAAAAAATCCTCGTCAGTTGGTCCAGGTCCTCTGAGCTGCCCTTGATTCGAAATTTGGCAATTCCATAGGTAGAAGACAAACCTAGTTTAACAAGAAAAAACACCAACATACACAACATTTGACCCTCTTAAAATTGACTTTTGATTGTTATATTAGTTAGGTTTGTTTTATGTTACTCAAATACACATCATAACCCTCATATTTTAATGAAACATTAGAGAAGAATTGGGTTCATCATCTGATTTCATTTTGGTGAACCCCATTTTTTGATGATTCACAAACTTTAGAGTTAAGGCTTACACCTTGAATTAAAGTTAAGTAAGAGGTAAAAGGTATCAACGAAGGCTAACACTTGAAAAGGTTTCGAGGATCAAAGATCAACAATAAGTCTTATCACTTATCAAAATGCTAAGTGATGCAAGGGGTATGAAGGAACCCCAAAGGCTGACACCCAAAAGGGTTAAGTCTTGTGAATGATTTGTTTGGGCATCTTAGGTTGGAAGGTTGGATTATGCCTTATTAAAAGGTAGGTAAGAAATAAAAAAAATCCTAAAGGTCAACACCTAAAAGGGTCAGGGCTAGCAAGTATATGGTGATGTTAGCCGAGTCTTCAGGAAAACTAGAGGTGTTTTGGTGTTTTCAAGTTTCAGAGGTTACAGTGTTGGTTTATGATGGAATGAAGGAAGGTAAAAGGTAAAGGGTAAGGCTGATGGATGAACATTGATAAGTGTGGAAGAAGCATCAAACATGTGTGTTCAATATTTCTTGTTAATCTCTATAGTGCTCTCCAAGTAGAAGGTAAGGGAGATGAGTGACTCCTAACTCCCGAAGGAAAGGAAATGAAAAGTCATAAAAAATTAAGGAGTAATTCTATGGGATGCTTGTATTGAACAGAGTTGACCAGGGTGGTTTTGCTAGAATAAGACACATGAGAAAAATTGATTGTTTCAATTGATTCAAATCATTGTTGTGAATCATCATGGCACAAATTTTAAGATCAATGGTTCATATTCAAAGATAGAGTTTTGTCAATGACTAGGTGAATGTAATTAATGCAAAAAAAAAGAGTTAACTGCTCTAGCTACATTTAGGAAAAGGATTGGAAGAAATGAGTGACACCATTAATGCAAAGGTGGCTATGAAATATAGAATAGGTCAATCAAGCATCAAACCCTAGATTTGATTCACACTAGAAATAACAAAGGCAGTAAATGTTGTTAGTGGTGTTAGGATCGAGGTACAAAAGAAACTTGTTAGTGAAGGAAAGTATGTGAAGTTAAACACCTAAGTTAGGTATGCTATTGGATGACTAAGAGTATGGTGTGAAAAAAAGGTGCATGACTAAGTGTAGAGAGGAGGTGAGAAGAATGACCCTAAGTGAATGATAAAGAATATCATCTAGGATTTGCACATAAAAGAGGAAAAATAAAGAGATGTATTCAAAGGTAGATGTAGAATCAACAACTATAGAGAAAGAGAAAAATAGAACAAATATTTTTCTAAGTGTAGAGTAGTGAGATAGAGAAGAGAAAGGGGGAAGATCAAATAATAATATAACAATAATAGAGAAATCAGTTGTTGAGTTAGCAAGAATAGAGAGAACGCTTGCATAGATGTAAAGAAAAGAAGAGTGGTTTCAAAACAGGTTTGCAACATTGAACTAGATCATTTGAATCAATTGTTATTTGGAGTTGTAGCTTGAGTATTTTGTTTATAGATTTGATTGGTTGGTGCCATCAAATAGTTGAGTTGGTGCTCATTGTAGGGAGTGGGTGCTTCCTTGGAGTTGGTGCTCCTAAATTAGGGGATTAGTGTCTCCTTAGGGTTGATGCCCTTAAAAATTGCAACCAATAATGTTCTATTATGAGGCTGGATTAGGAAAGTAGATCCTAACAACCATTCTCACTGTGGTTTTTCCCATATCAGGTTTTCCATGTATATCTAATGTAATGAGTATTTGTGTGTGATCTCTCTCCATATAATTTTATATTGGTTTAAAAGTATTAAAGAAATAGTGTTATTTGATCTATTGATTCACCCCCCTCTCATTAGATTGTTGTGTTCCGACATCACCTAAGAAATATTGGAATTGATGATAGGAAGAGAAATATACTCCTTCATCAATGGATTTTCCAGCTATCATCAAGTAAAAGATAAGTGAGGAGGATAAACCACAAACAACATTTGTGAAAAAATGGGGCTCTTACATGTACACAATGATTCCATTTGGACTAAAGAATGAACCTATGGTATTCACCAGGATAACGATAAGGGTCATCCCACAATAATGGGTCCCAAACTTGGGACATCCTAATTTTTTCCTGAAATCACATTTTTTTAGAAAAAATAATAACTTAATCCTTAAGGGGTTCTATCTAAAGGGTTTTAATTGAAGAGATTTAAATAATACCCCCTTAGATCAAACCCCCTAGATAAAACCCCTCTAGTCTTAAATCATACCCACAATGGAGTCTCCTTTGCGTTAATGAAAATGCTAAAAAAACCATTTTTTATTTACCTTTTGAGGGATCAAATAAAGTCATTTAGAAATTATGTTTTGTATGTATGTAGCTATTATTATAAGCTTTCCAAAAAGTATAATTTTGAATATTTTTAATTTTATTATTATATTTATATTTTATTTTTTATGAATATAGGTTTTTCACCAAACATCAAGGTATTTATTTCACACACACAAAAAAATAGAAAAATAGAGAAAAAAATTCTAAAAAATGTGTGTACTAGGTATTGATGTTCTTGTTTTAACTAAAAAATAAATAATAATTTCAATACATAAAAACAAGTTATGTGTGACAACATACACCTACGTCCATCTTATAATTACTCTGATTTCAAAAATTAATTTAATTTTTTTTTTTGACAAAAAATTATGAAAAAATATTCATGCACTAGATATTGATGTTACAAATCTAAATTTTAAAAATCATAATTTATTCTTTTAACATTTTTTTTTTTGTGAGGACATAAATGCCACTATTTTAAAATGTCGTTTATTGTATAAATAGGTTATTAAAAGTTACACAAAAAAAATCATAATTTATTTCTAATTTTTATTACAAAAATATATTTAGAATCTACACACAAATCCTCAAAAATATCTAGTTCACATTATTTCAAAAATTTTAATGGTTTAGTTTCTATAGGTTTCATAAAGTAAAAATTTGGCGAGAAATTCTGATTTCAATGTCCTACTTTGGCCAAAAAGGGGGAAATAGTATTGTGGGCTGACCCGTAAATTCTTCTAAGGATTTTATACATGAATTTTTGGAGGTATACTTGGATGATTGGACAATATATGGCTTGATAAATATCATGTACAAGTATTGATAATGATGCTAAATAGGTGTCAAAGTATGTAGATTACACTAAATTTGAAGAAGTACATGTTTGCAGTACCTTATGCGATTTTATTATGACCCATCATCTAAGGGTTTGATGGTAGAATCTATGAAGGTTACTTTAATCATGACACTACGACCACCTTAGACACCTTTAGAAGTAAAAATTTCTTATGATATATTGGATACCATTGCAAGTTTATAAAGGGCTATGTTGGAATAGATGCACCAATGGAGGAACTACTAAAGAAGAAACCTGGTAGGAATATTGAGTGGATTGAGGAATTCTAAAAATAATTCAATACACTAATGAAAAAAATTGTGGAAGCACCTATACTAATCTTCTTAGACTAGAAATACACCATTCTATGTACATGTAGATGCATCCAAAATTTCCATAGGAGCAGTATTGGCCCAACCCAAAGGAAATAAGGACATTACCATAGCCTTTGCAAGCAAAAAATATCTAAGGTGGAGAAATATTACACCACTTCCAAAAAAGAAGCTCTGGCTATAGTTTATGCATTACAAAAATTTAGACACTACCTATTGTCAACACCATTTACATTCTTTACATATCATGAACCATTAAAGTACTTACTTAATAGACCTATCTTACAAGGAAGGATATGTTAGTGGTTACTATTGTCACATGAAATTGTACCTTGCTGAACATGGGGTTCATCATTCCAATGATACAATGGAAACAAATTCAAGGTGTGGGAGCTTGCATGAATAGATTTGAGTCTCCAGAGAAGGTCAACTTCCTCTTCTAATCTAAGTGCAAATGTGTTGGTCTAACCCAACACATGAAAACCTATCAATACTCTACTCTAATATCTCACAAAGGAAAATAGATAGAAGGAGAACATGAAATGTAAAAGAAGCTACACCAAGATAGAAATTTGTTTCTTCTTTGCTTTAGATTTCTCAATACACTAATAAACCTACTAAGACACATATCCAGACATGAAGGTAAATTAGCTTACTCAAACATGCAAGAAATAAATGTGATGATAGCTAGATTTCATTAACATAAGGCATAAAGCCAAAATTTACAATGGAGGAATGTATAAATATAGTGTCATCTAAAGAAAACTATGAGAGGATCCCAAAAGAAGAACCCATAAAAATAAAGAAAGTGTTGATTTTATAGATCAAGTATAACTTGGATGAATACAACCAAACCCTAACATTGCTAGGGTTAGAAATTAGAAGAAAATATGATCAAGGAAAGATATGCTCATGAAATCCATGCCAAAAGGATAGCCTGATGAAACCAATACCTACATGCCACACCCTTTCTATAAATGTTTGCTTAAAAGTGCATCCAAATCCCCCCATAAAATTAGGGATATTGGCATGGATCTGTCAGAAGGGATAAAATAGTAGCAATAAATGAGTATGGGTACCAAAAAATCAACTTGTAAAAGTCAAAGAATGCATTGAATATTTTCCTTTAAGCCCAAAAGTCAAAACATGTAGTTGAGGGGGTGATTAAAGCATTAATGGTGTCACCCAGAAAAACCTGTCAAATTTTGTGGAATAGTCAGGGCATCAGGCTCGAATGGAAACCTTTGCATACATTAAATGGTCCAAAACCCTGAAAAGAGAAACCTTCATTAGACATCGAGCATCAGGCCTTCAACATACTGCTTTTTGGAAGAATAGATAAGGAAGAAAGCAGAAAGGGAAAACTATGAAGTCCAAAAAGGTTGCCCTTGTTAGATGTCGAAAGTCGGGGAGGAGGCTTACACCTTATCTCAGAGATGAAAATGGTAAAAGGTAAGACTAAAACCTGATGTTTGAGGGAGTCATTAGAGGTTAGAGGTCGGGAAGAATGGTTACCTTTTGCCAAAGAAAGGTAAGAGGTAAAGGAAAAGGTTGATGCCTGACATCCAAAAGATGAAGAGGGATTTTAGGGATCAAGGCTTCGGGGAGAGATACTTCTTATTGAAAGAAGGTAAAAGATAAAAGGGAAGGTTGATCCTTGAAGTTCAAAAATTTGATACTTAGTCAAATTTGAAGGAAACCCAGTCGAGAATTTTGGAGGAAGGAGAAAGAAGAAAGGTTTGATTGACAAAAAACGAAAGTGAAATTAGGGGTTGGGGTTCAGGAGGAAGGGTTACATGCTATCAAAAGAAAATGATAAAAGGTAAGAGTGAAGCTCGATACCGAAAGTATGAGGAGTGAAGACTTAATCAAAATCATGAAGGCTTCATCAAAACTTTGGGGGTCAGAAGGTGAGCTTAAGGATTGCGAAGAGAGAGTGGTAAGGGTTAAGGGGTAAGGCCAAAGGCCAAAACGTGAAACACTTAAGAAAGAAAAGGAACGAAGAAGAAAAAGGGATGGAGGATTGGGGGTGATGGAGAAGGTATGCCAAAAGGTAGGTAAGTGAAAACCCAAAAGCCCAAAACATTAGGAATTTTCTAATTTTAGGAACCTCCTCAAGGAAAAATAATACAAGATGGCCCATGTAGGATCTCTTAAATCGATTATCAATGATGGGTCATCAAGGGGGCATGAAATGTTAACATGTTGGCAATTTCTACAGGATGATTGCCTACTAATCGTGGAGTCTAGGGGCCTTATCAGTCAATTGGGCACAAATTCATGAAAGTGATTTACAAAATTGGGCCTCTCAAGGGAAAATAAAACATGTGTAGGCCTGTACTTGGAGGAAAGTAGAAAACTAGAACATACATCCCCTTAAGGAGAATCAGGGTGTGCAAAAGCACTTCTTGGAAAATTAGCAACTAATCTAACATGTACATGAAACTCAAAACCTTCAAAAATAAGGTTTGAGGTGAATCCCATTGATTGAGATTGGAAGAACTTCACCATCTAGCTTGGAGAGACGAAATGCATTGTCCTCCTTGTAGTTGGTGATGACATATGGACCACTCCAAATGGAATCAAACTTGGAGTGCCTCCTAGCTTTGGCTTTTTCTGCATCCCATTTTAGTACTAGATTTCCCTCTTGGAACACCCTATGGACTTCTTTTTTATCAAAATTATTTTTTAACTGTGCTTGATGTATCTCCATGACTTCTATATATTTGTTCCTTGTCTCCTCCAACTCCAAAAGCTAAGCTAGCCTTACTATCATAACATCATTTCCTTGTAACTCCAGCTGATGTGCCAACTCAAGAGAAGAAAATTCCAATGATAATGGTAACCTTGACTCCCTTCCAAAAACTAGTGTGAAAGGAGAATTATCAATTTCTCTTTTAGGAGTAATTATATCAGCCCAAAGGGCTATCTTCAACTTGCTATGCTAAGCTCTCTAATTGTCCTCAATGGTCCTCTTGATAATCCTGATGAGGTTTTTATTTGAAGACTTAGGGAGACCATTACCTTGAGGGTAATAATTAGATGAGGTCTTCAAGTAAATTCCATGCCTAATTTCCCAATCCAAGATTTGAGCACTAGTAAAATCCTTGGCATTATCATAATGATGGTGGAAGAAGTACCAAATCTTGTAACAATTTCATCAAGGAATTAAAAACTGAAGCATCAGTGGCATCCTTCAAGGAAATTGCCTCTGTCCACCTGGTGAAGGAGTTTGTGGCTATGAAAATCCATTTATAACCATAACTTGAAGGTGAATTTATCATGTCGATAAAATCCAAACCCCATTGTGTAAATGGTTGATCAACTTGAATGGGATGAAGATGGAGGGCAACCAACCTTTGATTTATAGAAAACAAAGAACACATTTTGCAATTTATCACCGATTTATGAGCATCATTGAATAGATTGGCCAATAATAACCATCCCTCATGATATTTGTAGCAGTCGTCCTTGGAGAAAAATGGCCACTTGAAGAGCCATCATGGAATTCTTCCAACATTCTGCTGACGTGATTTTCCTTTATGCATCTTAATAGGAACCCATTGAAATCCTTTCTAATAATTATGCCATCCACTACAACATAGGGAATGGAATATAATTTGAAGTGTCTTCTTTTGGTCCTATCAAGACCTAGAGGATCTCTACCCTCCTACAAAAAGGTGGTCATATCATTTACCTAGACTCTATGAGAATCAATGTTGGGTGCTTGGTGTTCCTTAACACAAGGGTATCCTCTACAAGAGTCTCAAGTGCTAAAAAAAGTTTTTCACATAATCATTTACCTCTCACTAACTTGGTCATTTTTATGTCAGCATCACACTCCATCATCTTGGTGATTCATCCAGCTCTCTTTTCATTGATATCTCTACTTGAAAGAAATTCTTTAACGCTGACATGGGGAACCATTAACTGTATCCTATTGTTAGACAACATGTGTCTATTTTTTTTCAATGCTTTAACAACAACAAGAGCTTGCTTTTCAACATAGCTATACTTGACCTCATATTCTTTAAGCCCTTCACTAAAGAAATCAATGGGATTCTCTAGATTTTCTTACTTGGTTGGGTTAGAATAGTTGATATACTTGCTTCAATTCCAAAGGTATAGAGAATTAAATCCTTGTCATAATTAGGATTGACAAGGGTAGGAGCCTTAGAAATTTCTTGTTTGAGAGCCTCAAAGCTATCCTTACCTTCCTGGGTCCATTTGAAGACCATGTTTTCTTAAGCATACAGGTGAGAGGTTTTACTAAAGTAGCAAGATTTGGAATGAACCTCCTGATGAAGTTAATTGTGCCCAAGAAAATATATAGTACCTTCTTGTGATTGGGGAGTGGGATGGGCAAGATAGACTTTACCCTTATAGGATCAATAACCAAGCCATCCTTTGAAACAATGTGTCGAAGAAGTTTTCCCTAGTTAGTAGAAAAGACACATTTATTTGGATTTAGGGACTACCATATTCCCTACATTTCTATAATACTTGCTCAAGGAGACTAAAATGGTCTCTTGCATATTTTTAAAACACTATGATATCATCCAAGTAGACCAAAATAAATTGTCTAAACACACATTGAAACACCATATCCATGGCTCTCTAAAAAGTGGCACTTGCATTGGTTAGGCCAAAAGGCAGTTTACAATAAGGATAGGTGCCCCAATTTGTATTAAATGGTGCCTTATGTTGATCACTTTCTTGGACCATAATTTGACTATAGACTGAGTAACCATCTAAGAAAGAAAACCTTTATGACCCACTAACTCTTTGAAAAATATTCTCCATGGAGGGGAGGGGATAATGGTCCTTTAGGGAGGCTCTATTCAGGTCTCTAAAATCTACAAAAATCCTAATTTTCCCATTCTTATTTTTGATAGGAACTAAGTTTCCAACCCATGAAGAATTCTTGATAGGGAATATGATTCTAGCATCAATTAGTTTGGCCAAATATTTTCTCATCAAAGGCTCAATCTTAGGATTTATAGGCCTTTGTCTTTTCCTTACAGTTTTGACATTTGGTTCCAATTCAATGGTATGTAGGGCAAGGCATAGGTCAAAACCCTTTAGGTCTTCATAAGTCTAAGAAAATACATCATTTTATCTATTGCTTGAAGATCTATGAAAACTTCATGTTCAATAGTAGAGCATAACTTTTCCAAGTTTAGAGACTTTCCCTCTAGAATCTCAATTGGCTTGAAGTCACCCTTTTTTGCAGCTAAGTTCATCTTTTTCTTCTTTATCTGGTCATCCAAGTTAAAGATACCTTCAAGGGTTATGAGACCATTTGGTAGTTTGTTTCTACTCAACTTCACAATCTGATCACCATATTGATCTTGCAGCTTGGAATGATTTCTTTTAGATTTTTTTTCTTCTTGTAGAAAACTCATTATCTATTGGTCACTATCAAAAACCTGCCATTGATTTTGATTATCTAAAACAACAAGAATAAAAAAAAGCCTAATATGCTACTCCCTTTTGCTTGTAATATGTGTTGGTATTTCAAACTAAGCACCAACAACTATAATTCTATCAACATGCTATTTTATGATTCCTTAGAGTTTTTTGAATGTTATGTTAAAACCCTCAAAGCCCTCTATCAAATCCCAAGCCCTATGTTTGTAGGATTTGAGAAGGTTATTCTTGGTTGATCTTTGAGTTCTGACTTGCTGAAAAATCAATTCACTATCACCAAACACTTTCAACAATTTGATGTTCCATTTTTGTGCAAGCTAGAGACCTTGGATGAGTGCTTCATACATAGCCACATTGTTAGTGTTGAAAGAGAAATAATACTTCTCCTTACTTGGAGATACCAAAATTATACCAACACCAACATCATTTTTATTTCTAGAGCCATAAAATAACATTTTCCACAATCCCTCTAGAACCTCTTGAGTTTTTATGAGATTGGGGATAGTAGCATTTTCTTCATAAATGCAATAGGTGCCAAGACCAGTATCCTGCACTTCAGCTATGGTAAGTGGGTCAAATTTTAAAGCATTTCCCTACTCATCCAACAAACAATCATGTACCTCCTCTATAGGAGTGATAGGCTCATGAAATGAACACTCCTCCTTTTGATCATGCAATATACAATTCATGTTTTTGGGATAGAGTGTAAGGTTATAGATGATCTTTTACAATTATTTTAGACCTGATTGTTTCCTTAGTACTATAACTAGTTCTAAATAGCATGTGAGGCCAATCAAAAGATAGGTATCCACCTATCTTAGCAGTGAAATCTCTAGACAAACAAATGGAAAAATGAGGAGAGAGGTCTATGACTAAAATATATTGCAATACATCACAACCAAGGCATGCATGCAAGGTCAATTTTAGGTTCTTAATTACTCCCACTATTTTGACAATAGTGCCATCCAGTTGTAAAGCTCCTTTTGTCATAGGATCATATTTTATACCAAGGAGATTAACAATCACTTTAGGTATAACAAAAATTCTAGCCCTATAATCTATCATACATTTATGCACTATATGATTTATAATAATTAGAGAAAGATAGAAGGGAGGTGGATTACTGATTTTGCTAGAGTTCCCTTCTTCATTGGGTTGCACTAGGCTTTTTGGTGAAGTATTATTCTCCATTTCTAGTACATCACTCATTTGTTTATGCTCTTTTAAAGCTTGTTGTAGAAAATCCCTTTGTGATGGGATGGATAGAGCTCCTACATAGCAACATTCAAGTTACCTTTCTTTATTTTCTCCACTATGTTGAAATGAAGCTAAATATTTTGAGAAGAGGTATTTGGAACAACACCTATTCTTGTTTCTTGGGAAATCTTAGGTTGCTTTGTTGCTTGCTTGGGCCCACTAGTAGGCTGATTCTATTGTGGGAAATATGTTGGTTTTCCTACTAGTCTAGTATTTATAGCCTATTGAGGTTGTTGAGAGGCCGATGCCTATTCAACCTAGGAAGATGTACCACCCTCCATTGCTCTTTTCTTTGATCTTGTATTCTAGGTTGTTGTATCAACAACTACTTAATTTATACCACAAAAATATTCTTGATACCAGTTGACCAACATAGAGTCTTCATATGAGTGATTTTTTCTACTAGTAGTTGGTTGGTTTGTACCAAATTTCTGCCATGAGGCAGAGGTTTCATTATGAACCACTAGAGTTTGTACAAACTCTCCATTTTGTCAAGCAGTTTGATTATGAGCCTGATCACATGGGTAACACCACTCCTACTCTTAGGCTAGATTATTTTGAATTGGGACCAAAGTCTTAGAAGTGTTGGTAGCAGGTGGATGTATGCTAGTCATGGGCTTAGTATGATTCCACTAATTTTGTCCTTGATAAGGTTGTATATTTTGTTGATAACCTTGACCTTGAGGTTGATAAGGCCTATTATTTTGATCTTTTTGTCTCTTCATTGATACTAATTTGTTGTTCATACTTTGGAGAAAAGTTCCCCAATCCTCTAGAAATGCAGAAAAAGTAGAAGGCTGGCTTGTGGAAACGACTAGAATAGGAGCCACTAGAATATGAGCCACTATTGGTTGTGAAGGAAAATCTAGAAATAAAGGCATTGGTGGACTAGGAGCTACCTTTCCAACTTGTACTAAGAGATTTTCCACCCTTATAGAAATATCATATACACCTGGTAAGGTAAATCCTCCCATAGATTGAATCATAATAGCTATATCACTATTAAGAGTTTTCAAGAAATAAAGGAAGACATTCAAGAAAACGTTTCACCAAGGCATGTATTCTATCCCAAGTCTTCTAAAATCTATAGTTGAAGTCACTCATGAATTCATGAGGTGCTCTTTTGATTGTTGTCAATTGTTCTACCAAGGAAAAATGGTCACTTTTTTCTTCAAAGTGCTTGCATAATTTTTCACCTAACTCATCCCAATTTTGAATGGAATTAAGTGGAAAGCCTCTATACCATTGTAATGCCTTACCTTCAAGGGAAGTGGCTAGCAGCCTAATAGCCACATTTTCTTCTATTACATCATGCACTAAGCATACATTTTTCACATCTATGATGTACTATGTTGGATTTTTGGATGTCTCACCAGTGAAATGAGGGATACTTTTGAGGGCATTAACTAGTATATCATCCTTTTGGGTTAATATTAAAGGGATACCACCACTAAAAGATACAAAGAGTTGATTTTTGGGTAAATCCATACGAAATAATGCCCTATTTGTATGGACAATAGGTATTCTATATTGAAATAATCTACCAAAAGGTGGTGTAGATTGAGCTCTAGGAGATGGGTTTGTACCTCTATTTCTCTTTATTGGTGACAAAGGTTGTCTATTTCTTCTTCTAGAAGTAGGAAATGGTAGTTTAGTATATTGATAAATACCTCTAGAATATGGTCTTGTTTGAATTCTTGGAATAAATGTGTAGGTCTACTTTGACACATGATTTAGGGCAGTAGGTGAGTCACCAACCTTTGATGTAGAGTCCTCCTTTGAAATGTAGAGTCACCAGGTACTTTATTTGAGTGCCTCTTCAAGGATGAAATGTTGAGAGAAACACCACTCTCTTAATAAGATAAAGTGATATTTCTTCTAGTCCCATCGAGTGTGCCAAAAGCTGTTGTCACATGAAATTGTACCCTACTGAGCATGGGGTTCAACATTCCAATGACACAATGGAAACAACCTCAAGGTGTGGGAACTTGTGTGAATGAGGTTGAACCTCTAGAGGAGGCTCACCTCTTGCTAGATAGATATGAATTCATAAAAATACCTTGTATTTATAGATACTTTTCTAATTTCCCAAAAAATAAACATTATGAGATGACATTTGAAATTTGAATTTGGATCATAAAATGGCCACAATTTTTTTAAAAAAAAATTGAATTTAGCAACTAAATGGGACCCATTCACCCAAGGGAAATTGGGTCGTGACCTAAATTTCCAAGACCTATTCATTTTAGGGTGTTAAAAATGATAATTGCATTAATTAAATACCGATTCCCCTTTCATAATTTGTAATTAATTAGGCTTTATATTTAAAATTGGGCTAATCAAAGGCTTAGTTAAGTCCAATTTATTAAGAGACCCAAACATAATGTGAAAATGTAAAGGAGTACATTTTTTGACACTACACCCTTTAAATGCTTTAACTATGGTAAGATAAGTCATTTTTCTTCTAAATGCCCTTATGGTGAAAAAGATAACTTTAAGCAAGAAGAGGATAGTAAAAAGAAGAAATATTACTTTCCAAAGAAGATGAAATTCTCAAAGAATTTCTTTAGAAACAAGAAGAGTTTTCTTACACAAGAAGAAAGTGGTTCATTTGATGTTAGTGATAGCTCAGATGATGAACATGATTATTCTTTTTTGGCTGAGGGAAATGAATCCATAGTCATGGAAAAAAGCTCTACAGATTGGAAAAATGAAGAAGTTGAAGATTTTGATGAGGAAGAAGAAGGAGAAGTAGATCTTGAAGGAGAACTTATTAGTTCTCTTGATGAAATTAAGAGCTTAAAAAAAGAGAACAAAAAAGAGTTGAAGCATGTACAAAAATTGATTGAGGAACTGTCTAAAAATCTTGATGAATCTGATCAAAAGAGAATCAATTTAATGACTCAAGTTGAAGAAGCTAAGGGAATAGAAGATGTAGTCAAGTATGAACTACAATCTAAATCTGACGAATATATAAAGCTGGAAGCTATAGTAGTTTCTCTCAGAAAAGATTTATAAAAGGCTAAAGTGTGTGTGGAAAATATGTGTAAATGAGGTAATAACAACACACCTTAATGAAATAATATTAGAGAATTCAAATGATAGATTTAATCTATTTGAAACATAATCAAATCTCTAAAATAATTCTATTGCTCTCTAACTCCAAGGATTTATTAAATCAAAGTGGCTCTCAGATTGTATGCACTGTGATTGTTAAAATGACAACCTAGAGAATGAGAATGATGAACTAAATGATATGCTGTGATGAAATGATTGATAATGAAATCTATGATAATGATACTGTGATACTGGTATGATTAACTACTATAAACTAAGATGCAACTGATATGATATGCTATGATTATGAATACTAAAATGAATTTCTATATGATTCTAGATTTCTAATTGCTCAAATGTTGTATGCTAAATGCTCTAATATGATTCCTGCAAAGTAAAATTGCATAAAAGTGGGATCCATTTCCTATAGCAAGAGGTTGCTTTTATAGATTTTCAAAGATAATTCATGATGAGGCAACAAGCAATGGTTCATATTTGATCTGGATAAATCAATGGTAGAAGATGAAGAATTTGGTGAGGAAGAAGGTGAAATGATTTCTCTCAACAAAACATTGTGGAAAATGATTAGGAAGAAATTGTGGATCCATGAAGCCAACTATTTCCAATTGTTAAAGTTTGTTTCAAAATTGACTGGAAAGATAAAAGTAAAATTGAATGCAACTTGAAGCTTTCAACTTTATTGAGAGAAAACCTGTAGACATGTGCTCATTTGGAGATTTGAGTTATTGAATTTTGGAGGGAAGATATATTATTGAATAAAACAATTGCAAGATGTTTATTTAATAAAAGGGGATGATAATTAAACAAACTATGTGATTTTGTTTATTTAATTTAGATGGAAAAATTAGATAATTAAATAAAATAAACTATTAAATTTATTTATTTCATAGAAGAAAATAAAATGTGAATCATATAAATAAGTATTTCTATTTATTTATAAATAGATGAATTAAAGGGTAATTAATCAAATAATTGTATTTAATTAATCAGATTTATCCAAACCATTTCTAGGTGTATACATTTTGCCCCTCTTTGAAGTGATGTGTTTACATATTGCTTCAAAGAATCAATTTGGTTGCTAGTATTGACAAAAAAAATCTGATATGCCCCATACACCGTTTTTTTTGAGTGATAATGAATATATGGCCCCTCGGGAGATAAATCAATGAATTTTTGAATTTTTAGGATTTTTTGAAATTTTTCTGGTTTTTTATGATTTTATGATGAGTTGATGACATATTTGATGTTGAAGCGATTTATCTCCCGACATATGATGTTGAAACTACCCCTATGATGAATTAATGAATTAAGCCCTTTTAGAAAACAAAATAAATGAATCCCATAAAAATTACCACTTAATTTACTTGTTTTGGCACATTGATGAATTAAAAAATGGTGCATTGACTTTTTTTTAGCACTTTGATAGACTATTTTAGTGCATCTAAGTCAAAAAGATGTAATTTTCAATAAACTCCTTGATTTTAATGTTCTTTGATCGCGTCAGCCTTTGATTTGATTTTGATTGATGATCCTGATAGATTTAGATGATTATTGATCTCATGATAAGTGAGATTCAATGATTGATTGATGATAATTGACCTCATGATAGGTGAGGAACAATTATAAATTGATTGATTAACCTCATGATAGGCGAGGTTTAGTGATAGATAAACCTCATGATAGGCGAGGTTGAATGATTGATAAACCTCATGATAGGCGAGGTTCAGTGATAGATAAACCTCATGATAGGTGAGGTTGAATGATTGATAAACCTCATGATAAGCGAGGTTGAATGATAGATTGATGCTCGTGAGATTTGATCAAAGTCTCACCAGAGTTGATTAGATTGATTTGACTAAGCAAGGAGGGATCGATTCTTTTCACATAGTATTAGAGGATAATCAGATATGTGGTTATGAGATTCCCTGGAGAGAAATGGTTGATGCACATGTGGTATTGCCATCCATACTTACTGGATTCATTGGAGGTTTCCCATGTTTTTGTAGATGCAAAGCTAATGTGAATGAAATCTAATTTAAGTATGCAAATATACATATGTAAAAGTTGTCATCTTAACAATCCATTTATCATGCTTTTTATCATCATTGAGCCTTTAAAATGTTGAAAGTGAGTACAGGCATCGATGATTTAAGGTAGACAATGATGACCTGAAGTTTTCTTTCATGATTTTTGATATTGCAAGTTAGCACAAGCATCTAGGTATAATTAAACCAAGATGACCTGAGCATTTCTTATGTAAAACAGAAAAGAATCATTCATTTTCCTATGCAAATTTTGAATGTCATAGTGATACTTGGTAGAGCACATCTCACAACAATTCACATAGGAATAATGATTAACTCACAGACAACAGACAAAGAAAAATCATAACTCCTTCCTTGCTTCTCTAGTTCAATACATCATCGAGTTGCTCCAAAGATATGATAACAAAAAGTCAAAGTACAACATTTGAACATTCAAGCTAAAGCAGTAAAATCATGATTCAAAAGAATATCATCCATTTAGATTTGATTTGATTGATTGATTCAAGGTGTTGGATTGTATAGTTTGATCTTCTAATGGTTGTTGATTGTTCCATGCTGAGTTTTCCTATGATAATTGTGTTTGCTGCATTGGCATATTGTTGTTTGTCCATTTGTTTGAGCCCATAGTTTATTGCCCCCAGTGAGTTCAGGATTTTTGCCCCAAGCTAGGGTGAGACACGACCACATTGCCAAGATATGCACATGAATTTATTCAATGATAAGAAAAATGATGGAAAAAGTGAACAACCAAGATGTGCTCAAATATATGGAACAACTAGTCTATCACAAATAACACCTGTTGCTAGGTTTTCACTAGCTTTTATTGCACTTTTTTAGATGTTATGATTTTTTTGCTGTTACCAAGATGCCTATTTGCCAGGTTTTCATCAAGGTAACGTTTTTTTTTTTTTATATTTTTATATTTTATTTTCTTAATATTTTGATTTTTTGTTGTCACCATGACAGTTGTTTGGTAGGTTTTCATCATGGCAACCATTTTTTCAAGATTTTTTCTGATTTTTGTTTTTTTTTTTTTTTTTGTTTTTTTGTTTTTTTTTGTTTTTTGTTGTCACCAAGATGCCTGTTTGCCAGGTTTTCATCATGGTGACCATTTTTTCAGGACTTGTACTATGCTTTATGAAGCTAAATGTAGAACTAATAGATGTCAGATCCATAAGTTGTCTTGACGATACATTGTTCCTATGTGGATGACCATGCTACATAAAAAGAGCCCAATCAGAATGAGTACGAGTGGCATGTATGAAGGATTATAGATGTGACAAATGAAAGAGGCTATGGTAGGATCCCTAATGTGCAGTACATGGGCCATCATGCTTTAGCTAGAAAGGAGTTTGGGAAACCCATGGGTCAAAGTATGTGAAGAGGTCACCATCATAGACACATTAAAAAACATCACCAATGGATGTGTAATGATATGATGGGTAAGTGAAAATGAATGGATGGAATGGTATAGATGACATGGATGGAGACTATAGATAAACAAGTTCTTTCTTTGGTTTTCTTCCTTGATAGATGTCCTTGGCTGTTTTTGAGGGAGAGGCATGTTTGGAGATCAACTCTTGCTTGCTTTTATTTTTGATTTGTCCGATAGCTTTTTATTTTGGCTAGGGGAATTTTCTAGATGTTCTTTTGATTTTGATTTGTCCAATAGCTTTTTATTTTGGATAAGGTACTTTTCTTGATCTTTATTTCTTTGCAAGCTTTCTTTTGATTCTGAATCTCTATTTGAAAGTGCACTTTTACCTTTGATTCTTGAATTACCTCTTTTATATTTTCTTTAGGTGATACTTATTGATCCATGTCTACTAGGTGGATAGAGATGGGTGAGATGGATGAAATGGGAGTGTTGATATCGACAATAGAGTCTTTGAGACTATCCTTTTCAGTATTGTTAACATCAAAGGAGGATTGCACATCCTTAGTGATTGGGAAATATGGTTTAGTAGAGGCAACAATAGGAGATTCATACTCTAGCCTAGGGTAGGTGGGATGGAAGGATGATGGTTAGATATCTTCAATGAGATCATGCTCAAAGAGTGGGTTATCATAGATGTCTTGATCAAATAGGGGGTTATTAGTGAAAGGAATAGTTTGAGTGGAAGCAGGTGTGGAAGGATGATCACAAAAGTTTTCAATCCAAGCATGGTCATCGTGTTGCATTCCTTCTGTAGCTTTCTTGATGTCATTGTTGGAAATATGACCTTTCTCGATACTGTAGAAGTGTATTTTACTAGAAACTTATCCAAATGGTATTCTCCACATTCTAGATCATGGAGTTGGACCTTGGGGTTTGATAGTGCAGCAACTGAAGTGGACTATTTTAAGGATTTAGGATGAACACATGGTTGAGAAAGTGGTTTTTCACAATTGCTAGGAATGATGATTTCAACTTTAGGGCCTAGATTATGTCCATGCATGAAAGGATTAGTGTCTCCTTTTATAGTGACTTCAACTCCATCATGAGGGGATTTCAAGCATTGATGGTATGTAGAGAAAGCTGCTTGCATTTCATGTATCCAAGGTCTTCCAAGGAGGATATTATAGGTCAAGGGGAGATCAAGGACTTGGAAAACCACATCCTTCACCACAAGGCCAAATCTGATTGGTAGCATAACTGACCCTTTAGATGAACATTCTTCTGCATCATATGCTTTCATGGTGATCTTTTGATTGGAATCCATTACATCTTATGAATATCCCAATGCATTGACAAGCTTTAAAGTGCAAATATTTAAACCAACTCCTCCATCTATTAGGAGATGTTTGACCAAAAATTTATGGATTAGAGCCTCAATATGGAGCAAAGCATTATGCAAATGGGTAAGGGAAGTGTCATTGTTTTCAAAAAATGATAGACAATGGGATGTGGTTACTTTTCCCACCATAGGTTGGGATTTACAAACTTCCAACTCAGTTGGTGCTGGCGGGTTATTTTGTCTACCTTGGACTTGGATGCCACTACTTTGATTATCAATTACATAAATGTTAAGAATGGTAGTAGCATGGACATTATTCATGTTTTCCCCTTGGGTGTTTGTTGAAGAGGATTCCCCTTTTTCAAAGTTTGTGTTGGTCGTAGATTCCTCAATGTCTATCGATTTGTTTTCAATCAAATCTAGGACCAAGTGTTTCAGCTGCATGCAATTATTTGTTTTGTGGCCTTTGTTTTTATGATAGTCATAGTAATGTGTGTTATTCCACTAAAATGGTTTGACTTGTGGATCCCAATTTTGTGGCTCTTTTAATGTTACAAGTTTGGCTTCAATAATTTCCTTTAATGTTGATTCCAATGATTTTCCTAAAGATGTGAACTTCCTATGATTCAATGGTGTTTGGAATGGTAGTGATTTAGATCCAAAATTGTTTGAATTGTTGTTTGATTTGAATTTAGATTGCTGTCTTGATTGTTTTTTTGAGTTGTCTTAGTTGCAGCTGCTGTTAAATTGAATAATGGTTTTTTATTTTGTATTTCTGTCACAACATCATTGTTTCCAGCATTTCAATATTTTTTCCAAAGCTTGGGTTTATCATTGTGGTTGTTGTGATTAGAGGAATTTACATTGTTTGATCCTTCATTGTATGTTTTTAGGACTCCTCTTTTGATTAAAGCTTCTTCTATCTTGAGTCATTTTCAATCATTTTCTCGAATGTAGGTGGACATTGTAGTTCAATTCTATAACTCATGTTATCATTTAAATTATCAATGAATAGTTCCATCTTTTCCTTTTCAGATATGGAACGTGGATATCTTGCAAACAACCTTCTCCATATTTACAAAAATGAGAGAAATATTTCACCTTTCATTTTTTTAGTATTACAAAGATCCTTCATTGTGATATCATGTTGTATATTGTAGGAGTATTGAGTTATACATTTTTTGACTAGATCTTCAAAGGATGTAATTCTTGGACTTAATTTAGAGAACCACTCCATAAATTGTCCACCTAAGATTCATGGAAATAGCCTCATCAAGTATGTCTCTTCATGGGAAAATTATAAGATCATAGCTTGAAATTCTCTTACATGGTCAAGAAGATCTATTTTCCCATTGTATTTATCATACTTGGGAAACTCACAGTGTTTTGGAAATGGGAACATGTTCACATTTTGAGCAAAAGGATATGGAAAAATATCCTACACCAAGCATCTCTTAGTTGTTCTTGTTTGCATATCTTAGAATTGTTGTTGTAATGTTTGTAATTGATGTTTCATTGCATCCACTTCAACTGTATTTTGTGGTTCAGTCTCAGCTCTTTTAGGTGTTCTTGTCAGTCTATTAATATCAAAGTCTTTTGGAACTTTAACACCCAGATCAACTAACATTAACAGATATTTTTCCCCATTCGTTTCCAAAATTTTCTCCATAAAATTATGGAACTTGGGGTCTTGTGTCATATTTTATAGATCCTCTTCAGATATTTCATCATTATCATTTTGGTTGGATCTGTTGAACATATTTTACTCAATCTCAAACATGCTGTTTTGGATTTCAATTTCTTTCTCTTGAAGTTTTAGTCTTTGTGACCTTGTAAAAAATGGCATACAAATGTTATAATTGTCCACTAAAAGTTGATCTTGGTTTGATATAGTGTCAAGGATGTTAACTTGAGTCAAATAGAATGATATATTCTATTGATTAGACTAAGTTGACAAGTGTGATTATACAACTTCGTTTCTTGAAGTAGGATGAATGATCTTGATAATGAAACTTGGCTTTTAATCAAACATCTTTGATTTAGTCACTTTTAGGATTGTAGATCTTGGTTTAACTTGAAGAAATTCACTTGTAAGGTTCAATTTTTGAAGGTTTAAGACTTTGGTTTTCTTTGAGCAAGGCTCCTATTCTGATAAAAATCTGAATTTTGATGTTAAAGTCTAACAGACAGTGAAAATAGCTCTCTGGTTTTTGCTTTGGTTGATGCACTATAATAGTCCTCTGATTCGCTAAAAGAATTGGCAGATGCGCTAACAAACTGGTTTGATGCATTGTTAAACAGGTTGGATGTGCTATACTGTTCCTCCTATGTGCTAAAATTTTCTTCCTATGTGCTAGACTATTCCTCCAATGCACTAGACTATTCCTGATATGTGCTAAAATATGGGTCAATGTGTTGTTAAACAGATCGAATGTGCTATAATAGAGAGCGAATGCACTATTCTTAAAGTATTCAGGATTTTGATAGTTAATTTTTTCTCTCGTTTTTGACAATGAATTTTTTTGACTGTAGGGAATAAATTTCTGATTGATGACCTTGTATCTAATTGGTTTTCTTGTGAACTATGGAAAATGATTTCTTTGATTGGATGATATTTATTTTGAAAATGATTTACACTCACAACAGCGAGTTTGTAAACAATCGTTTCAATTATATGCATTAAAAATATAGTGTGTGTTCTAGAATCAGGTCTGATACTTTCAATTTTCACTAGTATAACACAATAAAGATATCTCAAGCACTTTTCTATCTCAAAAGGTCACTAAAAATACCATAGACCACATCTTGAAACTATGTCAGCTCACACAGCTGTGTCACCCCCTAGAGGGCACCCGTGTTTTTTCCTTTCCTGAGCCTTAGCCAAAGTCGTATCCTCCACTTTTGGCCATGGTCTCTGATAGTTATATGGAGAGTCTCTTGGGGGAAGATTCTTCCCTTCCTTGCACTATGATATAGAAAGTGTTCAGAAACTGACATGATTAGATTCTAACTTAAAGTTCCTAGATAGGGTTTTCGTTTGGAGAGGCAAATAGATAAACTCCCTCAGGAGACCTCCCAAACATTAGAACAAAGGCTTTGGGGATGGTTATTGTTGGGAAATCATGTCTCAATTTCTAGTTTGTGCCTCTACTTTATTTGGACTTGGCGAAACATGTTCATTCTTAGCCCTTACCGCTTTACCACGACGGTTTGGTCTGCCCCTGGTGGTACCGTGGTGATAGGCCCGACGATTACCGCCTTACCGCGCATGGTGAGTTCTCTCACCATGGTGGCATAGTAAGGCCACCTATAGCTTGCCCTAGCCATTACTACCTTATCACTCACGGTGAGTTCTCTCACCATGGTGGCACGGTAAGGCCGTTAGCGGCTTGGTCGATGGTTACCGCCGCACCGCGGGCAGTGGATCCTCTCACCGTGGTGTCCGTGGTGAGACCACTAGTAGTGAGGCTGGCAGTTATTGTTCCACCATGGGTGGTGAGCTTGCTCACCATCATGGCTATGGTAAGACCACTAGTGGTTCGACTGCCCTATTGCAGGGTGGCTTGGCGGCCTCTGCGGTAGCACGGTTTGACAGCTAGCGGTCCCCCAAAAAGTTTACCGCCATACCACGGTGAGGGAGGTCGGTTGTAGTGGTAGCGCGAGAATGTTAAGGTAGAGCTTGGTGAAGTGGTAGGGTGAGCTTGGATGAGCTCACTGCTATACTATGGTCAGGTCGGTTGGACTCGGCGGTAGTGCGGTAGATGGCGAGGTGAGCTCGGATGAGCTCACCACCATACCGCAGCAGGATGAAACAGACCTGGTGGTGGTGAACTGGAGACAAGGAGAGCTCAGATGAGCTCGGACCAGGTTTGACCGAGTTGGACTCAGAGTCAAAGAGCACCCAGCAAATGGCAGATGGAATCATGGTAGGTTGATAGCAGTTTGATTGGCTAAAGGCTAATGTAGTAAAGGCAGTTATTGCAAGCCATTCTTTTAGCTGATGAAAGGAACCCGATTTGGGTGGTGAAGTTATTGCTTGGGTGGCTCGATGCAATCAATGCAGATTGATTGCTTGCTTGAATGATCTATGTATGAACCTAGAGGCTGTGGGATTGGTTGGAAAGTGTAAATGGGATGTAAGACTTGTACAGTCAATGTGAGGTTGATCGATGTGTACATGTAAGTTGCAAGTCAATGTAAGAGAGTGAATTCATTGTAACTTTGAGAGAATTAGTGTAATAGTGAGAGTTTTAACTTGAGAGATGTTGTGAGCTGATCAGAGAGTGAAGGTTGAAGAATTTTGTATGTAATAATTTTATTGCTGTAATACAAAATTGTCTTTGCTTGGTGTGGTAGATTTTTTACTTGAAAAGGTTTTCCCACGTAAATACTTGTGTCAATCTATGAATGCTTATTCTTTTATCTCTTTTATGCTATTTGTATTCATCTTAGTAGTTTTAGAAGCTATTAGAACTCATTTTTGCTCTTCTTCCCTGTTGTATTAGTGTTAAGGGAATGTATCATGCACTGTTGGGTCGATAGATCTATCCTCGTTTTCCCTTCAAGTGGTATAGCCTAGCCAGTTGTATTATCCTTGTTGGAAAATGTCAATTTTTTGTGCTAATACTGTTTTAGTGGGAGTCTTGCATTGTTGAAACTTGTTTCTGTTTGAGATGGCGAGTACATCAGGTAGAGTAGAGATTGAAAAATTCAATGGCAACAACTTTGAGTTATGGAAACTCAAAATGGAAGACTTGCTTGTGGATATAGACCTCTGGATAGTAGTGTCTGGAACTATGCCACAAGGTATGATGCAAGGGGATTGGGACCTTGCTAATAGAAAATCAAGAGGTCTGATAAGACTGAGTCTGGCCAATTTTGTACTCCTGAACGTCCATGAGGAGAAGTCTGAAAGTTCATTATGGAAGAAGTTTGGTGATATTTATCAGGGAAAGTCTCTGGTAAATAAGTTATTCCTGAGAAAGAAGTTGTACTCCTTTAAGATGGAAAAATATGCATTTGTTGCAGACCATCTGAACTCATTTGATATGAGTGTTACTCAGCTGGCATCTATAGGTGTAAAGACTAAGGAGGAGGATCGTTGCATGCTCCTGTTGTGTTCGTTACCTGACAGTTGGGATCATCTTGTGATGGCCATTGGAAGTACTACCACTACTTTCAAGATGGAAAATGTTGTTGTCTCATTGTTTTCTGAAGAGATGAGAAGGAAGTCTTCTGAGATGGCCAAAGAGGCTCTTGTTGTTCAAGGTAGACCAAAGGAGAAAGGCAAGAAGAAGGACAAGAAGTCGAAATCCAAATCTGTAGGGAGATCAAAATCTCCTGGTAAAATGTTCAAGGTGAGATGTTGGAACTGTGGGCAACCTAGTCATATCCAGAAGGATTGTAAGGAGAAGAAGAAGAAGAATGCTTTAGATATTGACTCTTCTCAGAGTGATGCAGATGCCTTCATTGCAATAGCCTTGACAACTCAGGAATTAGATGATGTTTGGCTAGTTGACTCAGGTGTGTCCTTTCACATGACGTCCCATAGAGAATGGTTCTCCAAGTATGAGAAGTATGATGGTGGAAAGGTGTACCTGGCAAGTGATTTCACACTAGAGATCATTGGAAGAGGAAGAGTCAGAATTCAGTTTCCTGATGGGAGAGTCAAAGGGATTGGTGGCATACTGCACATACCAGGTCTAGCTCAAAATTTTCTTTCTGTCAGTAAGTTAAATGATGCTGGTGTAGAAGTTTCTTTCTCAAGTAAAGGATGTAAAATGGCTAGAGGTGCAATGGTGTTGGCTAAGGGTGTTCGTACTGGCACTTTGTATAAGCTGGATGCACATCCTATTCAATGTAATAGTGCCTCTGCAAAGTCAAGCAAAGTTACTTCTGTAAAGGAAGATGAAGACTCTTCTTTGTCTGCAAATGCTTTGGAGGTAAAAATCCTAGCTAAGAAGACTATGTTGTGGCATCATAGACTTGGTCACATAGGTGAGAAAGTTTTAAAAACCTTGAAGAATAAAAATATCGTAGAAGGTCTTGATGATTGTAACCTTGAGTTTGATTTCTATGAATACTGTATTTATGGAAAACAACACCATGTTTCTTTTTACTCAAGTCCTCATAAATCTTCTGGTATACTGGATTATGTTCCTTCATTATCAAAGTCTAGATATTGTTTTTCTTTTATTGATAAATGTTTGAGAAGAGCATTTGTATACTTTCTTAAAATCAAATCAGAAGTGTTTAGTCGGTTTAGAGAATTTAAATCTTTGGTAGAGAGTCAGACTAGAAGGAAAATTAAATGTTTGAGGAAAGACAATGGCGGTGAGTTTTGTTCTACAGATTTTGATAAGGTATTGTACAGATCATGGAATTAAAAGGCATAAGACAACACCTTATACTCCAAAGCAGAATGGAGTTGCTGAAAGGTTGAATAAGACACTGATGGAAAAGGCAAGAAGTATGCTGAGCAGTGCTGGTCTAGAGCAGAAGTTCTGGGCTGAGGCTATGGCTATAGCATGTTATTTGGTAAATCATTCTCCCTACTCTGCTCTTGTTGATAAGATGTCTTTGGAAGCATGGTCTGGTAAGAAGCCCTCTCTAAGGCATGTCTATGTCTTTGGCTATGAGGCATATGTTAATGTGCCAAATGAGAAAATATCAAAATTGCATAACAAGGCTGTCAAGTGTATTCTCATCGGCTATGGAGTTGGTGTGAAGGGATACAAGCTTTGGAACCCTGTTACTGAGAAGGTTCTATACAATAGAAGCATAATATTTTGTGACTTGAAATCTTCAATAAGTGATCAATAGCTTGAGACAGATCAAAGTGACAAGAAGAAGGATGCAATTGAGATTCCCCAAACTCTAGAAAGGGAAGAGCTGCATGGTGTACCTGAGACTGAGGAGAGCTCAAGCAGCTCTGGAAGTTTTGATGATGAAGAACCACAACCTCCGCCTATAAGAAGGTCTACACAAGAAAAAAGACAACCTGAGAGGTATGGTTTCTCACTTCTAAATTCGAACTGTACCTATGCTTTAATTACTAGCACTGATGAGCCTAGGATTGTAAAAGAAGTAATCAACATGTCCAATTCAAATTCTTGGCTAGAAGCCATGAATGAAGAGATGGATTCACTGAAGAAGAATGAAACTTGGGATTTGGTACCACTTCCTAAAGGGCGAAAGACTATTGGATGTAAGTGGATATTCAAAAAGAAGATAGGTCTTGATGGCAGTGTTGAGAAGTATAAGGCATGACTGGTTGCAAAGGGATTTTCCCAGATTGAGGGAATTGATTATGGAGAGATTTTTTCCCCTGTAGAAAAGTTGACATCCATCAAATTTTTGTTGTCATTGGCAGTTGTGTATGACTTTGAAATTGTGCAGATGGATGTGAAGACAACATTTCTCCATGGTGAGCTAGAAGAAGAAATTTATATGTCCCAGCCTGAGCATTTTGTTGAAAAAGGTAAACAGAATCTAGTCTGTAAGTTAAATAAATCTCTGTATGGTTTGAAGCAGTCTCCTAGAATGTGGTACCAAAAATTTGACACATTTGTATTGTCTATGGGATTTGTGAGATCAAAATGTGATCATTGTGTTTATCATAAATCTGAAAATGATCGTGTGCTTGTTATAACCCTGTACATGGATGATATGTTATTCATAGAGAATAGCAAGTCTATGATTTCTGATCTTAAATCTCAGTTGTCTACAAAGTTCGATATGAAAGATCTTTGTGCAACAAGGTACATTCTAGGAATCGAGATAACCAAGGATAAAACAAGTAGAAAGATTTGGGTAATTCAGAGTAAGTATGTGAACACCGTTCTGGAGAGATTTGCTATGAACGATTGCAAGAAGCTAGTTGTTCCAGTCATGCAGGGAACAAAACTATCTGTTGAAGACTATCCAAAATCTGCTACTGAGATGGAGGACATGACCAGTGTGCCTTATGCAAGTGTTGTTGGCAGTTTAATGTATGCGATGGTCAGTACAAGACCAGACATTTCCCAAGCAATGGGAGTTCTAAGCTATTTTATGGAAACTCCAAGAAGATCACATTGGGATGCTATGAAGAGAGTGTTCAAGTATTTGAAGGGGACTTTAGACTATGCTTTGTGTTACCATGGTAGTTTTGTTGCATCACAAAGAACACTCAACATTCAGGGATATGTTGATTCTAATTGGGCAGGGGACATTAACAGCAGGAGATCCACCAGTGGATACACATTCATGCAAAATGGTGGAGCAGTCAGTTGGATGAGTAAGTGACAGGCTATAGTTGCTTTATCCATGACAGAGGCAGAGTACATGGTATAAACTCACGCCTACAAGGAAGCATTTTGGTTGAGGCATTTGTGTCAGACATTGGTTTTAATGTAGGGTAGATTACAACCTATTGTGACAGTCAAAGTGCCATTTGTTTGGAAAAGAACTTGACTTTCCATGCCAAGACGAAGCACATTGATGTGTAGTTTCACTTCGTGAGGGACATGGTGGAAGATGGAAGAGTTTGTCTTGAAAAGGTCGACACTTTGAAGAATGTTGCAGATGCATTGACAAAGCTCGTGAGCATAAACAAGTTTAGATGGTGCACATAATCGATGGGCCTTAGGGCCTATGACTGTCAATGATTTTTCTGAAGGCATGAGGAAGTTGGAAATCTTCACCAAGTGGGAGCTTGTTGGGAAATCATGTCTCAATTTATAGTTTTTGCCTCTACTTTATTCTTACTTGGCGAAAAATGTTCATTCTCAACCCTTACCACTTTACCATGGTGGTCTGGTCTACCCCTAGCGGTACCGCAATGACAGGCTTGGTGGTTATCACCTTACCGTGCATGGTGAGTTCTCTCACCATGGTGGCAAGGTAAGGCCCCTTGTAGCCTACCCTGGTGGTTACCACCTTATCGGTCATGGTGAGTTCTTTAGCCGCGGTGGTGCGGTGAGGCCACCAGCGGCTGGGTCGGCGGTTACCGCCGCACCACGAGCGGTGGATCCTCTCACCGCAGTGTCTGCGGTGAGACCGCCAATGGTGAGCTTGGAAATTACCGCTCTACTGTGGGTGGTGAGCTTGCTCACTGTAGTGGCTGTTGTAAAACCACTAGCAGTTCGGCTGGCAGTTACTGCCCTACCGCGGGGTGGCCTGGCGACCTCCACTGTAGCGCGGTTTGACTGCCAGTGGTTCCCTAGATAGTTAACCACCATACCGTGGTAAGGGAAGTTGGTTGCAGTGGTAGTGCTAGAATGTTAAGGCAAAGCTTGGTGAAGTGATAGGGTGAGCTCGGATTAGCTCACTGCTATACCGTGGTCAGGTCGGTCGAACTCAGCGGTAGTGCGGTAGATGGTGAGGTGAGCTCAGATGAGCTCACTGCCATACCGCATTAGGATGAAATGAACTCGGTGGTGGTGCGGTGGAGACAAGGAGAGCTCAGATGAGCTTGGACCAGGTTTGACCGAGTTGGACTCAGAGTCAAAGAGTGCCCAACGAATGGCAGATGGACTCATGGCAGGTTGACAACATTTTGATTGGCTAAAGGCTAATGTAGTAAAGGCAGTTATTGTAGGTCATTCTTTTAGTTGATGACAGGAACCTGATTTGAGTGGTGAAGTTATTGCTTGGGTGGATTGATGCAATCAGTGTAGATCGATTGCTTGCTTGAATGATCGATGCGTGAACCTAGAGGCCATGGGATTGGCTGGAAAGTGTAACTGCGATGTAAGAATTGTACAGTCAATGTGAGGTTGATGGATGTGTACATGTAAGTTGCAAGTCGATGTGAGAGAGTGAATTCATTGTATAATTTGAGAGAAGTATTGTAACAGTGAGAGTTTTAACTTTAGAGATGTTGTGAGCTGATCAGAGATGAAGGTTGAAGAATTTTGTATGTAATAATTTTATTGCTATAATACAAAATTGTCTTTGCTTGGTGTGGTGGGTTTTTTACCTGGAAAGGTTTTCCCATGTAAATACTTGTTTCAATATGTGAATGCTTATTCTGTTATCTCTTTTATGTTGTTTGTATTCATCTCAGTAGTTTTAGAATCTATTAGAACTCATTTTTTCTCTTCTTGCCTATTGTATTAGTGTTAAGGGAATTTATTCCACACTGTTGGGTCGATAGATCCATCCCTCTTTTCCCTTCAGTTATCTTGCACACTTCTGTCGAATTTCGGACTTTCCTCGAATTCGCTTTTGATTATAGTGGGTTGGAAAACCTAGCTTTGGTTGTTCCCACTTAGGTTGTTCCCGTAGGGTGAGTACTTTTTCCCACTACGACAGGCCTTCTAGAGGTGTTATAAAAGCATGAAAAGTGAGTATCATTTTAGTCACCCAGTGAAGGGGAGAGCATAAGCCTATCACTTCAATCATAGTAAATAGGGGGTTCAATTATCCTTTTACTTAAACTAGATGCCTAACTTAATAAAGGAAAGCAATAATAAATTTTAAAACCATGCAAACACCATTAATAATTTGTAGTATTCATCTTTGACTGGTGTAAATGTTTCAAACAACTACCTTTGACTAGCGTACCTTGTATTTGCAACACAAAAAATAGAGATTAATATCCAAAACAAATCAATTTTCTATAAAAATAGTCAGATGCGCTAACATGTTAAGCATATGCTCTAAACTTTCTATGTGCTAAAAGAACTAATATATGCACTAAAATAATAGACTAATGCACTAAAATAATTATTAGATGCGCTATAACAAAATTTTAATGCACCAGAACAGTTGTTGTATGCACTAAAATATCTGTCGGATGCGCCGTAAGAACTCCTGATCACGTTAAAATAGAATCATGTCAAAATCTGTAGTCACTTTCCAGAAAAATGTTAATCATGGGGATTTTTCCCCATGGTGGGCGCCAATTTATGTGTGTGGAAAATATGTGTAAATGAGGTAATAATAACACACCTTAATGAAATACTATTAGAGAATTCAAATGTTAGATTTAATCTATTTGAAAAATAATAAAATCTCTAAAATCATTCCATTACTCTCTAACTCCAAGGATTTATTAAATCAAAGCAACTCTTAGATTGTATGCACTCTGATTGTTAAAATGACAACCTAGAGAATGAGAATGATGAACTAAATGATATGTTGTGATGAAATGATTGATAATGAAAGCTATGGTAATGATACTGTGATACTGATATGATTAACTACTATAAACTAAGATGCAATTGATATGATATGCTATGATTATGAATACTAAAATGAATTGCTATATGATTCTAGATTGCTAACTGCTCAAATTTTGTATGCTAAATGATCTAATATGATTCCTATAGAGTAAAATTTCATAAAAGTGGGATTTATTTCCTATAGAAAGAGGTTGCTTTTATAGATTTTCAAAGACAATTCATGATGTGGCAGCAAGCAACAGTTCAGATTTGATCTGGATAAATCAATGGTAGAAGATGAAGAATTTGGTGAGGAAGAAGGGAAATGCTTTCTCTTAGCAAAACATTGTGGAAAATGATTAGGAAGAAATTATGGATCCATGAAGCCAATTATTTCCAATTATTAAAGTTTGTTTCAAAATTGGTTGGAAAGATAAAGTAAAATTGAATGCAACTTGAAGCTTTCAACTTTATTGAGAGAAAAGTTGTAGACATGTGCTCAATTGGAGATTTGAGTTATTGAATTTTGGAGGGAAGATATATTATTAAATAAAAAAATTGCAAGATGTTTATTTAATAAAAGGGGATGATAATTAAAAAAACTATGCGATTTTGTTTATTTAATTAAGATGGAAGAATTAGATAATTAAATAAAACAAACTTTTAAATTTGTTTATTTAATTGAAGAAAATAGAATGTGAATCATATAAATAGATGAATTAAAGGTTAATTAATCAAATAATTGTATTTAATTAATCAAATTTATCCAGACCATTTTTAGGTGTATACATAAAGGATAGATTGACAGAGGTTTAAAGTTGAAAGAAGGCTCTGAGATACTTGATGAGTTAATAAACTCACAAAGGCCAGCAAAAGAAAAGTATAATTTGGGATTTGAGAAAGGTACAAGTCCTATTATCAGTAAATCTACAAATCTATATGATAAATTCAAAGCAAAAGGGAAGTTTTAAAATGCAAAATCAAATAAAGATACTACTGAGTTGAAGAGAGATGTTGGAGAAAAGAAGCCTGCAATAGATAAGAAGGTTAACAAGACTATCACTGAGAACTTGAAGAAGAATCAAAATACAAAAGTAGTTGATGCAGAGGGTTTCAAAAGGGTGAGAGACTTAAAGAAGAAAAATTCAAGAAGACCTCCTCATCCCATGATAAGAAATACTATGACAATATATTATTCATATTTCTATGGTTATTGGTTTAATTGTAATCAATTCAATCATAGGGCTAGAGAGTGTAGAATTTTACCTACAAGGAGAACAAATTTTGTGAGTAGAAATTTATTTTCTCCTTTGGTAGATATGAGTGTTATATTCTATAATTGCAGCAATATTGGTCACATAGCTAAACATTATAGAGAAAACTTTGTAAATCGAGGAGTACAAAGTAAAAGAAGATGTATTCCCTAAAGTGAACATGGATTCACAAGTTTCTAAAAAAGAGAAAAAAGCCAAAAAAGTATGGAAAGAGAAAGATCAAGTGGCTACACAATCAATGATTTCTCAAACTACATTATATGCTGAAAAGAAAAATATGTGGGTAATAGATAATGGTTGCTCTAAACACATAAATAATAATAAGAGCAATTTTATCAAACTAAGTAGCTATAGAGAAGGTTATGTTAGTTTGGGAGACAATACTATAGTAAGAATCTATGGTAAAGGTACTCTCAGCATAGATGGAAAGTTTCCTATGCATAATGTTATTTATGTTGAAGGTGTTGCAAGTATGAATGTTTTATCATTGATGTCAACATTAAGTCTACTAATTGGTGTTTTCATTGATGTCAAATATATTTTAAGGAAGTTGCTGCATGATGAAGATGTCGAGGATATTGAGAAAATTGTGAAAAAGAGAAAAATAGGTTGTAGCAAGTTATGCATGTGTAGTTGAGATATTGAGGAAGTGTTGTGAGTACATGGATCTATATTTTTATTATAGTATCTAAAGATGAGTTGGAATGAAGTAATGAGATGAGATGATGTCTCTGGTACTTGGTTTCCAAGTGCTTTTGAGAAAATTTGATAAACATAGAAAATAGTATTGTGCAAGTGCTTAGAATGTGCTCTAGATTGTGCTCCATATTTCTTCTGTGTTGAGGATATGCCTATGCGGATTTGATATGTTGTTTGAGGTTGTTAGAGGTTTCTATATTTAGAATTTCAGGTTCTAGATTGTTAGTCAGAGGAATTGGTGTTCACCAATATGCAAACTGGTTTTGCAGTGTTATACAAAGGTCTCAGGGAGAAATGTATTTTTTCCACATTTCTTCGTAGTTAATTTTTAGGAATTGTGGATGGGTATGTGTAGGATCATGATGAGCCAAAAAGTGGTGATATGTAAGCCATATGATGACCCATGTGGCTGACGACTTTTTTTTTACCCAAAATTGATGAAACGAAAAGGGTTTTTAGAGGAGATTCTCAGCTTTCCACCAATATAAATTATGCTTTACTTTGAATTTAATAAATAATTATTATTCATTTTCTATTAGAATTATGAATAAAGTCCTGATTGATAAGCTGATTGAAAAACATCTATAACTTTCAAAAGGTATCACATTTTTTGAATCCGAAACATGAGTCACATTCTATTCTTTGCATACTATAGGATTAAAAAAAATAAAATTGAATTTCATTAATTTTTGACCAAGTTAAGGTGGTTAGATAGACGAGCTTTTATATTTTTTAAAATTTGTGATAAAAAAATCATAATTAACTATTTACTTGAAAAAAAATCATTAAAAAATATGCATCACATCGAGACATGAGTCCTCTACTTATATATAAAATCTAATAAAAAAATCTTATCATTTTATTGTGGTTAGGATGGTCAAACAGACACCTACTTCTTATTTTTACCCTGAAATTTAAATACTATTGCATTGAAATTTCATATTTTCACCAAATAGATTTTTTTTTAAAATAAAGGTTTAGTAGTTTAGAAACTACATTCAATTTTCTACAGATTCTATTTTTACATTTTTTTGAAATAATATAGATAAATTATTCAAATTTTTACGTCAAGTTGTCTAACTTTGATTTTCTGTCTTTTTATTGCCACTTAAGGGCCTATTTTTTCCATGATGATCCTGCACATACCCAGATTTGAAGGAGAATTAATGGTGTTGTTCTCTTTCTTGTGTCAAGAGGATTTGTGGTGAGGTGTATCAAAAGATTCAAAAGCATGTACTTAATGTTTAATATGTTTTCATGGGTAATGACCAACTTGGTGTCTACACTACATTCGAAAATGTTCAAGTATTAATGGAAGCATAACATGGTGGGTGAGATTTAATTTTGGGTCTTAGTTAAGTGTTGTTTTGGTCCCATTTCATTCCTATCCACCATGGGAATGTTTAGGTTCCAACCTAATTTGAATTTTTAAAGTATAAAAGACAATTTTTAACCTTGGAGAAGATGTTTGAGGTTGAGGTTGATATAAATACAGGTGGTGATGTTGTGAGTTGAAAGAAAGAATCAAGCGAGAAGAAATATAGATGCAAGATCAATGTGAGTGATGCAAATTTGAGTAGAGTAATGAAAATTTCAAGTATTGGATTCTTAAAAGCAGTGAGTTGAAGGTGTTTGAAATATTTCATGCAAGACTATGAAAGTGCTAGAGCATTGTGGTGGATTCCTTGTTACATTGAGAAAGTTTTCTCTATGTAACATTTCTCTTCTATCTTCTTGTATTTATTTTTGTGGCAGTGAGCCTTGGTTGTGAGCCTTTCTGGATAGTGTGTCTTATTATGGTAGTGAGCCCTTTTGTACCGGTTTTGCAATTTATTATAGTGTTAGCTAATCCTCATTGTGGTTTTTCCTCATTGGGTTTTCCATGTAAATCTAGTGTTCTCTTATGTATGGTTTTGTTATTTCAATTTTTATTATCTTCATTTCATGTTTAACCATTATAACAAACTAAGGGTTTATTGAATGCATGCAGATCTAATTACTATTGAGGGTTTTGATATTTTTATTAGATACAACTAATTTACCCCCCTCTCAGTTGTCTTGTTCATTCAACAATTGGTATTAGATAAAGGTTACTTAGAAAATATCTTAACCACTTGAGGTAGATTTGGGATGTCAAACAAGGTTTCTTTGGAATGCCCTAGATTCAATGACACAAGTTATGCATTCTAGAAGACAAAGATGGAAGGATATCTGGTAGCTTAGGGATTTTAGATTGAAAAGGCTTATATTCTTGCATATACTCCACCTCAAAATGGTCCAAGTAGAAGTGCGGGGATCAAGGCACATGAAATCAATGTTAAGGAAATATTTATTATTGTGAATAGTCTTTCAAATATTTAATTAGTAAAAGTTATGAGTTTGAAGACCGCCAAAGAGGCTTGGAATAATCTAGAAAGCATTTATGAAGGAGATGAAAAAGATAAACAATCAAAGATGTAGAATTTGAAGGCTCAAATTGAGACCCTCCATATGTCCAAAGATGAAAGAAGAAAAATCTATATTCAGAGAGTTGATGAGCTAGTGAGCGCAATGAGAGGTCTTGGTGGACAAGTCAAAGAATCTAAAGTGGTAAAGAAAGTTATCATATCTCTTCCTGATTCTTATAGTGAAAAGGTATTTTCTATTGAGGAAATTGCAAATCTTGATACTTATTCTAGAAATTAGATGATTGGTACACTAACCTATTTTGAAATGAGAAAAAGGGCTTGAAAAATGGTATAAATGTGAAGACTACCTTCAAGGATGGAGTATTAGAAAAGGTTGAAGATTTAGATAAGGAAGATCTTGATAATGTAGAAGACAACTTTGTAAGAATGAAGAAGGGCACTAATAAGTAAAAAGGTAAACTACCTTTCAAATGTTTTAGCTATAGTGATATAGGTCATTATGCTTTGAGATGTCCAAAAAGAGCTATAAATAATAAGAGCAAGGAAAATAAAGGAAAAATGATTAAGAAAGATTAATATGTTAGAGAAGATGTTTGTATTTATGATGATGAATCTGATTCTAGATATTTTGATGATAATGAATGCTTGTTCTTGGCTATAAAAGATGAATCTAGTTTTGTTAACTCTAAAATTTATGTGAAGGAAAGTGATTCAAAGAAGATGGAAAAAGTTGAAGGTACTCTGATTTTTTATTTTCATGTTAAAGAAGATAAAAATTATTGGGTTGTTGATAGTGGCTTCTCTAATCACATGAATGGAGACAAAAGAGTTTGTTAAACTTGAAAAATATAATGGTGGACTAGTTAAATTTGGAGATGATTTAGGAGCAATGATTTGTGGAATATGTTCAATCAATTTTGATGGCAAGCATAACACTGATAATGTTTACTATGTTAAGGGTTTAAGGCATACAATTTTGAGTGTTGGAAAAATGTGTAGCAAGGGATATAATCTTGTGTTTAAGGATGAAACATGTGAGATTTAAAAAGTTCCCAAAACTGTGATTGTTGTTGGTGTAGACATCGAAAATGTACAGTTTGGTTCGACACATTTGATCCTGATTACTAACAACATTTCCTCCTAAATCATACTCTCATCTTTTCATCATCGTCTATCTCTTAATTTAATAAATCTTTATTTATTTGATTAAGTCTTTCTCCTCCATGGATTAAATTAATCAATTTAATTTAATTAACCTTATGTATCTATTTAATTAAATAAATCATTTTATTTGATTAAAGTCTCTAAAGTCCTCTTAATAAATTAAATAAATTAAACCTTATTTGATTTAATCTAACATTTTTCCACTTAGTTAAATAAACTAGAATCATTTATTTAATTAATCATTTCCTCTCAATTCTGATTTAAATCAATTCATCAATTTGAGTCAAATTGTCAAATCAACTAATCTCTCATTAAATTAATCAAAATATTGATTAAGTTAATCCCTACCACTAAAATCCTCTAGAGAATGCAACTTGCACATGAAAATAGATTTAATTCATTTATTAAATCTCTATTTTCCCTCACATGGCATCAAAAGGGAATATTCCCTCAAGTTTGAATTCAAAAAGTCCAAGTGGATGGGTACTTCTAACAAAGCATTCACTCCTCTTACATGCCCTTGTGCATTGAGCCAAGTGGCATTTATTTCATTCCTTTTCCCCTCTCACATGTCATTTCCTCAAATTCAAATTCCATCTAATTGCATTTATTGGCACTTTGGCCAAAATGTGCACAACCATCAACCATTCACATGGTGACAAGTGGCATTCAACCATTGGATGAAATTTAGTCCCACATTTCCCAAATCTTGCCCTTTCTTCCAAATTCAAATCTATAAATTGGAGGCTTCTCTCCTCATTCTCCATCCACAATCTCATGCAAAGTTACTCTCTTAACATTGAGAGTCAATTTTGTGCATATCACTCCACATACTCATCATTTCACAATTCCATAGCTAGGTTATGCTCAAATCTCCTTGAGGGGATTTGATCAATCTACAATCATCAAAATTCCAATTTAGGAGTTGGGAAAAGGCCAATTTCAACTGGCACCAATTCCCCCATGGGATCACTAGTTTTCTCACTTAATTAGGATTTACTTTCATTTATTTAGTTTGTTCATTTTCCTAGTTTAAGTTTGAGTAGATGGATTTCATGGGGAATCCTTCATTCTTGTTTGCATTTGATCTAGCATCTTGATTTGTTTGTTGTTCTTATGCAATTGCAGGTTTAGGGGTTCACAATTGGTAAGAGAACATATGGAAACATCTATCAAATTAAGGGTGTTGATGGTCATTACTTTATGTCACAAATTAGTGATAGTTGGCTATGGAACCAGAGGATGTGTCATATGAATTTTGATAATTTGGTGAGAATGTTTGAGAAAGGGTATCTCAAACTTTCTGGCATAAAAGGCTCCAGGCTTTAGTTTCACTAGGATGAAAGGTGAGTGTCAGTGGGAAAAAATGCCTAGTCCCCTCGACATCCTGATAAGAGATCCATGGGTTGGTGTTGAGTGCTTCATTGGTTTGACATGCATATGTTGATGATACTTAGAAATGAGTCTCCTCGACGTCCCAATAGGAACTTGACTTATCACTAGCTCTGTTTGGAGTTTGCATCAGCCGCAACTTCATCGAAGAGACAAGTGAATGTCGATGGGAATGAATGAGAAATCTCATTGAAATACTGATAGGTACTTCATCAGTGAGATAGGTGAATGTCAGAGGGAGTCACTTGGAAGTCTCTTTGAAATTTTGATGAATGGCAGGAAGGATGTTTTTTGGAAACAATGCGGTATTGGCGGGACCCTGAGCCTTGTCCCTTTGATATCTCGATGGAAGTTAGGACTTCTTCATCGAAGGGAATGATAGATTTTATTGGGACGTAGATAATGGTCACTTCAAAATTTCGATAAGGTGGGACCTAATGACATGAACGATAATTTCAATTGTATGACGATGACATGGATTACATGTACGCAAAGGCGACCACCTAATCAAGACTACAAGGTTTATCGATAAGACTTCATCATATCGGGAGGAGTTGCTACATGGTACCTTCGACATTCTGATAGGATGGAATGATAGACATGTCGGGGTGACAGTGAGAAGTTAGAATAGACATGGTTACAAGTCTCTTCAAAATTTTGATAGGACTTTGATGAAGGGAAAAGGTGGTGGTTAAGTTTGTTTCTCTGGTATGAAAGTTGGAGCAATGATCCTCCTATTACGCTTGTGAATTTTATATGTAATGTAGTATTTCATTGAGTAGGATGATGATCAAAGCAATTGTAAAGTAATGCTACTGAATTCATTCTGTGAATCAACACCTAAAAGAGAATAGCTCTGTACTTGTATGTAATTTATGTTTTATTGTAGTACAAGAGATCTCTATTTTGGTGTGGGTTTTTCTTGAGAGGGTTTTACCACGTAAATCTTGTGTTTATTCTTAATTTTATGTTCTTTTATTCATGTATGTGCATCTTTATGTTCTGTAATTGCAAGTAGTGAAAGATTTTTTATATCTCTCTCTTGAAGATTAGTATTAGGAAGACATTTTCCACACTCTACTTTCCTTTCAGTTGGTATCAGAGCTTGGATAGATTTTTTTTCCTTGTAGGTAAGATAGGTTTATTGTGTTTATCTTGTTCAAAGGGAGTTTTTTAGAGAAATCTAGTTTATAAATTATTGCAGATTTAAGATGGTGAGCACATCCAAAAGAATAAAGATTGAGAAGTTTGATGGTGGAAATTTTGAGTTGTGGAAACTCAAAATGGAATATTTTCTCATAGACTAAGAGTTATGGGATGTAGTGTCCTCTAACAAACAATCAACAACCAAACAAAATGAATGGGATGCAATGGACCAAAAAGCCAAGGGTCTAATCAGATTGTGCTTGGTTGAACCAGATTGCTTCACAACTACATAAAAAATGGCGCAAGCTTTAAAGAGAGGGGTTTTAGTTTGGACACCAAGTAGTTTCTATATGCACCCTTAAACATCACAACATACAGGCTTGTTCAACTGAACCAACAAAACTAACTACAAAAGATTTGTGAGATAGGTAGCTACCAAATTGGATCTAATATGAATCAATGTCTACATGCATAAAAGTTTTTAGATCAAAATGATTCATAAAATAAGAAAAAGAACAAAACTTAGAGAAGTTTTGACTCTTCTGACATCCACAAATTCTAAACTTAACTTAATAAAAGAGATCCTCTGGCCTTTTATAGAACACAAGGCACGTACATGATAAAAAAAATACATGAGAGAGAATATAAGGGATGAATCATATCAAGGAATGTGGAATAAAGTGATTGACCAACACGTTATCCTAATTCAAGTTATTATCCTCGTGATAATAAGTTCCAACATGTTAACCTTGATTCAAGTTATTATCCTCTGATAGAAACAAAGAAACTCTTGATATAAGTTTCAGCTAGCACCCCCGATTTGATGGCGCTGCACCTCATTAATGGATCAAGATTATCATGATTATATCAAAAAATGATCACATTATTCTTCATTTAATTCACATGCCTGAATTTGCACGTATCATTTCTCTCCACTTATCCAGGTGATGATGTGTACTGCCTTACCAGCTTAATTTTCCTTTTCCATTCTGCACATACCAACACCTCCATAATTAATATGTCAAATTTTTTTTTTCTAAAAAGACCACTATTAACTTCAAAATATTCAACTTGCTTGATTCACAATCTTCGTACTACTCAAATTTGAAGCAATTTATCACCAACAATGTGCAAAGAATTAATTTGATTTAACCTTCCATTATGAAAGCAATTGTTTGGTTTCCACCTTGCTTATGATTTTTGAGACTTCTGTCGAGGAAAATATGTATCACACTTCTCTCACAGCTTTCTATAAATTATGTATTGCTCCCTTATGAATTCTTCACACACTTTCTTAGCTTTCTTCTTTGGTTTTGCAATTTCTTGCTTTGTTTATTCTCATTTTCTTCTAGGCCATGGATACTCCAATTTGTGTAAGCTGCTCTCACCACCAAAATGTTTTCTTAGGAAGTATCACATCACAAAGGCTTGAAAAGGTTTTCTTCATTAGGGCTCCCAGTTTCACTATACCAAATTTGTGCTTAGTCCTCGGGGAAAAGTATGTAGAATCCAACCGCTACTTTTGCTTTTACTTTGATGTGGCTTCTCATTTTGTAGCATCTCTTCTAGATATAGGGCTTTGTATGGAAGATGTCCACTCAACTGCCAACATGATAGTGAGACCTAAATACTTAGATAACCTAGACACTATTTTATCTATGTGCACCTGACCATTGGAATCCCCTCGATGGATGATATTCCTCTATTCTTGGAGCATGGGGAAATAGTTCCTCTTCAGCCTTTCCTCTTAGACCTCCATATTTAGGACTTTGAAACTCATCGAGAACTCGCCTATATAGGATATTTATCTCTGATAGATGAGGCATCCCATATTGACTGAATAACCACCACCACTTGTAGCTAGGCTCCCTCTTTTTTGAATTTTTGATCTTTTGAAATAAGAATTTTTGATACTGATGTATATATGTGATATATATATAGAGCTTTTAGTACTTTCAAAGCATACATTTACCGTGTAAGGATTTATCATTTTTTCATTTCACTGTATCTCTTTACAAATGTTTGGATTAACTCTCATGTATGAAAGATAAGCTAAGCAGAATTTGCAAATTTAGAGGCCAGACAAAAGAAAGAAAAAATAAAAAGAAACAAAAGAAACAAAAGAAAAAGCAAAGCAAAGAAAAGAAACCCCTAAAAAAAAAGTAACCCTAACTAACTAGGCATCTAATCTAACAAATGATTAACCCTAACAAAAAAATTAATTCTAATTTCTATGATTATTTCCATTGTCATTTTGGTACGAATTACAACAGGCTTATCTTTAAATTCATTCAAAAAAATTTCAATGATCTTACTGTAACAATGAATTATTTTAAACTTTCTATGTTTGATAATCATAAATTCAAAGGTGTACTTACCAATGAATTGGCTGATATGTATGTAAAATACCTCATTAAAGGTTGATTGCACACACTTTGTCTGATGCGACCATACTCTACCTTCTTCTAGCCTCGGTTCATGGTTCATTTTTGTACTCTGTTTATTCCCATGAATGGCTACATCCATTTTTTGACTTTCTCCTCCGAGAATTTTCATGTCTTCGGTCCTATCTTCACTTTGCACTTTGTTAGACCAAGATATATCACAATTTATATTATCATTAGAGAGAGAAAAATTAAAAGAATGATAATCTGTATCTTGCATAAAATCAGGAAAATTTCCCTTTTTATCTTGTAAATTTTCTGTTTGGGACTGTAAATTATATGCATCTCCCGCATGATTTTCCTACTCCTTTTCTTCATTTGCGTTTTCCACGTGTAAGGAGAATGATGAATCATTAATGTTGTTTCCTCATTTTTGATGTAATATTCCAAAATATCGACATTCTTGTTTATTTTCCTGCAACGTGTTATGATTTTCATTGTAATAATTACAGTTATCCAACTGTTTTGATGTATTAGTTAATTTTTTAACATTTCTGGTTTTACTAGGGTTGGACACAATTTTCACTAATGGCTCTTTCCTTCTAGTAGTTAGAACTTCTTTTGTTAATGAAATCACTTTACATATGGCTAAGCTCACCCTAGTTAAGAAAATTTCACAATCAAGTTCATTGTGATTGGTTGTATCATGAATTCTACATTTGGTGACTACCAAAAGTGAGAAAAATCAAAGGATATAATCTCTAGTTAAATTTTTTCACAATTTTCTCAACTTCCATACTGAAATACTAGCTTGTATTTAACTTCACTTTACAAGCTCTAAAACTCAGGACTAGATAAAATTTCAAAATAGGCCCTCCTTCTAGCACCAAGTTCTTGTTGACGATGATTTCACTCGTAGCAATAGGGTGAACAAAAATCTCCACAAACAAACCACGAGAGGCCTATCCTTCTTGAAAGATATGGAACAAGACAATATCAAAGGGGGAATCTACCTAAATAGAACAAAAAGATTAACTCAGTTCAATCCCAAGTCTCCAGTAATCAAGTCATGATCGTACTAGGTTCACTTCAGGGTATGATGTGAGTTTTTTGTTAATATCAAAGGGAATATGTTGTTAAAAATCATATTTATACTAGACATCAAGTTTTCAATTTGGATCTCAAGAACAACTATCATGAAACTGGAAGATTTGAAATGATATTTCATAAACATCAACAATTTCATTTGCTATCACTTAAGTAGATTTATCTTTAAGCATTCAATAATTTTATATGAAATGAAATATTTTCAATAAATTTCCATCCATTCATCTATTTTTTGGAACATTTTCACAGAAGTTAAGCATCTATTCTAAAATAAAGCATAAAATATTGAAATTAAAATTTCTCTCAATTATTCTCCACACATGCCCCAAAGAATTAATTAAATCAAAGAAAACCGCTTTATACTTCACTAGATTGCTTCACAACTACATACAAAATGGTGCGAGCTTTTAAAGAGAGGGGCTTTAGTTTGGACACCAAATAGTTTCTGTACACACCCTTAAACGACACAACATACAAGATTTTTCAGCTAAACTAACAAAACCAGCTACAAAAGATTCATGAGATAGGTAGCTATCAAATTAGATCTAATATTAATAAATTTCTACGTGCATACTATTATGCCTTGCATAACCACCCCATCTTTTGCCTTGGTCAAAATGGGTCCCCCTTGTTGTTCTTTATCCTTTGTTCTTTTTCAATTAAAGTTTGGAGTCATTTTGTTTCCAACACTTTGATTATTTTGGTTTTGTCTGTCAGAAGTGGAATCGGAACTGAATCGAGTTCTAAAAGTTCTTTTGAAGCTTGTTTTGGTTCCCATCCCGATAGTATTTTTCTTTTTCTTTTGTTTTTGTCTTTAGCGAGCCCGGAGCCAGAGTGGGTATTAAGTTGGTCATTATCAAAAATTGTAAAATTATAATTGATTCTGCCCCCGCCTCCGCTATTTTTATTTATGCTTTAGTCTCGGTCTTTGTGTTTAGTTTTATTATGTTGGTCTTTTGCTTTACTTTTTGTGTTTGGTTCTGTTTAGTGTTTAGTTGGCAGACTCGGAACCGGAATGGGAATGAAGTTTGGAAATTTCTTAAAGTTACGAATTAGTTTCCATTTTAGTTCTGCCCCAGCCACTTTTTGGGTCATTGACTTTTTGACTGGAGTGGCACTACAGAGAAGTGTTTGTTCTCTCACAGTTTTGACTCCACCTTAACTACGCTTTAATGCATTAATGGTGGCTGCTCGTGTAGGTAGAAATTAGCATTTTTACCTTCATTAAGGGTTAAATGAATCATTATTATCACTGTTAATAGATCTAAGAGCATGAGAGAGCAGCAACAGAGTTCGTTTGAGCAAATTGATTGAAAGAGAGGAAGGATATTGCGTGAGAATTAGTTCAGAAGGTTAGCTCGAGTTCTTCTATCTTTGAGGTAGGGTTTCTTTTTGTTGTTCTTCATTTCTTAATGTCGTGATTGGTTGTGTTTCTCTTTATATCTACTCGTACTTTGAATCATTTTGTTTTAATTGGATCCGCGCTAAATGGTATGATTGTGCGAGTTGTTTCTTGTTTTATCTTGTTTTGTTTTGACTTAGTTTTCATTTTTTGTACTGTCATTTTGATTCTTTTTATTTTAGAACATGGTCGCTTTCACATTTTAATCATGATTGAGTCATGATTTTTTTGATTTGCAATGGATTAGATTAAATTAGGTTTTAAACAGTGAGGTAGATTAACAGTTTACAGTGAGTTAGGGTAGATTAGATTTATCGTTTTCACTTAGGGTTTTGTCATGTATTTTGATTTGGTGAAGTGGCTAGGTTTTAAATCCATGCCCTGGTTTTTATCAGGTTTGTTATATTAGGGTTTCATGTCTTTTAGTGATCACAGTTAAATCATTTAAATATGATGGCCCTAAAATACAATTGTTCCCCATGGTCATATGAGTGTAGTGTTTTAAAGCCCTTTATTTTAATTTAAAGCAACCTTGGTTCTAATCATGAAGTTATATATTAAATCAATGAAATCATTTGATGATGTCATGGTCAACCTAGGTGGAGACGGGATCAGAATCGATTATGAACTTGAAAATTCTATTTTTACAAAATTTACCGATTCCGTTTCCATCCCATTTCTAGCTCCGCGTACAACAAAAGTCTTCTTTGGAAAATGACGATAACCTGAATGGAAACAGAGGCGGAGTGGAAGTCGGATATGAAAAAATGAAAATATAAAGAAAATCAAATCCCTTTTCCATTCTGATCTCGGTTCCGATTCCCATCCTGAGTCCAACTCTGAACCCGTTTTATCATTAGTGGAGTATCTATATCGGTTTTGGCTCCGAGTCCTACAGTGTTGTAAAAGAGACTATTTTAGGTTGAGTTTTTTCCTGGTTCCGCCTCTGATAGGTATGTTTTTTAAAAGCATGTTTTATGATGATATCTAAAGATCTAATTAGAGGTTTGCTTGCAGGAAAGTTGAAAGATGTTAGGAACATCAGGAGAAGCTGCTCGAAGGAACCGACCGGCTGGAACATCAAAAGTAGCACCAAAACCAAAGAAGGTAAAGCCATAACCAACTACCATGATCTTGGGAGTTAGGCTACTACATGTTGTCTTTCTTTTTCAGGAGAAATAGAGTAGAAATATTCTGTTTTAATGTTGTTTGTGTCATTTTAACCATCAATAGAAGTTGGCGCTAGAAGGAAGGCCTGAAAGGACAAGCTGGCTTGTGAAAGATCTTTTTCACTAGAGAGATACGAGAGGATTCTCAGATCCTCTGCTAATCCTGAACCATTTGAAGAACTTTAAACCCCGGTTAGACCTAAACCCCATTCTCGTAGGGTAGAGATATCTACGTTACCACCACCGCTTACTCCACCTAGATTTCCACCAAATCCACCCACACCACCACCAAATAGGCCTTTTTCACCACTGATTCGGCCTACATCACCACCACCTGCCCAACCAATCCCACCGATGGCTTACTTTGTGAATAATCCCTCGCCCTAGGGGACTATTCCTGGGGGATTCCATGATTTACCAAAGAACCCAGAGAAGTTCTGTCCAAAATAGATGCATGGAGAATCAAGAAGTGCTGAGGAACACATATAGGCATTCAAGGATGCTTGCACATGAGCTCAAGTTGCTCATCAAGATGTGGTATGTAGATTATTTCCCTACTATTTAGGAGATATGGCATATAATTGGTATCTAAATCTACCCCAAGGATCTATTCTGGGTTGGACAGATTTAGAGAATGCTTTTATTAATCACTTTAGGGTTTATGTAGACCCTACCATATTTTATCACCAATTTTCCACCATAAAAAAGGAACATCACGAACCATTGCCCTTGTTCAACACTAGGTTCCAAAGGATGTATCATAGGCTGCAAGAGCCTTACTTAGTGCCAAAGGCTATGGCCATACAGGCGTATCTGAGAGCTGTTGATCCTTTGATTGGCCTGTTCTTGCAAAGAACTTATCAACCTGTTGAGATTGACTCACTGTCTAAGATTTATCATTTGGCTATCAAATTACAACATCAGATAAGTCTGCAACTTGGAGGGTTAGGAGCAACTCTTCCTCCAATGAATTATTAGATGCCTAATCCACCATTATACAATACTATCCCTGGGATGTATTATTCCCAATATGGATTTGCATCTGAGCTACAAGCTCCACCGACTATGCCTTTCTTTGGCAACAGCATGCAAAATCACTCCCATCAACCTCAACATCAACCACAACAAGGGGGAGGATCAACCTATGTCCATTGCCCAACCATAGTTCAAAATATGCAGAATGATCAAACTGTCCAACTCACGAGTGAAGTAGAGACTCTCAAAAAGACTCTCTCTCAGATGTCAAATGACATGGCACAACTTAGGCAAAACCAACCTCCCAATAACCAAAACCAGAATTACAACAATCAGGGAGGTTATAACTATCAGCGCAATTACTCTAATTAGAACCAAAATCAGAACACCAATAGGAACTTCCAGAGTTAGAACTCCTCAAACCAAAATTATCAAAATTAGAATAAAGGATACAATAAGAGATTCAATAACAACAACAAAAATAATAGGCAGTGTAATACTAGGCCTAACAACGGGGGAGTTCCCCATAATTATCAAGCAGGTGAAGAAAGACCACATACTAATAATGTTGCTGATTTGAATTTTATGACAAATTGGTGTAGGTTGCATGATACAGTAGCCCATTCTGAGGTTAATTGCCCAGAAATGGAGAAGATTGTGAAAATTGCACAGGCTGATGCTCATCCTCCAGCAGGAAATTCCAATCAGGATAATGGGTCAGTCAGCACTGCCATGACTTATGAAACCATTGAAGAAAAATATCAATTCCCTATGCAAGGGGATAATGAGCCGGAGGAAGATGTTTATGATGCTCAAGCATTCCAATCTAAGGGGGGCCACTTTCTAAGGAATCAGAATAAGGGGCCATTCACTACATCTGCACCCCCGAACAATATGGTTCCACCGAATCAGAATGCAGATAACAATCCACCTCCACCAAAGGGACCTTCTGATTCTTAGAACAGAGGTAATTAGGCTTTTTTTTCTAAGTACCAATTTAGGAATGATTTAGAGTTTGACTTTGTTGCAGAATTACAAAGGCAGAAGACATCACTGTCTTCCTTTGATATCATGAAGTGGTGCCCAGCTCAACGAGAGGTGGTATTAAAGGCTTTGGAAGAGGCAGATTGCCTAAAAGGGAAAGGTAAAGTGACTCTCGCAAAGGAGACAAATGCAGTTATGTATAAAGGTAAGACCAGTGCCTCACCTTTCTTGTTAAGTTTGAGAATCTTTGGAAAGAATCTACATTATTGCTTTTTAGATTCTGGAGCATCAGGAAATGTTATGCCTTTTTTGATTTGTAAGAAGTTAGGATTGAGTCCTATCCCAACTAATAAAAAGGTGATTCAGTTGGATAAAATCGAAGTCAATGTTGTAGGCGAGTTGAAAAATATGCATTTGCAGGTTGGATCAGACCCAAGGATCCAGACCTATATAGATATCCAAATAGCTGATATCCCAGAAATGTATGGTATGCTCTTAAGTAGAGAGCTGATGAAAAGTATAGGGGGATATATATCCTTGGATTTTTCGCACATGTGGTTACCCTTGAAAGGAGTTGCTACACACATAAGGATTGAAAGTGAACCTAGACTCAAGCACATGATCATGTAATATGATGCTCCCAATGAAGTAGCATATTTTGAAATAGAGATAGGTGTTTACAAACAAGAGGAAGTCCTTTCTTTCTCTGTAGTTGGTCCCAATGATACATTATCCTTAGATCATAGTGATCCCATGATTTGCATCAATCAGCAGGTTCTAATAAGGAAATTACAACAAGATAGGCTGGTTTTAGGAGTAGAAACTGATTTGAGTAGTTTGTTGCTGCCTAATTGGTGTAGGATTCACTATCATAACCATTCATAGTTAACATGTCAGTCATGCATAGATATTCTAAGTCATGTAGATCAGCCCAAACAAAAATGCCAAGAGGAATCTAAGACTCTCATTAATGAGTTCTCCTTCCAAGTTAAGGATGCAACTATTCTTACATGGGCTAGTCTTTCTCAAGAGGAAGGTTCCTTACCAGTAGAGCAGGCTCAGGTTTTAGGTTCTCAAGACCAAGAAGAAGTGGAAGTATCTCAGTTTCATTTCAATACCCCTGCTTCGGATGCTCTACCAATGCCCAAGGTGTTAATCAAAGATGAATTAGATGGTAAGATAACTCAAGAGAGCATTCAGGAGATAGTTGTTGAACAAATTGGAAACATAGGAGATGTATTAATTGAGCCTAGCCTCAAGATAATTGCTAATGATCAGCAAAAGTCCAAGCCACCACATGTCACAAGTGACAAAATCCTTGTTGCTTCTAAGAAGAAAGAACTCCTAGCCAAAGGCCAGTTATGGACTCTTAAGTTTGATGGTTATAAGTCTAAAGCAGGAAGTGGAGCAGGGATTGAACTAACTAATCTAAAAGGAAAGACTTACTTTGCTTCTTATAGATTGCAGTTTGGTTAAACTAACAATGTGGCAGAATATGAGGCACTTGCAAGAGGGCTCATGTTTGCTCATAAGAAGAAGGTAACTGCTCTTGTAGTAATAGGAGATTCTAAGGTGATTGTGAAATAGGTACATAGTCAATACACATGCCATAAAAAAAGATTGGCTGCATATAGAAACAGAGTTTGGAATTTAATTGAAGATTTTGATGCCTTTGGGATTACTCTCATCCTAAGGGAAGCTAACCAAATTGCAGATGCTCTTGCCATTGCTGCTAGTACATTAGTGCCCATGCAAGACTCTAACCTTAAGAGGTTTTCGGTGGAGTTGATTTCAATCCCAGCTATTCTTGATAATGTCAGACATTTTCAGGTATTTAATGATGATCAACATATATTGGCCTTCTTGGCAAATTTTGATGTTTTCGAAGGACAAATAATTGATGAATCTGACAGAGATCGGAGAGACTGGAATCCAGAAAGTGATAATCCAGAAGGGATACTAGATTTAAAGAGTAATAACATCCCAAAAGGGATGATAGCATTAGAAAGAATATTTGATTCAGATCCACAAGCTTATCAAAGAGCGCCTACAATGAGTGATGGAGGTAAGTATGAATCTGTGAATTTGGCTCAGTTAGGGCTTGAGAGAAACTTTCTTATAGGGAAGACCTATCCTCAGGAAATGAAGGATGAGATAATCAAGGTCTTGAAGCAGAATATTGAAGTGATAGCTTGGAGCTATGATCACTTGAAAATTTTTGATACATTTGTGATCACACATACAATTCCTCTCAAGCCAGAAGCTAAGCTGTTTCACCAAAAACAATGCCCGATCAATGCATTAATTGAGCCTCTAATTTAGAGAGAAGTACAAAAGCTGTTGGCTGCAAGATAATTTTTCCAGTTAGACACTCTACTTGGGTGGCTAATCTAGTTCCTGTCAGGAAGAAGAATGGTGAAATCAGGTTATGTGTGGATTTTAAGGAATTTAAACAAGGCCTCTAAGAAGGAAAAATATCCATTACCTTCCCTTGATGAAGTATTGCAAAAGGTCAATGGATCTCAGATGATGTCTTTCTTGGATGGATATTCAGGATACAATCAGGTCCTTGTAAGTCATGAGGATAGGATGAAGACCGCTTTCACTACAAAATGGGGCACATTTGCCTATAGAAGGATGCCTTTTGGTCTAATCAATGCTGGTGCTACTTTTCAAAGGGTGATGGATGTAGCTTTTAAAGATCTGATAGGGAGATGTATAATCATCTATGTTGATGATTTGACCATCTTCTCTAAGAATAGAGAAGACCATGCTGCTGATTTGGAAAAAGGTGCTAAAGAAATGTATCAGTTATGGTGTCTCCCTTAACCCAAAGAAATGTGTATTTGGAGTTTTTGAAGGGAAGCTCCTAGGTCACATTATATCAGAGGAGGGTATTTCCATAGATCCTGACTGAGTGGATGCCATCTTGAAATTAACAAGGCCAGGAAGTAAGAAGGAAATGAGATCTTTCTTTGGAAGGGTCAATTTTGTCAGGAAATTTATAATAGGGTTTGCAGAGATTGTCAAACCACTCAATGAAATGATGAAGAAGGATGCAAAGATTGAATGGAGTGAAGAGGCTAAATATGCTTTCATGCAGATTAAACAAGCTATATCTAAGGCACCTATTTTAACAAGCCCATATTATCTAAAACCCTTCTATATTTATTCTTTTGCTTCTGAACATTCATGTGCAACAATTTCTACACAAAGAAAAGAGGAGAATGAGGAGAGGCCTGTAGCTTTTATGAGCTCTCCATTTAAGAATGCAGAAGTAAGGTATTCATCAATAGAAAAACAAGCCTTTGCATTGGTACGAGCAGTGAAGAAGTTCAGGCATTACATAATCCGAAGTCAGGTTATGGCTATAGTCCCTGATCCAGCTGTGAAATCTCTTTTGATGCAAAGTGAATTAGGGGAAAGAAGAGGGAAATGGATGCCCATTTTACAAGAATTTGACCTGGAAATTCACCCAATGAAGCTTGTTAGAGGTCAAGGTTTGTCAAAGGCAATGGCTGAAGTGGACAAAAGTATAACTTGTCAGCAATACACTGTCCAATCATTTACAAAGGATCCCTGGTATACCAATTTAGTTTTCTTCCTCCTCAATAACAAGTGTCCAAAAGGAATGAATGCTACTCAAAGGAGAGCATTGAGGATGAAGAGTGCTCATTATATGCTCAAAGGGGGACCAATTTATAGAAAGAATTTTCAAGGAATCTATCTATGCTACTTGGATCAACAAGAAGCTAAATAGGCCATAAATTTCTTGGCTGACACGAAACAGGACATGGATCAGCTGATGCCTTGGCTCATCAAATTTTAAGGTCAGGCAATTATTGGCCTTATGTGTTTAGAGATGCACATCAACATTGTAGGACATGTCATGTATGCCAAACTTCTGCATCTAGAGAAAGAAATCCTGCAATGCCCCTACAACCAGTATATGAGGTAAGGCCATTTGCTCAATGGGCACTTGATTTTGTAGGGGTGATTAATCCAAATTCTTCTACAGGACATAAATTCATCTTGACTGCAACTGACTACTACACACGTTGGATGAAAGCACAACCTTGCAATAGTAGCACCATGGAGGTGGTCATCAAATTTCTAACTGAGAACATCACAACCAGGTTTGGTGTTCCATTTGCTCTGGTATGTGATAACCGCCCTGCTTTTTCTTTTGCTAAGTTTATTTCATGGGCATATGAGCATAAGATTGTGTTAAAATATTCTTCCAATTATTACCCTAAGGGAAATGGAGTGGCTGAGTCCACAAATAAGAACTTATTGGAAGTTATAAGAAAGTTGTTAGAAAGTAATCCTAGGGACTGGCATACCTAGTTGAGATTTTCCTTATGGCTAGATCGAACCATAATCAAAGAAGCCCTAGGGAATTCACCTTTTAAGTTAGTTTATGGCCAAGATTCAATCTTTCCCATTCATTTACAAATACCTATTTTAAAGTTCATGTAGGAGTTTTACTCCAAGGATGATAGGATTGAGGTTAGACTACTTAATTTGTTAAATATGGAAGAACAAAGAGATGCTACTTTGCAACAATTCTCTAAACATCAGGCTATTGTTAAACATTGGTTTGACAAGAGAGCCAAAATAAAATCTTTTAGAATATCAGACCTGGTGTTATTATGGGATAAGGCTAGAGAAAAGAAGGGAGATCACCAGAAGTTTGATAGACTTTGGTTAGGTCCCTATCAGGTAGCTGAAATATTAGGCGAGAATGCCTTTCGTTTGAGTACCTTAACAGGAGAGCCTGTTCCATTACCTGTTAATGGTCAGTTTCTCAAGCACTATTTTGGTGCATAGAAGGTCTGATGTTTTGGAAGAGAATGTACTATACTGTATCATATGTAATTAAGTTTTTGTTTTTAGTTTTTAGTTTTTAGTTTTTGGTTTTTTGGTTTTGGTTTTTGGTTTTTATTTTGTTTTTGTTTTGCTTTTGTTTTGTTTGTTTGTTTTGTTTGTTTGTTTTGTTGTGTTTTGTTTTGTTGGGGATCTTTACTTTGTTCATATCAAGACTTGGGGTTGTTATTCAAAGTATGCTATTGGTACTAGGAGAGAAATTGGTTTAGGTATTTTCATTATCATCATTGAAAAGGATTTCATTCTAAAACTTATGTTTTATGATCATTCTAGTTTGGCTTGGAAAAGTTATTAAGGATAGAAGATATAATGTGAATATCTCATGAATTGTGATCAAAGATCTGTCACCAAATTACAAAAAAACATCTGCATGAGTAAATGCTTATTTGTTTTAGAATGACACTACCTTTGATTCAAGTGAAAAATCCAATTCCAAGACTATCACGAAATCCATTGTAGTTCTCAACCCACAATTTAGATTCACTAAATCTGAGTATTGAGAGATGCATAAAAGAATTTCCACAAGTAAAAAAAAAGAGAATGAAAAGAAAGAAAGAAAAGGAAAGCTCAATATCAAGTGGGTAATCAAGTATCTCTATCGGGGCTATGGATGCCTGGCTGGCAGTAGAACAATGCTTTGTGAGAACTAGAGGCATCTCCATCGGGGCTATGGATGCCTGTTTGGCAATGGAGCAATACCCAAGATTTTACTACACGATAGTTAAAAGACTCAACTCATGTAGCTTTAATTTTAGGTATGGTGGTTCAAAGAATAGAGAAATTATTTATGAAGAATGATGCACAATATAAGCACACACTCAGATTCAGAAATAAGTCATGAGCACATACATCTGAGATTCCAGCTCAAACTTATCTTAAAAATATATGATCTTATTCAAGTTAAAGTGTTTATAAGCCAGTAGTTTTTGGGTAACTAAAATTTTCTTTGGGTATCTTGAAAATTGGTAAACCATTTTCCCAGCCGAGTCGCCATTTGTTATGCCTTGCATAACCACCCCATCTTTTGCCTTGGTCAAAATGGGTCCCCCTTGTTGTTCTTTATCCTTTTTTCTTTTTCAATTAAATTTTTTGAGTCATTTTGTTTCCAACACTTTGATTATTTTGGTTTCTTCTATCGAAAGCAGAACAGGAACTGAATCGGGTTCTGAAAGTTCTTTTGAAGCTTGTTTTGGTTCCCATCCCGATAGTTTTTTTCTTTTGCTTTTGTTTTTGTCTTTAGCGGGCCCAGAGATGGAGTGGGTATTAAGTTGGTCGTTATCAAAAATTGCAAAATCATAATTGATTCTACCCCTGCCTTCACTATTTTTATTTATGCTTTAGTCTCGGTCTTTGTGTTTAGTTTTATTATGTTGGTCTTTTGCTTTACTTTTTGTGTTTGGTTCTGTTTAGTGTTTAGTTGGCGGACTCGGAACCAGAATGGGAATGAAGTTTGGAAATTTCTTAAAGTTATGAATCAGTTTCTATTTTAGTTCTACCCCCGCCACTTTTTGGGTCATTGACTTTTTGACTGGAGTGGCACTACAGAGAAGTGTTCGTTCTCTCATAGTTCTGACTCCGCCTTAACTGCGCTTTAATGCATTAATGGTGGCTGCTCATGTAGGTAGAAATTAGCTTTTTTACCTTCATTAAGGGTTAAATGAATCATTATTATCACTATTAATATATCTAAGAGCACAAGAGAGTAGCAACGGAGTTCATTTGAGAAAATTGATTGAAAGAGAGGAAGGATATTGCATGAGAATTAGTTCAGAAGGTTAGCTCGGGTTCTTCTGTGTTTGATGTAGGGTTTCTTTTTCTTGTTCTTCATTTCTTAATGTTGTGATTGGTTGCATTTCTCTTTATATCTGCTCGTACTTTGAATCATTTTGTTTTAATTGGATCTACGCTTAATGGCGTGATTGTGCGAGTAGTTTCTTGTTTTATCTTGTTTTATTTTGACTTATTTTTCGTTTCTTGTACTATCATTTTGATTCTTTTTATTTTAGAACATGGTCGCTTTCAAGTTTTAATCATGATTGCATTGTTCTTTTTTTTATTTGCAATGGATTAGATTAAATTAGGTTTTAAACAGCGAGGTAGATTAATGATTTACAGTGAGTTAGGGTAGATTAGATTTATCGTTTTCGCTTAGGGTTTTGTCGTGTATTTTGATTTGATGAAGTGGCTAGGTTTAAAATCCGTGCCATGGTTTTTATCAAGTTTGTTAGATTAGGGTTTCATGTCTTTTAGTGATCATAGTTAAATCATTTAAATATGATGGCCCTAAAATACAATTGTTCCCCATGGTCATATGAGTGTAGTGTTTAAAAGCCCTTTTATTAAATTTAAAGCGACCTTGGTTCTAATCATGAAGTTATATGTTCAATCAACGAAATTATTTGATGATGTCATGGTCAACCTAGGCAGAGATAGGATCAGAATCAATTATGAACTTGAAAATTCTATTTTTATAAAAGTTACTGATTCTGTTTCCATCCTGTTTTCGGCTCCATGTACAAAAAAATGTCTTCTTTGGAAAATGACAATAACCTGAACGGAAGCGGAGGTGGAGTGGAAGTCGGATATGAAAAAATGAAAATCTGAAGAAAATCAAATCCCTTTTCCATTCTGATCCCGGTTCCGATTCCCATCCCGAGTCCAACTCCGAGCCCGTTTTATCATTAGTGGAGTATCTATATCGGTTTTGGCTCCGAGTCTGACAGTGTTGTAAAAGAGACTATTTTAGGTTGAGTTTTTGCCTGGTTCTGCCTCAAATAGGTATGTTTTTTAAAAGCATGTTTTATGATGATATCTAAAGATCTAATTAGAGGTTTGCTTGCAGGAAAGTTGAAAGATGTCAGGAACATCAAGAGAAGCTGCTCAAAGGAACCAACCGGCTAGAACATCCAAAGCAGCACCAAAACCAAAGAAGGTAAAGCCAGAACCAACTACCAGGACCTTGGGAGTTAGGCTACTACATGTTGTCTTTCTTTTTCAGGAGAAATAGAGTAGAAATATTCTATTTTAATGTTGTTTGTGTCATTTTAACCATCAACACATACAAGTTTTTAGACCAGAATGATTTAGAAAACAAGAAAAAAGAACAAAACTTAGAGAAGGTTTGGCTCTTCTGACATCCACAAATTTTGAACTTAACTTAAAAAAAGAGATCCTCCGGCCTTTTATAGAGCACAAGGCACAAATAGGATAAAAAAAATACATGAGAGAGAATCTAAGGGATGAATCATATCAAGGAACGTGGAAGATAGTGATTGACCAAGAAATTGCAATTGAAGTCCTTGAAGATTAATGTCAATTGCTCACTCAAGCTCTTTAGGTTTTAATCATTTATTATCATGAGGATAATAACTTGAATTAGGATAGCATGTTGGAACTTCCCATACATTCAGAATGATCATACTATCGCTCAACTCCAACACTCAATTTTTCATCGAGTATACTACGCTTGGGAATGGGCTTCCCCAAAGATTGATGTTTGCTCCCACCGTATGTATAATATTGAGATCTCCCGCATTTCAGTGGAATCAAAGCCCTTTGCATTATAACCTCCTAGAGTAAGCAACCCGATTTGGAAATGATTCTGTCCGCGATTCAATTTTTCCTGACTGTCCATACTTTAACTTTGCATCACAATCTGTATTTCCTACAATCAAAAATTCCACACATTAAATCCCTTAAAAAAATATATTTATAAACATATCATGTAAATAAAAACCATTATTCAAATACTATAACACAAATTTACATAAATAACATGCTTCCCAAGCACATTATAAATTCTAGTATGATTATCCTCTACATATATCGGATCACCAGAATATCAGACTCATTAGATAATTACAAAATTACAAAACTTCACTTTATATTGCGACTCGGTACCTGGTACCCAGTATTCAACTTTACCCATAAAATTTCCCCAGACTTCGGATTTATCGAACTTCCAATTCTCTTAGACTTCTAATATTGGACCGAAACACTTGGCTTATATCTGCATTACCTTTTTCGCCTTTCAAATGTTCCCGGTTATTAGTATTAAATACCTAGAACACTTTATTATGAAGTACTCATTTAATCAAATATTTCTTTTACCTCTTTTCTCTTCTCGGTGATCTTCCAACTAGCTAGCTTACCCCTGATAGAGCTTTCAAATTTTTATAAATTTTAGCTGGTTCCACAATAAATCTGTCAAATTTTCACCCTTGTGCTTAATGGTCGTATGTTATGGTTTAGGGGTTTGTCACCCTTGTTCAAAATTTTCATATCTATTGAACCCTTACATTATTTTTTCATGTTGACCTATTATACTCGGTCACTGGTCACCTTAGTCATAACTTATGGCATCGTGCCCATTGTCTTTATCAGCTCTATTGCTTAGGTCTGCCAATCATCAGGTGTTTGTTAATTTTAATATTTTAATGGTTGGCCCAAAATATTTCATATTTTAAGACTTATGTCTTAAGTCTTTAATTATTTGAAGAGTCATTTCCCATTACCTAACCCATGGCACCTTCCTTATGACAACAATATGCATGTGAAAAAATCCACACCGTTGGATTTAATGATGAAAATCTAGTTCCTTGTGCGCACACCACACAATATTAGAAAAATGAATTTTGGCTGGGCTGCACAGTGTGCACGATTGCACAATGCGTCCTTCATTTTAGGTGGGACCCATTTCCCACTATTAGCTTGATCTCTCGTCATAGAGGATCGATGGCTTTGATATACCGATGGGTCTTGATCTGAGCCATAGTGCACGTACCACGTAGAATATTAAATGGTCTCACCTAACGCCTTGCACGATCTACGCGATGGAAACACATGGACTCTATTGGCAGTATAGGGAGGCTAGATGGGGCCCACGGGTAACATACGTGTATTCTAACTAGGGGAGTATCATTGGTTGATGGGCCTACGATATGAAAACATGAAATTTTAAATTTTTTTGACTCAATCTAAGTCGTTCAACAAGCCAACTCGTCGATGCATCGATGGTGCATTTTCAAAACACATAATTGGCCATGTGATGGTTGTTTGAGCTCTGCAGATAATGGGTATTAATAGTACGCCAATTTCCATGTACCTAGGAATTAACGGTGGTGAAATAGACGCCAAAGAATAATTACTCGCTCGCTTGTGCTTCAACTGGAGCATTGATGATTGTTTCATCAATTTTCTCAATAAATATGGGTGATGCCTTTTCATTTGCACCATAGCAATTAGGATTCTGGATTTATTTGTGCTTTTGTAGTAAGTATTTTCTCCTGCTAAGGTTGTGAGTTTGGGTGCAAAATGAGCAATTTGAATGCTTCTCCTTCATCTGTACGTAGGTCTGCAAGGATGAACATACAAAGATCTCATGAGGAGGTGCAAAAACAGGAGAACAATACCCCTTTAGGCACTCCTGTCTTGAAGGAGGAAGACATGAAGTCCATCTCAGGTGTTATTAGGTACAGCTTTCAGCTCAAAGGCCAAGTTGCAAGATCAGAGGTGGTGACATTTGGAAAAGAGAGGAAGTCTGCTGAGTATAGGAAGGGATCAAAGTCCAAGTTGAGGTACGGTCGTGGCTCTTTGGGTCAATATAAGTCACCCATTGACGTCTCTGGTAGCTTTGGTGGCGATAATTCTAAGACTGACTCAAATTACAACTATTTCCTCATGACTCTGACTAAGATGGTTGGTGTGAACGAGGAGGTCCTCACGGTTTCTCCAATTACCGTGGTGTCACCGTGTGCTGGTTCTAGTTCTGGTGTTGGGAAGTGTGTTGATGAAAAGGAGGTGGTTGTTTCATCTCCCACTAAGGTGAAAAAGAGAAGTGGTCGTTTGTAACTTGGTCATGGTGCTGCTTCAGGTTCTAGGCGATGGTGTGGTTTTCTGTGTTTTCCTTTTTACTATGATGCTGATGCTGGTTCTTTTTGGGTTCAGTGTGGACGTGAATGACAAGGCCTTTTTGGTATTTTTCTATGGGTATGGTGACACTGAATAGTTATATGGGTTGTTAAAAATTTTGATTCCCTTGTTTGACAAATGATTACATCCAACCATCTGGGAATTGGCAAATGCAGATGAAATTCTATTTTGAAATGAAATTTTGTTGAAATGTAACTGCAATGAGCCCAATGCTTGTCACTCTCTTGTGTTATAAAAGAGATCTCAAGGCTCATTGCAATGGTGGGATTTTTGAATCCAGAAGGTCTAGGTGGGGTATATTGAATGTATATGATGCAAAGTTCTGGATGAATTTTTCTTGTAAATTGTATTGGGTAGGTTTTATGTATGAGATAGTCTTAAATGGTCTTATGTAATAACCGATATCAAAACAAATCTGAAAAAATTAAAGTATTTTCTCTCTTGTGTGTTGTTGTGACAGATTATGAATGAAAGTATCAAGTGTAGTTTCATTTGTCTTCAGTGGTTCATTTGAATGTATGATTCTATTTCTTTCCTTAACTCAATGAGTTAATCAAATGCTTGAGAAAGAAATGTAAGAATATGATAATGTACTAAGGATTTGATAAGAAGTGATACTTTAAGAACTGTGAAGTTTTATGATGTAATGCATTATGAAAATCATTCACTTACAGTAGGGTTGAATATTGTGTATGATTGAATATTTCATACATGACTCCTGTCCAATTTGATGAGGCACGGACTTATTCATTTGGAATTCTTGTAATTAAATAAAATCAGAATATACCTACCTATGGATTCAAGGTTGGAACATTGCTTAATTCAAATTCTATCCATTCTGAGATGAAAACCTCATATAGTACTTATATTCCTAGCAAATAGGTTGTCATTTGTGTAAAGGTCAGGCAAACCTTTGATAAGTCATGTGTATTTGCAAGTTAGTAGGAATGTATCTATGTATAGAAGTGTTCTTGCGATAGTGAGTATCAAATGAAAAAAAATAGGAACACCCTCCTAGTTCTAACATAGCCTAAAGAGTAGGGGTCAGGTCCCTGAGAAGCTTTACCTATTAGTTGGCCACTAACTTTGATAATTCTTGAGCATAGAGATTGGCTTCCTCTTAGGGAGTTTCAAGGTCTAGTGGGAGAAAATAAGAACCAACAAAAATGGTGACTCCGCTAGGGATAACTTACGAGAAATTTTAAAAATAAGGAATCCCAAGCGCATATGGTAGTATCATAGAGTCAAGGATTTGGTGAATCTGAAATTTTGATTTAGATGTTGAAAAGTTGTTGGACCTGGAATAGGTTTTTTTGCATCAAGAATTAAAGGATTTAAGCCCGACTCCGCTATTGGAGAAGACCCATAATGAGATTTAATCTTAAATGGAATTCATGCTTCTTAAATTTTATTCCTCTATGAAAAGAGGTGGCGAATCTATCTAAAGAACCAATTGAATTGTGAAGAAGGCTTCCAGGTTTGCATATTTCATAGTCAGGAAGAAAGGTTAACAACTGCTACAAGGTTTCCAAGTATTCTCATAAATCTAAAAAAAAGAATTATTCTGTTTGAAAGAAGTTTATGAGAAATAACCAAGGCTTAAGATGATAAATGGTTCCCGATTAGATGAAATTGCATTAATACAGGGAATAGTGCTATTTCTATTCATACTTCTAATGTGTAATATTTGAGAAGTATGCTTATTTTTGAATTATGCCTTTGAGAAAGCTTTAAGGCATAATGTTTCCGTCTAAGTTCTAGAATCATGGTCAAATTAGTAAATAATGTAATTGAAAACCATGTATGGAGTTGATAACAATTGAATATGGATATAAGAGGATTTTCCTGTGAGAGAGAAAGTAAGAGTATGCAGGGAAAACAGTCTTCACCAAGCCCTTCAAGGGATTTTTTTATTGAAAGATATATGCCATTTGTTTTGAGTAGTATAAAAGGTTTCCCAAATCTGATTCCTAAAAACTATTAGAAAATGTTTGCCAAAATTCATAGGGCAAGGTTCAGAATCAACCTCTAAACATTTGCAAACATTCATGGATGTGATGGGGGATTATGAAGTAAATCATGAGGATGTTGTGATGAAACTTTTTGTTCAATCTTTGAAGGATGATGCCAGGGATTGGTTCTCATATTTACCGACATGTTCTATAGCTTCATGTGATCAGTTTAGGATGGGCTTTGTAGAGAAATTTGGTGAGAGAATAAATCCAAGTGTGGTAAGAAATAATTTTATGGACATCCATAAAGAGGAGGATGAGTTAGTCCCTTCTTTTAATCTTATATTTTCCAAGATTATAAGGGAAATACCTAAAAGTATAAGTCCAAATGATGCCGAGTGTTTGGTTTTGTATTTGGGTGCATTTGACAAAAAGATGAGCTATCTGCTAAGGGATAAAGAGCCCACAACACTACGCCAAGCATATCAGATTGCTATGGATGTTGAAAACAATTTGAAGTATTTAATAATGAACAGATGCCTAAATGCTAATGCTAGTTATCCTAACACATCGTGTGCAAATGTAATAACTGAATCAACCAGTGAGGAACCATACAAAGAAGATATAAGACTCCTGTTATCCCACTTTCTCCATCACCACAATGTGTTGATCAGAGTAAACCTCAAGTGAACTATCCACAGGATATAAGTAGTGCTGATCACATGTCTTGTGCCAAAAGACTACATAATATGAAGAGAGGACAAGGTGAATTGTCCCATGACTTGTTCCATATATTTTTGGATGTGTTTCTAGACATACTAGAAAGTGTCAGGCCTAACAAGTCAATATTCATTGACTTATTTTGTGAAATATACCAATCAAGAAAAAGTATGTTGCCAAAGGAATTGAGCCTGAAAGTATGGGCCAAGTAGTTGAATGGATCAAATTGGTAGAAGGAATTGGAAGTAACTGTGAGACATCAGAGGCTTCTAGGTAATAATGGTCATAGCCTTGATAAGGAAGAGAAAGAAATGGTGCAAATAGGTGAGGTAGACAAATTAGACTATAATAATTGCAATTTGTTCACCAGTAATTTGGGGGCATGTCATTACCTTAGTGATGAAGGGCAAGAGGAGGAATCTTGTTATGATGGAAGATGCAATGTGTCTGGATCAAGTTCTTGGGAAATATTAAAGGATGGAGAACTAGATGAAGTCTGATTGATTGCACTGATGGTTCATTTGGTAGATGGCTATGATTCCAATGTTGATGATTACCAGTCTTCTGCAAATGATCATGAAATTGATACTAGGAACTATGGCATTCAGTCTGAGGAGTCTGAATATAGTTTCACTATTGATGGATTCTCATGTTATGATGGATGTGAAGATATTGAGTCATGTCTTTCCTTTGTTGAATATGATAACCCCTACCAAATGAATGGAGATCCTCTTCTACAGATTTCCAAGGATTTTGAGTATGAAGATAGGCTATAGAGTTTGCATCCTTCAATAGAGGGAGAAGATGCTTCCTTGACTAGATTGAATATAGTGGATAATCCTCACTTTGATGAACCTCTATCCATGATAATTCCTAAAGAAGACTCCCTTGTTTGGTACAAGGATAACCCACTTTTTGAAGAATCTAGTGATGCTTTGGATGTATGGTCAGAACATGGTTGTGAGAAGTGTACTAGTAGGTTCATTGATGGTAATGCCTATGAAACTTTCAAATTTGGAATTACTATTTAGGATGAGATTAAGCATCAAGGGGAGATCAGAGTCCTTGAGTGTCTCTCCCATGAATTTATTTATTCCCATGAAATTAACTTGCATATACTTTAGTCACAAGAAAAAGAGCATTCTGAATTGAATAGTGATGAAGGGTATAAGCATATGGGTGTTAATGATTGGTATGTCAATGTTGAGTTTAGTGGCAGGTGCTTGGAGGATGATATATATTCTAATGCACCTATGTACTATGGAGTGGAATTGAGGCCCATAGGGGATGAATGGCAATGTGACTCATGTGCAGAGCAATTGAATTTTTTTGAATATGATATCGGCCAACATGAGTGTGTGATCAAGTTTTTTGTTGATGCTCCTCATCTCTTGGGTATCATTATGAGTTTTTTTCCACTCAGCAAGGATGGAATTTATGTGAAGTAGGGTGATGACTCTCTTGCATTCTTCCTTTTAATTTTTGACTCTTTAGAGGATTGCTTTCCTAGTCTGGTGCAAAGTTTTTTTGAAGTTTTCAAATTTGATATACAGAGTGAATGCGATTAGGTGGAATATGGATGATCCTTTTTCCACTACAACTAGACAAGCTAGAGATTGATAAGCGAGACAGTTGTGAGGCAATTGGTATTTATCAAAGTAGTACAAATAGTTGGGAGTTGCCTGACATTAGTATTCATCCAATGAATGTATTTGAAAAGGGGGCCTTTGATAAGGATAAGATTTGGCTCCAAAGCTTGGAAAATCCTGAAAAACCAAGCTTAAAAATTGAGGCCAGTAGAATTGGATGACGTCTCTTAACAAAAAAAATTGTACAATATTGTAAATTTTGTATATAGGTGTGGTGTTTTCCTTTCCTGCTATGTCTGCTTGTCCTATCCAGACAAGCTCCTAGTTTTTTGTTTTGGGTTGGTCTGCTTCTACCTAAGATCTGGATTCTCACCATACCCACTAGGGGTATGTGTCCTCGAGTTGGAGCCACTGATAGAGATTTCAAATTTTTACAAATTTTAGTTGGTTCCATGAGAAAATTTGTCAAATTTTCTCCCTTGTGCTTAATGGTCGTATGTTAGGGTTTAGGGGTTCGTCAACCTTGTTCAAAATTTTCACATCTATTGAACCCTTACGTTATTTTTTCATGTTGACCCGTTATACTTGGTCACTGGTTACCTTAGTCATAACTTATGGCATCATGCCCATTGTCTTTACTAGCCCCGTTTCTTAGGCCTGCCCATCATCGGGTGTTTGTTAATTGAATATTTTAATGGTCAGCCCAAAATATTTCATATTTTAAGACTTACATTTTAAGTCTTTAATTATTTGAGGGGTCGTTGCCCATTACCTAACCCATGGCCCCTTCCTTATGAAAAAAATATGCATGTGCAAAAATCCACACCGTTGGATTTAATGATCGAAATCTAGGGCCTTGCACACATGCTACACAATATTAAAAAAATGAATTTTGGCTGGGCTGCGTGGTGTGCGTGATTATGCCACACATCCTTCATTTTAGGTGGGACCCATTTCCCACTATCAACTTGATCTCCCGTCGTAGAGGATCGATGACTCTGATGTACCCATGGGTCTTGATCTAAGCCGTAGCATGTGTACCACACAAAATATTAATTGGTCTCACCTAACACCTTGCGTGGTCTACACGATGGCGACATGTGGATTCTATTGGTAGCACAGGGAGGTTGGATGGGTTCACGGGTAACATACATGTATTTTGACTGGGGGGAGTATCATTGGTCGATGGGCCTGCCATGTGACAACATGGAATTTTTAAATGTTTTTAACTCAATCTAAGTCGTTCAACAAGCCAACACATCGGTGCATCGACGATGCATTTTTAAAACACAGATTGGCCATGTGATGGCTGTTTGAGCTTTGCAGATGATGGACATTAATGGTGTAAGCTCTTCAAAGGATATCAACCTGATCTCCATGCGTGCAAAGGGATACTTTCTAGAAATCATGATGAATAGTATGTTAATTTCCATGTACTTGGGAATTAAAAATTGTGAAATAGACGCCAGCGAATAATCGCTCACTCACTCATGCTTTAGTTGGAGCATTGATGATCATTTCATAAATTTTCTCAATAAATATGAGTGATGGATTTTCATTTGCACCATAGCAATTAAGATTTTGGATTTCACTTTGCTTCTGTAGTAAGTATTTTCTGCTACGAAGGTTGTGAGTTTGGGTGCAAAATGAGAAAGCCGATTGCTTGTCCTTTGTCTATATATGTAGGTCCTTAAGGATGAACATACAAAGATCTCACAAGGAGGTGTAAAAACACAAGCAGAGTACTCCTCCAAGTGCTCTTGTCTTGAAGGAGGAAGTCATGAAGTCTATCCTAGGTGTTATTAGGTGAAGCTCTTGGGTCAAAGGCCAAGTTGCGAGAGCAAAGGTGGTGAAGTTTGGAAAAGAGAGGAGTTTTGCTGAGTATAGGAAGGGATCAAAGGCCAGGTTGGGTTAGGGTTGTAGCTCTTTGGGTCAACAAAATTTTCCCATTGATGTCTCTGGCATCTCTGGTGGTGGTGATTTGGAGATTGACTTTGATTACAGCTATTTCCTCATGATTCTGACTTAGATGGTTGGTGTGAACGAGGAGGTCCTTGTGGTTTCTTCAATTACTATAGTGGCACCATATGACGGTTCTATTTCTGCTGTTGGGAAGTGTGTTGATGAAAAGGAGGTGGTTGTTTTGCCTCCCACTAAGGTGAAAACAAGAAGTGGTCATTTGTATAATGGTCGTGGTGCTACTCCAAGTTCTAGGTGATGGTGTGGTTTTCTATGTTTTCCTTTTTGCTGTGATGCTAATGCTTATTCTTTTTGGGTTCGGCATGGACATGAATGACAAGGAATTTTTGGAAATTTTCTATGGGTATGGTGACACCGACCGGTTATGTGGGTTGTTACAAATTTTGATTCCCCTGCTCGCCAAATGATTACATCCAACCGTCGAGGAATTGCGAAATGCAGATGAAATTCTATTTTGAAATGTAATTGCAATGAGCTTGATGCTTGTCTCTCTCTTGTGCTATAAAAGAGATCTCAAGGGTCATTGTAATGGTAGGATTTTTGAATCTAGAAGGTCTAGGTGGGGTATATTGAATGTATATGATGCAGAGTTCTCGATGAATTTTTCTTGTAAATTGTCTTGGGTAGGGTTTATGTATGAGATAGTCTTAAATGGTCTTATGTAATTACTGATATCGAAACAAATCTGAAAAAAATAAAAGTATTTTCTCTCCTATGTGTTGTTGTGATAGATTATGAATGAAAGTATCAAGTGTAGTTTCATTTGTCTTCAATGGTTCATTTGAATGTATGATTCTATTTATTTCCTTAACTCAATGAGTTAATCAAATGATTGAGAAAGAATTGTAAGTCTATGATAATGTACTAAGGATTTATTAAGAAGTGATACTTTAAGTACTGTGAAGTTTTATGATGTAATGCATTGTGAAAATTGTTCACTTATGGTAGGGTTGAATATTGTGTATGACTGAATATTTCATACATGACTCTTGTCCAATTTGATGAGGCACTGGCTTGTTCATTTGGAATTCTTGTAATTAAATAAAATCAGAAAATACCTACTATGGATTCAAGGTTGGAACATTACTTCATTCAAATTCTATCCATTCTAAGATGCAAATCTCGCACAGTACTTGTATTCCTAGAAAATATGTGGTCATTTGTGTAAAGGTCAGCCAAACCTTTGATAAGTCCTCTGTATTTGCAAGTTAGTGGGAATGTATCTGTGTATTGAAGTGTTCTTGCAACTGATTATCAAATGAATACAAATAGGAACACCCTCCTAGGTCTAATAGAGCCTAAAGAGTAGGGGTAAGGCCCTGTGAATATTTACTTGTTAGTTGGCCACTAACTTTGATAGTTCTTGAGAATAGAGATTGGCTTCCTCTTAGGGAGTTTCAAGGTCGAGTGGGAGAAAATAAGAACCAAAAATGCCATATGAGTTAAAAAATTATTTGGTGGGTTCCCAAACCTTACAATCTTGGGGTGTGTTGTGAGACCACACAACACTAGGTCTAGCTCAAAATTTACTTTTTGTAAGTAAGCTTAATGTTATCGGTGTGCAAGTATCTTTCTTGAATGGTGTTTGTAGAATGACTAGAGGTTCTATGGTGCTGGCTAAGGGTGCATGAATTGGCACTCTGTATAAGTTAAATGCATATGTAGTACAATGTAATAGTGCTTCTACAAAATTAGGTAAATTTGATCATGTAGAGAGGAGGTGCTATTCTTCAGGGTGCAAGCTCTTTGGAGATGAAGCTCCTAGAAGAGAAAAAATGTTGTGGCATCAAAGGATCAGACACATTTTTGAAAAAGGCTTAAAAGCCTTGAAAAATAAAAGCCTGGTTGAAGGGATTGATTATTGTAATCTTGAGTTTGATTTTTGCAAACATTGCATGTATGGAAAACAACACCATGTTTCATTTTATTCTAGTCCTCATAAATCTTTTGGAATTCTAGATGTATTCATGTTGATGTGTTTGGTCAAGTTAATGTTCCTTCATTATTGAAATCTGTGTATTTTGTCTCATTCATGGATGATTATTCAAGAAGGACATTTTTTTATTTTCTTAGAAGTAAAACTAAAGTTTTTAGTCAGTTTACAAAATTTAAAACCTTGGCAGAAAATCAGACTAGTAGGAAAATAAAGTGTTTGAGGACAGATAATGGTGGTGATTTTTGTTCAGTAGATGTTGATTTTTTTTCAAGGACCACAAAATTAAAAGGCATAAAACAAGTCCTTACACTCCAAAACAAAATGGAGTTGCAGAAAGGATGAATAGAACATTGATGGAAAGGGCGAGAAGTATAGTAAGTACTGCTGGTGTGGAATAGAAGTTCTAGGCCAAGGCTATAGCTACAACATGTTATCTAAATAATAGATCTCCCACTTGAGCGCTCATGGATAAGACACCTATGGAAGCAAGGTCTGGTAAGAATCCCTCGTTGAGACACATTAGAGTCACTGTGAGGTGTATGCATATGTGCCTAGTGAAAAGAGATCTAAATTGGAGAATAAGGTAGTTAAGTGTATCTTCATTGGTTATGGCATCGGTGTGAAAGGGTACAAGCTTTGGAACCCAGTTACAGAGAAGGTGTTGTATAAAAAAATTGTGATATTTTGTGAGCTAAAAAATTCTATAGTTGATCTATAGCCAGAGGTGAAAGAAGCAAAAAAGGAGGTAGTTGAAGTTCCTTACTCCAAATAAGGAAGAACTATGTACTCTTGGTGGACCTGTTAGTCAGGAGAGCTCAAACAACTCTAAAAATTCTAATCAAGATGAAGAACCTTAGCCTCAACTTGTGAGGAGGTCTACACATGTGAAGTGGAAACCTAAAAGGTTTGGATATTCTATGTCAAATTCTAGTTGTGCCTATCCTTTGATTGGTAACATAGATGATCCTAAAACTATTCGAGAGGCTATGGGTATGTCTGATTTAGATTCTTGGTTGGAAGCCATGAATGAAGAAATGTCATCATCGAAGAAGAATGAAACATGGGATTTGGTACCTTTTCCTAAAGGATGAAATATTGCTGAATGTGAATGGGTTTTCAAGAAGAAGATTGGTTTGGATAGTAGTGTTGAGAATCATAAAGCAAGGTTGGTTGTGAAATGATATTCCAAGGTGGATGGGATTGATTATGGAGAAATATTTTCTCCTAGAGCTAAGTTGACGACTATTAGATTGTTGTTGTCACTTGTAGCTACCTATGACTTAGAAATCAAGTAGATGGATGCGAAGACAACATTTATTCATAGTGATTTGAAGAGATTTATATGTCCTAGCTAGAGCACTTCATTGAAAAAGGTAAGGAAAACCTGGTTTGCAAATTAAAGAAATCTTTGTATGGTTTGAAGCAGTTTACTAGAATGCGGTATTGAAAGTTTGATACCTATGTGTTGTCTTTTGGATTTATGAGATCAGTCTGATCATTGTATTTGATTTAAGTCTAAAAATTGTCATCTTCTTATTATTACCCTCTATGTGGATGATATGTTGTTCATTGGGAATTTAAGGGTATGTTTTCTAAATTAAAATCTCAATTGTTAGCATAGTTTGAAATGAAGGATCTAGGTTCAGCTAGGTATATTCTGGGGATGGAAATAAGAAGGGATAGGGGGAAATAGAAAAATTTGGCTCAACTAGATGAAGTATATAAATTCTATCCTATAGAGGTTTAATATGACAAATTGCAAGCAATTAGTTGTGCCAGTGTTGCAGGGAATGAATTTTCTATTGAAGATTGTCCAAAATCTCCTACTAAGATGGAGGACATGACCATGGTATCTTATGCAAGTGTAGTTGGAAATTTAATGTATGTAATGGTCTGTACCAGGCTAGATATTGCCCAAGCAGTGGGAGTTATTATTCAATTTATGGCTAATCCATGAAGGCCACATTGGGATGTTGTGAAGAGAGTGTTCAGGTATTTGAAGGGTACTTTTGGGTACACCTTATGTTATCATGGTTACTCTACTGGATCTAAAAGTTTAGTTAGCATTTTTGGATATGTTGATTCTGATTGGGCAGGGGATATTGATAGCATAAGATCCACCAGTGGATATTTATTCATGTTTTGCAGTGGTGCAGTTAGCTGGATGAGCAAGTGGTAGGCTATAGTCGCTTTATCCACTACTAAGGTTGAGTACATGGAAGCAACTCATGCCTATAAGGAATCCATCTAGCTTAGAATATTGTGTTCTATTGTTGGTTTTGATGCAGGGAAGATTTTTATTTGTTGTGATAGTCAAAGTGCGATTTGTTTAGCAAAAAATCCAACCTTCCATTATAGGATGAAACATATTGACGTGCAGTACCACTTTATTTGTGATATGGTGGAGGGTGGAAAGTTTAGTCTAGAAAAATTTGATACTTTGGAAAATGTTGCTGCTGCATTGATGAAGCCTATGAGCATGGATAAGTTCAAATTGTGCACCAGTTCGATGGGCCTTGTGGCCTAGAATATTAAATGACTTCAAGAATTGGAAGGAGCCAATAAGTTCTTTGTGAAGTGGGAGAATGTTGAGAAAGGATGTCTCAAACTTGTTGGAATAAAAGGCTTTAGGATTTAGGTTCATCAAACTAATAGGGGAGTGATAGTGGGACAAAATTCCTAGTCCCCTCGACATCCTGATAAGAGCTCCATGGGTTGGCGTTAAGTGCTTCGTCGGGTTGATAGGCATATGTCAAAGGGATTTAGGAACAAGTCTCCTTGAAATCCCTATAAGAACTTAGCTTATCGCTAGGTGTGTTTGGAGTTTGCATAGGTCATAGCTTCATTGAAGAGACAAGTGAATTTTGGCAGGATTGAATGAGTAGTATCTTCGACATACCGATAGGTACTTCATCAGTGAGATATGCCAATTTAAAAGGGAGTCACTTGGCAGTCTCTTCAACATTCCAGCGAATGGTAGGAAGGAAGTTTCATGGAGACAATGCAGTATCAGTGGAACCCTAAGCCTCATCCCTTTGATATCCCGATGGAAGTCAGGACCTCTTCATATAAGGGAATGATGGATTTTTCCAGGATGTAGATAATGGTCCTCTTGACATACCGATAAGGTGGGACCTAATGATGTGAAGGATAATGTTAGTTGTATGATGATGAAATGGATGAAATATAGGTGAAGGGGACCACCTGATCAAGGCTGGAAGGTTCACCGGTAAGACTTCATTGTATCAAGAGGAGTTGCTACATGGTCCCTTCGACATTCCGATAGGATGGAATGAATTTTTTTTCAGGGTGATAGTGAGAAGTTGGAGAGACATGGTTACAAGTATCTTCGACATTTCGATAGGACTTTGATGTGGGCAGAAGGTGGTGGTTAATTTTGTTTGTTTGGTATGAAAGTTGGAGCGACGGTCCTTCTATTACACTTGTGAAGTTTATATGTAATGCAGTATTGCATTAAGTAGGATGATGATAGAAGTAATTGTAATGCAATGCTACCAGATTCATTCTATGAATCAACACTTGAAAGAGCATAGATCTATACTTGTATGTAATTTATGTTTTACTATAATACAAGAGATCTTTGCTTTGGTGTGTGGGTTTTTTCCTAAGAGGATTTTCCCATGTGGGTTCATTCTTAATTGTCTATTCTATTCTTCATGTATGTGCATCTTTATGTTATTTAATTACAAGTATTGAAATATTTTTTGTATCTCTTTCTCTTGAAGATTAGTATTAGGAAGGCATTTTTTGCACTCTGCTTTCCTTTGAAGAATCGGTTTAGTTCATGTAGTTAGAGACCTACCAAGAATCACAGAGCCAATCAATGTTGTCTATAGGGATTGCCAGTGTGGAAAGAAAGAAAGGAGTAGTTTCAAGGGAAAGGAACAATTTTCTACCATACTAATGGAATTAATTCATACCAATATTTGTGGTCCTACAAGGGTGATAACTCTATAAGGTGATAGGTATTTTATGATTTTGATTGATGATTACTCTAGAATGACATGGGTTACTTTTGTTAGAGAGAAATATGATGCATTATATAAATTCAAGGCATTTAAATATATAGTTGAGAATGAAATGGATCTGAAAATATTTTTTTTGAGGTCTAACAAAGGTGTTGAATTCACCTCCAATGAGTTTAACATGTTTTATTAATTTCATGAAATAAAAAGGCATCTGTCTACCCCTAGAAATTATCAACAAAATGGAGTTGTAGAAAGGAAAAACCAAATGATTCAATAAGCTGCTATAACTATGATGAAAGAGGAGAATATACTAGAAGCCTATTGGAGAGAATCTATTCATACTACTATTTACATACTTAATAGAGTACAAGCCAAAGCTAACAAAGAAAATACTCCCTATGAGTTATGGTATGGAAGGATTCTTATTGTCAAGTACTTTAGAGTATTTGGAAGAAAATGTTATATCAAGAGAGATGAAGAAAACTTAGGAAATTTTGATGTGAGGTCTGATGAAGGTGACTTCCTTGGATATTCTACTAAAATCAAATCTTATAGATGCTACAAAAAAAGTTTGAGAAAGATTTTTGAAAGTACAAATGTTAAGGTTGATGAAAATTTACAAAATTAAATTGCAGTGGATGGATATGTGTTAGATGAACTTGATTGCAAAGAAGTAGAAGAAGAAAACGTTGATGAAAAAGAAGTGAAAAATGAAGAGGAAGAAGCTTCAGAGAATGCCCCTAAAACTCCTAAGTATGTGCAAAAGAATCATTCCAAAGAATAGATCATTAGAGACAAAAGGAAAGGAGTATTGACAAGAAGCAAAGCTATTGAAGTTGAGGTAAATTTGTGTTTACTTTCTAAAGTTGAACCTAAAAGAGTGAGTGAAGCATGTAAAGATGAATATTGGATGAAGGTGATGAAATATGAACTTATACAAATTGAGAAAAATCAGACTTGGGAATTGGTTCCTAGACCAGAAAACAAGAAAATAATTGGAACTAAGTGGGTATTTAGAAACAAATTGAATGAGAATGGGGAAGTGGTAAGAAATAAAGCAAGACTTGTGTGTAAGGGTTACTCACAAGTGGAAGGAATAGAATTTGAGGAGACATTTTCTCCTATGGCTAGGATGGAAGCTATCAAAATTCTTTTGGCATTTGTAGCATACAAGGACTTTAATGTTTATCAGATGGATGTGAAATACACTTTTCTGAATGGAGAATTGGAAGAAGAGGTTTACATGGAACAACCGAAATGATTTTAGTTGTTAGATCTACTAGATATGGTGTGTAATTGAAAAAGGCACTATATGGATTGAAGCAAGCTCCTAGAGCTTGGTATGCAACATTGGATAGATATTTGATACAACAAAGATTTAGTAAGGGCACCACAAATAGTAATCTTTTTTTCAAAATTGAGGAAGAAAAAATCTTGATAGTGGTTGTGTATGTGGATGATAATATCTTCAGAGGCAATGAAGCTATGTGTAAGAAATTTTCTGAAGAAATTCATAAAGAAATTGAAATGTCAATGTTTGGGGAGATGAATTTCTTCCTTGGGCTACAAATAAATCAAACAGATAAAGGGATTTTCATTTCATAATCTAAGCATGTTAAAGAGATGTTGAAGAAGTTTGCAATGGATGACTCCAAACCGGTATGCACTCCTATGGTCATTGTTTGTAAATTGAGAAAAGATGATGATTCACCTAAGGCTGATAAGAGCAAGTACAAATCTATGATTGGTGGACTACTATATTTAACTGGTTCTAGATTGGATATCATGCATGCAGTTTGTCTTGTGGCTAGATTTCAAGAAGATCCTAAAGAAACACATGTTGCATCAATGAAGAGGATATTTAGATACTTAAAAGGCACTCCAAATTATGGCTTGTGGTATCCTAAGGATACTAATTTCACATTAAATGCTTACATAGATGTAGATTGAGTTGGTTGTGTTGATGACAAGAAACATACAAGTGGTGGTGCATTCTTTCTTGGATGTAGATTGGTATCATGTTTGAGTAAGAAGTAGGATTCGATTTCTTTGTCCACTACAAAAGCTAAGTATATTGCAACAACATCATGTTGCACACAAGTTTTGTAGATGAGATAGGAATTGAAGGATATCAAAATAGTGTATGATGAGCCTATATCTATCTTTTGTGGAAATACAAGTGCAATTAATATTTTAAAGAATCTAGTGATGCATTCAAGGAAAAATCATATATCTATTAGGTATCACTTTTTAAAAGAGAAGGTTATGGACAATGAAGTGAAGCTTGAGTATGTAACTACAAAGGATCATATTTCTGACATATTTACTAAGGCTCTTCCTAAGGATACTTTCAAGTATCTTCGGGAGTGGTTGGGCGTTATTACCCCTCCTTCGTTGAACTAGATGCATATGGCGATGCATTAGTCCAGTGGATCTATGGATCTATCTCTTTTCTGGACTGATGTTAGTTGCTAGCTCTCAGGGGGAGTAGGTAGTGTCATGTGTTGTCATTGATTTGCTAAGCTGATTGGGTGTACTAATTTGATTAGGTGTACTCCTAAGGGGGAGTATTCAGAGCAGGTGTCTTGGATCAATGTCAAAGGGGGAGATTAATGCAATTTTTCTATACCTTTCCATTGATGTCAAAGGGGGAGAGAAATTATCATGTGAAAAGTGTAAGAGAAAGCTGTGTATATTATCAAATCATTCATGGGAGAAAAGAAAGTGTGTCCAAAATTGTTATGTTGTCTTTGATGGTTTTTCACATTTTGTGTTTCCATCACTGAAAAAGGGGGAGATTGTTGCAAGTATGAAGGTTTTGTCATTGATGTCAATAGGAAGTCTACTAACTGGTATTTGTTATTGATGTCAACTATTTATTAAGGAATTTTTTGCATGATGAAGATGTCGAGGATATTGAGAAAATTATGAAAAAGAGAGCAAGTTGTTGTAGGTTGTGTATGTGTAGTTGAGATATTGAGTAAGTGTTGTGAGTACATGGAGCTATATTTTTATTGCAGTATTTAAATATGAGTTGGAATTAAGTAATGAGATGAGATGATGTCTTTGGTACTTGGTTTCCAAGTTCTTTCAATGAGAAAATTTGATAAAAAGAGAAAATAGTGTTATGCAAGTGTTCAAAATGTGCTATGGATTGTGCACCATGTTTCTTCTATGTTGAGGCTATTCTTGTGCATATTTGAGATGTTTTTCAAGGTTGTTAGAGGTTTCTATATTCAAAATTTTGGGTTCTAGATCGTTAGTTAGAGGAATTGGTGTTCACTAGTATGCAAATTGGTTTTGTAGTGTTGTACAAAGGTGTTAAGGAGAAATGTATTTTCTCCACATTTCTTTGCAGTTTCTTTTTAGGACTTGTGGCTTTGAAGGAGAGTTAATTGTGTTGTTCCTTTTATTGTGTCAGGAGGATTTGTGGTTAGGTGTATCAGAAGCTTCAAAAACACGTACTTAATGTTTAATGCATTTTAATGTGTAATGACCGACTTGGTGTCTACACTACATTCAAAAGTTTTTAAGTATTAATGGAAGCATAGCATGGTATGTGATATTTAATTTTGGGTCTCAATTAAGTGTTATTTTTCTCCCCTTTCATTCCTATCCATCGCAGGAATTTTTAGGTTTTGAAATAATTTGAATTTGTAAAGTGTAACAGATAGTTGTTAACCTTGGAGAAGGTGTTTGAGGTTGAGGTTGATATAAATAAGAGTGGTGATGTTGTGAGTTGAAATAAATAATCAAGAGAGAAGCAAGATATAGATGTGAGTTTGAATAGAGTAGTGTGAAATTTCAAGTATTAGATTCCTGAAAGCAATGAGTTGAAGGTGTCCAAAATCTTTCATGCAAGACTGTGAAAGTGTTGGAGCATTGCAGTGGATTCCTTGTTGCATTGAGAAAGTATTTTCTATGTAAAAATTTTCTTCTATCTTCTTATATTTCCTTCTATGGTAGTGAGCCCTAGCTGTGAGCCTTTCTAGATAGTGTTGTCCTATTCTAGCAATGAGCCCTTTTGTACCAATTTTGTAGTTACTTATAGTGTGAGCTAATCCTCACCATGGTTTTTCCATCTTTGGGTTTTCAACGTAAATCTAGTGTTCTCTTACGTATGGTGTTGTTATTTCAGATTCTATTATCTTCATTTCATGTTTAATCATTATAATAGAATAAGGGTTTATTGACTACATGTGGATCTGATTCGTGTTGAGGGTTTTGATTAGACACAACTGATTCACCTCCCCTCTTAGTTGTCTTGTTCATTCAAAATAATTATTAAAGCATAATCAACTGAGTGTTAGTCAAATGTGTGACAATGGATACAAATTCACGTTTAATGCATAAGGCTACAAGATAATGAAAGTTAAATCAGGAAGACTAGTTGTAGAAGGAAAAAGGACTGAAAGTAACATTTATAACCTCAAGGAAGTAAATAAAAAAATATGTCTTATAGGATAGATTGATGATAGTTGGTTATGACACAAAAGAATGGGTCATAACAAATTTGATAACTTGGAAAAGGTAAGTTCGACGAAACTTGTTAGGCATATGCCCAAGATAACCAAACCTGCAAAAACTACATGCAAAGAATGTTAGCAAGGTAAGGAGACAAGGATTATTTTTCAAATAAAAGAATATGCTACTTCAAATCCTTTGGGTTTAGCACATACTGATTTATGTTGTCCTACAAGGAAAAAGAGATTAAAAGGAGAAAGATACTTCATGCTACTCATAGATTATTACTCAAGAATGACTTGGGTAACCTTATTGAATGATAAATCTCAAGAATTTGAAAGATTTAAAATATTTAGGTCTATGGTTGAGAATGAAATTGGATAAAGAATTAAATAATTAAGATCTAATAAAGGTGGAGAATTCACCTCAAATGAGTTTATTGAATATTTTGAAATGCATGAGATTAAAAGGTAATATTCTGCAACAAGGACTCCACAATAAAACAAAGTTGTTGAAGAATAGAACAATCAAAGAAATGGCTAGAAAAATGCTAAATGAAGCCAAATTACCTAATGTATACTAGAGAGAAGTAGTAACATTGGAAATAAGACTCATAAAAGATGGTTAAGCAATAAACAAAACAAAAGCACTTAATCTAATCCTATGTTTTAACAACAAAGAACAAAGAAATAAACAAAACTACAAATGAAACAATCTCACCGAACATCTGTATACTCCTTTGAATGACCTCGATTGCAATTCTCCATTTTTCCTTTTGTGCGATAGTTTCCCTCACATTTCTTAAGTATGCAATTATGGCGTATTGACTATTGACTTAGAAAAATATCGAAGATTATAAGCTTCCTAAAGTATTAAGATTTTGAGGGAGGAATAATGATGAATGTCAGGTCAATTTATAGAAAATTGGTTTTTGAACAATCAACTCAGATTCGAAAGAGAGATCAACGATCGGGATTGATGAATGCCATGCGATGAAGATTTGTGTCAGTTATAATGTGAGTGATAAAGTCTCCATGATAGAGATTAAATTAAATAATAATTTAATCTAATGTTGAGACTATTCAAAAATCAAAAGAATAAGAATTGCATGTGAAAGATAAAGATTGAAATAGATGAAACTTTGTGTTCAAATGCATGAATGAATTATTTAATTAATAATAATTTGCACACAGAAGAATAAGATTGACTGATCAAAGCAGAAAGTCTGTTCATTAGAAATAAGCAGAAGATAACTGACTGATTAATTAAATCTCGACTTAAGCAGTAAGTGAATAATCAGATAACTAGGTGATTATCTAGTCAGAGGAATATTCGAGGAATACTAATATTTATGAATTAAAGGAATATTTAATTCAACATCCAAAATTTAGAGTTTTATTTATTTAATTGACTGTCGAAAAGGTTATTGAATAATTAAATACTTCAAAATGAATATTTAATTATAGCTGGGAAAATGTGATAAAGGATAAATCAAATAATAAATTATTTAATTTAGAAAGGGGATTAATTAATTAGTGGCCTAATTAAATAAATAAGATTTATTTAATTAATTAGAGTTGAATAAAGTTCGTAATGAATTAAGTAAAAAATTAAGGTTATTTAATTAATAGAAGAAAGGTGACTTTAGAAAGTAATTAAATAATTAACATTATTTAATCGTGATCATGAACATTAGAAATATGTCAAAAATGGTACTCGTAGGTCTAGACCAATTTTCAGTGTCTACAACTTGCCCCTCTTTGACACAATGTCGTTTCAACCTTTGTGTCAAAGAAAATTATTTAAATCATGCCCCCATCATGCCCGAGTGTGAAATAGGTTAGGGTATGCCCCCACAGGAAAAATGGCAATTTTTTGGAAGTTGTCCTGATTAGGTAATTTGATAGTCAGAAGTTCGATGGTGGTGAAAGAAATTGATTTCGATATGATCTAATCAAGAAATGGATGTTGGAAGTTGGCAGATTATGCATCCAGTACAGAAGGTTTGAGAAAAAACCATCCAAAACCTAGGTATAAATAGGATTTGGGGTTAAAACCAATTCATTTGCACCCTAAACATTTGAAAATCCTTGATTTTAGCTCTGACCATGCATTGAAGATGTCGCCTGTACCATACACCGAGCATCGTGGATACCACATTTGGACTTTTAGACGCCCCGTTGATGCAGGACCCCTGGTATGTACCCCTGATCCATCTTTTGAAATTTTGTTTTTCATGCTTTTTTAGGCTTTTAAAATTTAGTTTTGAGATGTGTCGTTTGACAACCAATGCATATGCATTCATACACGATGCATGTGCTCATGGAACGACGCATATGTAAAAATACATCTAGATCATTTAGGTCATTTTTGGAAATCAACACATGTGATTTAGGTTGCACCACATATGGATAATTGCACCACATTTGATTTTTTAGTGTCGCATGTAGTGTATTGCATCGTATTTGTATGTTCGAATCGCATTTGCATTTTAGAATAGGCATTAATAATTGCACCGCAATTACATATAAAATGACGCATATGTCTGATAGGTAGTTTTTATTTTATTTTGTGATGCATTTGAAATGTTGTAACACATATGCATGCGTATGCGACACATTTGATTCAATGCACCACATTTGAAAATTTGAATGACACATTTGAGATTGTGCACCGATTTTGATATTGAAGTGACGCATTTGACTATCAAACTTTTGAAAAAAAATTGTGATGCAAAGATGAATGTTCTGTTTTCTGACATAGTATTTTAATGCTCTTGAAGGTTGTATTAGATCTGATATACACTCGAGAGTCATGACTAGTGACATATGATCTTAGAGATGATTTATAGAGTGTCGAGACATGCATGATCTGGAGATTGGGTTTGCACCATGTCTGTACCATGCCCACTATTTTGGCAAACAAAGTTATGTTGACTACACTTTGTGAGAGGTGGCATTCTGAGACCTTCTCTTTTCATTTTCCTACTAGGGAGGCAACAGTCACTTTAGACGATGTGTATAGGATTTCGAGATTGTCTATTAGAGGTGAGAGAGTGATGTATGACACTAGGTAATCCCACAATACTGGTTTACAATTTTTGGGAAAACTAGACATTGAACTGATTTTTTTTAACTAAATCTTCACTTTTGGGCTTCTATAGCGGCTAAACCATGAGGAATTTGAAGATGATGAAAACTAGTGATTTTTGAAGTTTTGTCTATAGATTCTAAATATATTTTTTTCAATTTTTTTGGAATCAGATTGCACTTTTTTTTTCATCTCCTTGAAAAACTAGATTTTACTAGTAAACAACATTTTTAAGGAGTGATGCTCACTATATACAACATAATTTTTTTTTCTATGAAGGATAAAATTCTCTTTCTTTCGAATTTAGATTTGTAACTACAATATGTAACCAATTCATTTGGTTTCATAGTGTTTTATTTAATATTTTTTCCTTAATCAAGTTTCGAAGTCAAACCAATTACAATTCAGACATAGGTGGACTGTATACAACATAACTTTTTCTATATATATCGAAATTCAATTTTTTTTTTAATGTATCAAGGACATCAATACCCAACCTGAACATATTTTCCAAAATTTTATTTTGATAATCTACTATTTTTCCACATGAGTAGAACAAAGAGCTTGATTTTTGGTGAAAAACCTACATTCACAAGAATTAAAAAATAAATATAATAATCGAATTAAATTTAATTAAAATTATACTTTTTTGGAAGTTTATAATAAGAAATACATACTTACAAAAATAAATTTTAAATGAACTCATTTGATTCCCCAAAAGGTAAACCAAAAGTGGTTTTTTATCAACATTTTGATAGGTGTAAAGGAGACTCCATTATAGGTATGGTTTAAAACTAGCGAGGTTCTATCTAAGGGCACTTGGTCTAAGGTGGTTTGATCAACCCTCTTCAATTGAAATCATTTAAATGGAAATTTTCAAGGCTTAAATCATTATATTTTCTAAAAATATGTGATTTCAACAAAAATCAGGATCTCCCAGAAAGTGTAAACCACTATTGTGGTAGCACCCCACTCAGAGAGGATATAGAGAGATAACCAGATTCTATGTATATGATGATATTAGACGGATAGGAATTGAACACTATGCGATTAGATAGAATGTTCTAGCAGAGAGAGATGAGTGTATTGATTGTATGCTATGTACATTGAGTGCAGGTATAGTTCTTCCTGACCATCAAGGTCATGGATTTCCTATTGGGTGGGGGGAGATGCTAGTAGGTATGTTAGAGTGAGAGGTTGTTTATGCATGGGGGAAATGTTGTATTTTCATCTACATGACATAGCTTATAGAGACACACAGTCGATGAGCTATGGGACCACCCTATTGATGATCTAGGCATGGGAACACATTGATGTGTTTTGTCCCCCAGTTACTTCTGATTGGGATGCTAGATCGCCCTATGTTTTCTATTATGTAGGAAAAATTACGCAGAGTCATGTTAGTGATACTGGTTATTGGAGGCATGCTTTAGATACTCTGGTTCAGTTTACTTGGAGACCATATATGGACTGTGGTCGATGGTCAGATGAGGACAGACATTTTCCATTTTGTTGACAGACTCAGTATTTGATTGGGAGGACAGTTTCGAGTGTACATATTATTGAGAGGCACCTTCTTGATTGAGTTTTGTGACAGTTCAGAGAGGTTTAGGATGAGCCGCGAGGGCGAGCCAAGTTTTCTCGATATTCTAGAGAGGTTCCACCTTAGGGGCCCATGATTCTGTAGCAACAACAGAGGCAGACATTCAGGATTTACAACCTATATAGTGGGGATGGAGGGGTGGGGTAGAAAATCTTGGTACTACAATGGCATATGATGCATGATGGGTAGTGCACCGAATGATTCCTTACATAGATCTAGATCAGTCAGCTCTAGTTGAGAGATGAGGTATAGGCCCAGAGGTTAGTGTGGAGGTAGGGTTGGAGGTAGGGGTGGTAGAGGAGGCAGTGATGATGGCAAGGGTGGATGAGGTGGTCAACGAAGTAGGAGAGGAGGAAGATTACCTGTTCATGATGTAGAGGGAAAGGGTGAGGATATACCCATGCTAGACCTTGGTGGAGGAGGAGAGGCCTAGATTGGGGGTGAGCATGCAGCCAAGGAGGCAGTTGCGGAGGAGCATGCAAAGGAGGAGGCCGAGAGGGAGGACATGGATATTGATGTCCTTGGTATACTAGCAGGTTATGGTGTGGATGAGAAGGAGGAGGAGGAGGTGATGGGGGAGCAGGAGAGGGAACTTCGAGATAAGATTGTGGAGGACTAGGATGCAGAGGTGGGGGAGGGATGATGACAGGATACAAAGGCTCCCAGAGATAGTGATACAAATTTGCAAGCCCATGTAGAGGCCTTGGAGGAGAGGATTAGGGTTTTGACTATAGAGCGAGATGTTATGCAGATGGAGGAAAGTTCCCTTCTAGATAGGGATTAGGCCCTCATCAGACGAGATGAGACAAAGGGCCGATTTATTGAGTTGAGGGTTTTATGTATTGGGCTAGTTGTAGCTTTTTTCGGGGAGCTAGTCAGAGCTAGTGATTGAGAGAGATATTACAAAGATCTCTATGAGGTAGAGGTACCACCTAAGAGGAGAGATCCTAGTTATTCACATGCACGTAGCGGTAGTTCTCAGAGCAAGTCCCATAGCCGGATCTAGAGCACAGATGATGTAGCGGGTCCACCAAGGATAGGACCATATGACAGGCCTCCTTTAGCTCAGAGAGTGCATCATCGACAGTCACCTCCTCAGACTCCACATGGGAGTAGTGGGAGTACTGGATAGTGACATATTCATTTTTGTAGACATTGTATTTTGATCATAGAGCCTACGAGCTCCCTTTTTATTGATACATTCTGACATTGTATTGTGGCACATCTTATTTTGAGCAATATATATATCATTTTTGGTGGTGATTCATATGATTTGTAGTTGTTCTATATGATGATGCAGTTTATTTCTAAATGATTATGTAGTTTTCTAGATGATGTATATACATGTTATGGATTATGATGTTTACTCTATGATGTTTCATTTCCTATGCTGATGTATTTATATGATGGAATGTTCATTCTATATGATGATGGATGCACAATATTGACACATGTGATGATTTTATTCTATGCTTATGAAGATGAGATGCAATATGATGCTATTATTTATGATGCTATGTGGATGTATGTATAATTTACACAATTTTATGATTGGTAAATGCATGTATGTCATGATTATCTAAATGCGATGGATATGAATATTTTTGTATTTGTTTAAAATACAACCTAAATGTATGGTTTACTATATATAGACATATGAAAATTTTGAAATAATGGTTGTAAAAATGTATGCATATGTAGATTATCTATTTTTTTTGTGTGTCATAGGACTCCATCATTATGCAGGATAGACAAAATATTAGCACAGATTAATCGAAATGTTAGTATTGAAAAATGGGTATTAGTAGAATGTATAATCTTCAATATTTTTCCAAATACAAACTAATCCTTCCATTAAATCATCATTGGGTGGGAAATGATACAAATGGATAGTACACACCATGATATGAGATAGACCATGGTGTACGAAGTCATCCACTTGCAAAAATAGATAGTCGTAGACAAGGAGCATCTAGACGCATACTACGGGCCAAATTTCCCTAGTCTTTTTGTCATGACAAACCACATACAACAATCAAAGAAAAAATACAAATTCAAGATACATAATTGCTCCTCTAAATCCTTGATAGGACATCCTTGAGGAAACTAGTAATTTGACTTGAAAACCAATTAAAAGATAGTTTATAGACACCATTCAAAGAAAAATAGTCCTGAAACATCATTGCCTCTCTAAATCCTTCATGGGGCATCCTCGAGAAAGCTAGTAACCAAAATCAAAGACAAAGCCAATAAGATAAAACCAAATAAGCCATAAATGTTCAAAAAGCCAAAAAAATGTTTCCCAAAATTTGATATGTTGTTGTTTGTTTGGTTTGTTTGACATAGTCTGATGTTAGGGATGACACATACCGTATAAGACGTTGATTCTAGTTTCGAATTTGCAACTATCTGTATAAGGCATGACGAAGCCTAGTTTCAAAAAGACACGTATTGCATAAGACGTTGAGTCTGATGTTGTTGATACAACAAGTTGCATAAGGCTATGATGATTGATAATGTTTGTTATCAAGAATGACACATATTTTACATATAAGACATATATGTGTGATAGTTTTGGAAATTTGTTTGATTTGACCTGATGCCATTGTTAAAATGTTTGGCTTATTGATGCATGACTTGTCCTGGTGTTTTGACTATTGTGTGTGTGTGTTGAAAATGTATGAATTATGTTGACTAACACAATGTACCCTAAAGGACTGACCTAGTGCGGCCTTGTGGGCTCATCGATTGATGGTCTTGCCTACGTTATACACATAGAAAAATCGTAGTTTGACTAACTTTGATTGGCATGAATGATTTGATAAATATTTACTCAATCTTGATGATATGTGACGTGTGTGATAATGATTGTAATAAACCCTAATGGACTGAACTAGTGCAACCTTAGGGGCTCATCGATTGATGGCCTTGCTTACGTTATACACACAGAGACCTCATAGTTCGACACAACCAATGACTTTGACATGTACAAAGAATGAGTCATGATTTGATGTGTGTGATATGTGACAAACCTAGAAAGACGAACCTAATGCCTTGAGGGCACATTGTTAGATGGCCTTGCCTATGTCTGGTCGTAGAGGCAACATAGTTCGACTATGTATACGACTGACTTGACACAACTGACTCTAACTCTATTTTTGGGATTTTTGACATGTTTTGATTTTTTTGTCTTTTCAGAGGTTTATGATGTTTTTGAAAAAAAAATTCAGGATATTTTTGATTTTTTTTTATTTTTTTGAGTTTTTTTCAGGACATTTTCTGATGTTGGATGAGCACATGCAAGGGCCAAATGACTTAGGTTGAGAATTTTCCCTCAGTCAGGTATAAGAGCAATAGTATGGGATAGGGAGATGGAATGGACTTGATGTCAATCATTCCAAGTTATGGTAAGGACAATTGTTTATTATAGGCGACGGTGGAAAAGTCTGATTGGAATGATGGTAGAAAAAGGAGCGAAGTCAACTACACATGGCGTCTATTCGCCAGGTTTTCACCATGGTACTTATCCAAAGTGCCACCAAAGTGGTTTCACTATTGGAAGAATTATTTCTCTTTACTATTTTATGATTTTTTTTTTGGTGTTACAAAGATGCTTGTTTGCCAGGTTTTCTTCAAGGTAATAATTTTTTTTGTTTTTCTATTTTTTTGTATTTTAGCGATTAAGACGAGGTTCTCAGAAGCTATGCATAAAACCTCTTTAAATGGAGGTTGTTGATTGGTGACAAAAGGGTTTCTCCTTCAGGGGTTGAGAGTTGATATGCTCTTGATCCAAAGGCTTCTATAAAAATATAAGGCCCTAACCAGTTTGGTTCAAACTTGCTTGGTTTTTCTCTTTTAGCTTGATTCTTCAGGTTCTCCATTAAGACCAAGTCACCAATGTCCAAATGTCGATTCAAAAATTTCCTGTTATAGCTACGACGAAGACAGTTTTGATATGCTTGAAGATTATCTAGTGCCTTTTGTCTTCGTTCATCTAGGAATTCTAACTCATGAAGTCTTGATACCCAGTATTCTTCATCATCAATATGACCTTTTAGAGATATCTTTAGGGAAGGAATTTCAACCTCAATAGGTAAGATAGCTTTGGAATCGAATACCAAAGAGTATGGAGTGGTGTTGGTGGGAGTACAGATGCTTGTGCGGTAAGCCCATAAGGCATGACTGAGCTGTAAATGCTAGTCATGACCAACGTCATTGACAGAATTTTCAGGATTCTGATGATTATTTTATTAGACGCCTCTGCTTGGCCATTATATTGTGGATAATATGGAGTGGAAAAGTGGTCTTGGATATGGAATTCTTCACAGAGATGGAAAAATTCTTGGTTTTTGAATGGACGGCCATTATCTGTGATGATGGATTGAGGGACACCATATCGAAAAATGATGTAATTAGGGATAAACTTAGAAATTTGTGTGCTGGTAATGTAGGTCATAGGAATAGCCTCAATCCACTTGGTGAAGTATTCGGTTGTGGTAATGATGAACTTATGGCCATTGGAAGATGGAGGATGTATCTTACCTATGAGATCAAGTCCCCATTGGGAAAAAGCCCATGGTGAAGTTATCGATTGGAGCTCTTGTGTTGGCGCATGTATCAAGTCTCTGTGTATCTGAAATTGTCTACATTTCTTGACGAAGACGTATGAGTCCTTTTCCATGGTAGGACAATAATAGACCAGTCTCATGATCTTCTTGGCTAAGGTAGGACTGCTAGAATGGGATCCACAAATACCTTCATGTACCACATGTAATGTTGCTTGTGCTTCTTCAACATTGAGACATCTCAATAAGGTATTATCTAAGGCATGTCTATAAAGGGTATCTTCGATGATGGTATATTTGGAAGACTTATGGATAAGTGTCCTACGTTGGTTATTTGATAGGTCTAAGGGTAAGATTTGGACATGGAGGTAGTAATATATGGGGGTAGTAGGACCAACAATCACACACACCATCACAAAATCTGGGAAATCATAGGTAGGGACCAAAATCTATTCTACCAAAAACATGAATTTAGGCAAGTTGCTAGGTATATCCAATAATGAACCAACGGTTTCCATAACATTTGTTGCCCTGTTCTGAATGCGATGCATTTTTTGAAAGTTGATGTTATCAAAATACTGCTTAAAACTGTTTACCATGCGCTTGTAGGGGGCAAGTTTGTCATCTTTAGTTTCATATCATCATTGACTTGCTAGACTACTAGCTGAGAATCTCCAAAAACATGTAAATGCTTAATCTTCCATTAGACTGACATTTTTAATCCTATCACAAGGGCCTCATATTTCGCTATGTTGTTTGTGCAAGGGAAAGAAATTTTGAATGACTTAGGAATAGTGTCCCCTTATGGTGTAAAAAATAGTATACCTTCTCTTGAACCACGATTAGTGTGAGACCCGTCAAAGTATAATTTCATGTGGTTCTTTTGTCAATGGTGAAGATGAACTCATCAAGAAAATATACAACCAAAGGATGGTCGACCTTAATTGGTGCATTTTCCAACTGATCAGTAACAAATTTCCCTTTTATAGCTTTTCATTCCACATACTGGATGTCATATTCACTAAGTATAATTACCCATTTAGCCAATCAGCCTATTAGTGCTACTTTACTTAGGAGATATTTCAATGGATCTATCTTGGTGACCAACATGCTTTGGCAGTTTAGCATGTAGTGCCTAAGTTTTTGAGAAGCAAAAACTACTGCAAGACAAGCATGTTCTATGTTACTGTAGTTTAGTTCATATCCCACCAAAGTACAACTGATATAGTATACTTCCCTTTCATGACCTTCCTCATCATTTTGTGAAAGTAAGGCTCCTAGTGCTGATTGAGTTGTTGAAATATAGAGTATCAGGGGTTGGGTATCTGTAGGTGGCATTAACACAGGGGGTGTAAGAAGATAATCCTTGATCTTTTGAAAAGCTTCTTGGAATTTGGGTGTGCATACAAATAGTACGCCCTTCTTAATCAAATTTTGGAATGAACGTATCTTGTCTACTAACTGTACTATGAAGAGTCTGATAGACTGTAGTCTCCCTTGTAATGTTCTTAGCTAACCAATATTGGTTGGTGGAGGCATGTCCATTATAGATCTTACTTTTGCGAGGTCCACTTCAATGCCTCTTCTAGAAATGATATATCTTAGAATTTCTCCTGATTTAACTCCAAAGACACATTTTTTTGGATTTAGCCTTACTTTGTAATTTTCTAGTCTTTGGAATATCTTGTCTAGTAATTTTAAATGATCTACTCTTTTCACTGATTTATCTATTAGATCATCCACATAGACTTCCATGAGAGTATGCAAAAGGTCATGGAATATAGTCGTCATTGCACATCAATATGTAGCTCCAACATTTTTGAGGCCAAAAGGCATGTCGTTCTAGCAATATGTTCCATATGGACATGTAAAAGTTGTCTTGTGTTGGTCTTCAACTGTGATTTTGATTTGATTATACCCAAAGAAACCATCCATGAGGGATAGCATTTTATATCATGTTGTAAGGTCCACTATCATGTCAATGTTTGGCAAAGGGAAGTCATCATTAGGACATGCCTTGTTGATATCTCTAAAGTTTCTACAAATGCAAATGCCCCCGGATGGTTTAGTCACTAACAAAAGATTAGAAATCCACTTTGCATAGTCTATGGATTTGATTAATCCAACATCCAATAGCTTCTTAAGTTTAACTTTGACTAGTAGAGCAATTTGTGGATGCATTGTTCTTAACTTTTGTTTGACAGGCTTAACACCTGGTTGTAATGGTAGATGATGCAATATAAGATCTGGCTCTAGCCTAGGCATGTCGGCATATGACCATGCAAATTTTATCTATCTTTTTGTAAAGAAGTCTCAAAACTCTGGTTGCTCTGTCTCTGTCACGGAGGGTTTTCTTCAGTGTTTATGTTGATCTCGATAGATTCTTCAACTAACATTGGTGACTTTTCCTAAGCAATTGGGAGAATGTTCAAACCTCCATCCTTGGGTGCCTTAGAAAGGTTTTCTCCCTCAGTGCATCCTTTATTTTTACTATTTCTTTGTCCAAAAGCACCTTTCAATTTTTACCTAGGGGCCTATCATTTTCATCATTTTATTTTTTTCTTTTTGTTTTCATTTTTGCAACTGGAGGCGTGAACAGACTCCCCAAAATATTCCATATTATCCAAGTCTGAGGTAAAGCCATCTTTATGATCACCTCTAGTTATGCCTTCTCGTAGTCCCATGAACTCAACTATTGCTTTGTTATTCTCGAATATGTCTAAGATGGGTGTACCTTGCTGATCCCAATCGATAAGTTGGGGATATATGAGGGGAATTTCATCATCAGAGTTATCAAATGTGGAGGCTAACAAAGTGAGGATAGAGTGGTTGAAATGGTCACAAAATTTTTGGACTAACTCCTTATTCTTTTTCCTAGGGAAAGGTAAAATCTTGGGTGGGACCACTGTATTGGCTAGGTCATCAGAAGATGGTTCATTAGGTGCCCAAGATCTAGGATCAATGGTTTCCCAATAATAAAGTTTAAGCCATTCTTCTTTTGACAAGGAATTTTTAGGACGAGACTCAGTTGATTTTGGCAAGGTATTTAGCATTTGGTCAAGTTCCCCAAATAAATTATCAAGGTCCATTATGCTGGTGGAGGAAAGGGAATCCCATTCATATTCATTTGAGTTAAGGGAGTTACAGTAGAATGGGTCAAATGGTTCATGAGATATCTCAATGTTTTCATAAGCACTTACTTCCTCTTGTGATGGTAATGAAGTACTAGGAATGCCAATTCTTATTGGTTGAAACCCTAGCCCTAAGCCTTTTGGTTATTGTGAGACAATGATTGGTTCGATCGTTCCATCCTGATGTAAACCTAGCCCAATATGTCTGTCATATCCTTCCTTTTGCATTATCATGAAGCCTTTTCCATATTGATCTTTAGATATTTGAATAGACGATGGAGGGTTTTCATTATCTTCATTATATAACCAAGAGGTGACATCTTCTTGGTCTGTAGCTTCTTTACTTAACTGTCCCCATTTTGTGAATTTCATCGTAGGAGGGACATGCATTGTGACAACTAACTATTTCCTATCTGCTATGGGTAAACCATATGACTTAGGAGGAAATAGATGACTAAAATAATAGGATGATTTCATGTGATATTCTCCATAGCCCTTATCTTGGATCTTGACCTTAGGAGTGGATGAAGGTGGTTGCGATGCAATGGACTTGGTGAGAGTTGATGGATCAACATACAGGGATAAGGTGGAGGATGAAGCCTCTTGATTAACTAGCACCTGTCATTGTGGTATTTCAAGGAGGCTTGTGCAATATTGAAAAGGATCTGGATCCCCATCAATTGTGATCTATGTGCCATTGTATGAGAATTTAAGACACTAATGGTAAGTGGAAGGTACGGATTTCATAGAATGTATCCAAGGTCTACCCAATAAAAGATTATAGGGAAGGGTGAGATCCAAGATTGGAAACTTATGTCCATAACCGCGAGGCCTATTTTGATAGGGAGTGTTACAATTCCTTTAGATGATATTTCCTCATCATCATATGCCTTAATGAATATACTCTCAGTGGTGTCCATGCATGCTTTTGAGAAACCTAATGCCTTAACCAACTTCAAAGTGAAAAGATTCAACCCTGCTCCTCCATCTACCAAGACTCGTCTAACTTTGGTTTGATGGACAAGAACTTCAAGGTGTAGTGGTTCATTATGGTTTGTCTTCTCAATTGAATAATCCTGTTGAGAGAATGTGGCATGATGGGAATTGGTTAAGGGTATGTGTAGGATCATGATGGGCCAAAAAGTGGTGATATGTAAGTGATATGATGGCCAATGTGTCTGACAACTTTTTTTTACCCAAAATTGATGAAACAAAAAGGGTTTCTAAAGGAGATTCTTAGCTTTCCACCAATATAAATTATGCTTTACTTTGAATTTAATAAATAATTATTATTTATTTTCTATTTGAATTATGACTAAAGTCCTGATTGATAGGCTGATTGAAAAACATCTATAGCTTTCAAACGGTATCACATTTTTTAAATCCAAAACATGCACCACATTCTATTCTTCACATAATATAGGATTAAAAGAAAAAATTGAATTTCATGAAGTTTTGACCAAGTTAAGGTGGTCAGACATACAAATTTTTATATTTTTTAAAAGTTGTAATAAAAAAATCATAATTAATTATTTACTTGGAAAAAAACTACAAAAAAATATGCATCACATCGAGACATGAGTCCTCTTCTTATATCTAAAATATTATAAAAAATATTATCATTTTATTGTGGTTAGGGTGGTCAGACAAACACCTACTTCTTATTTTTTCCCTGAAATTTAAGTACTACGGCATTGAAATTTCAATTTTTCACCAAATAGATTTAAAAAAAAACCTAGTAGTTTAAAAACTACATCCAATTTGCTACAGATTCTATTCTTACATATTTTTGAAATATTATAGATAACTTATTCAAATTTTTACGTCAAGTTGCCTAAGTGATTTTCTAAATTTTCATCACCACTTAAGGGCCTGTTTTTCCATGATGATCCTACACATACCCTTAAGTTGGTAGCGACAACTATGCTTTGTAAGGATTTTTCAAGAATGGCTCGATGATCTGGTGATATGGTCAATAGTTCCAAGATGGATATTTGTGCTGGGGTCTTCCCCAACTGGTCAAGTAAATTATACATAGGCTTGGAAGACTATGGTGGTGGCTCTGATGAAGGACCTGAAAGGGTTATCTTAGTTTTGTGTGTATTGACAACAATTCAAGATGCTTCTTAATGGTAATGGTATGCATATTTTCATTAGCAGCTCAAATGTGATGTATGATCGTACCTTTTCCATAGTCATACTTGGTATTTGCATAGTTAGCTGAGGCATTAGTCTTAGTTCTTGAACTAGGGTCCTTTCCTTTCCCATAATCATGTAATAGATCTGTCAAGACCTTGTGATCACTATTTTCAGTGTGCTTTTTCCCATTGACTTCTATGGTTCTATCTTCAACAAAATCTTGTATGATGTTCTTCAGTTGTCGACATTGTTGTAGGTTATGTCCCTTAGTTTGATGGTACTCAAAATAGGCGCTGTCATCCCACCATGAGGGTTTAAACTATCCAAGATCATACTATTTTGGCTCTAGAGGTTTTATGAGGTTATGTTTAATCAGTTCTTTGTAAACTGTCTTGATTGGTTCCCCCAAGGGGGTAAACTCACGTTTAGGAAATCACCTCTGTGGTCATTGTTGTTGTGAATTTTGGACAAAGTTGGTAGTTTGATCAGTGTCATTAAGCATTTCATGAGAGGGGTTGTAACCTCTAAGTGTGATGATAGGTTCTATGTGTAGGGTCTTAGCATCAACAATACTGTCATTAGTTACATTTTTGTTTCTAGACCAAAATTTGTTTCTATCATTGTGAGCATTTTGATGTTGAACAAATGGATTCCTACTTGGTGTCTTAATTTATCTTTTTCCAATGAGATATTTCTCAAGTATTATGCCTTTTTGCACTAAATCGAGGAAAAGGTACAACAATGTACTCGTAAATCACTTCACAATTTTGGATGAAGATTTTCAAAAAATATTGTGACCTTTTGTTTCCCTGGTATCTCAAAAGGACAATGAATAGCTAAACTCCTCCATCTCTAGAAGAAGGTGGTGAAGTTTTCTCCATCTTCTTGCCTAGTATGACACAAGGTAGCTATCATGATTTCATTGTATATGTTGAAGGAAAAGTGTTCCACAAATTTCTCAGCTAATTCACCCCATGATTTTATGCCGTATGGAAGTTTAGAGAACCATTCCAAAGCTATCCCAACAAGGGTTCACAGAAAAAGTCTCATAAGGTATGTGGGGTCATACGAGATGTCCATACATGTTGTGGAAAATTATCTGATGTGTTCTAGAGGATTCCTCTTCCCATTATACTAGGTAAATTCGGTATAATGTAGCCATGTGGGAAGGGTGTCATGTATAGTGCTTTGTCAAAAGGACATGGACATAAATCTTGAGCTGAAATGGTTCGTTTGCCTAACATTGACATAGTGTCCATTTGTTGTTGGAGAGCTTGAATTTGGTTTTGGAGAACATCTACTTGTGTTAAAGACATATTGGTTGCATTGTTTGGATCGATGTAAGTGTTCTAAAATGCAATATTCTGTGACGAATTTTGATTTGGTATGGGAATATGTCCTGGCAGAATATTCTGATTTGGTGTAGGAATATGTCTTGTTTGTGTAACCCCTATGTGTTGATTGGCAGTATTGGTGTTGATATGTGGTATAGCTTGTGTTGTGTTTGTGCTAATTTTGGGTATTTTACTTCCAGTGTTTATGCCAAAGGCGTTTGATGAGGATGCTCCCGCAGTAAATGTTAGGCCCTATGTTATACCAAATGGTGTTGTGTTTACAATTGAGGTAGTTTGGGTGGGTATGCCAGTTGGTATTGCTGCGATAATTTGAGGAATAGAGACAATCGATATCATGGTTTGTGTTGCTTGCGTAGATGAAGCCTTTAGTTTGTGGATATCAAATCCTGGAGGTAGCATGACACCTTCTACTAATTTTTTTTGGAGATATCTCTAGGGATCTTGTGCCAAACATTCATCTACAAAGGACACAAATTCAGGATCTTGGACAGTGGTGTCTATGTCTTCCATTTGAATTTGTCCATGTGTGTCTCTAGTGACAATTTTTTCAAGAAATATTTTGTGAGGTCTCATTGATACTAATGGTATGTTTGAGAAGGGATTAATGAAATCCTGTGGATCAACCATTTATCTACATTTCTTTTTAGACCTTCTTTCGACCATGAAAAAGGTTGCCCAATATGGGTGAATGCAAAACTATGTCTAAAATGATAAGATCTAGTCTATGTTTTTGGTATTCTCTTGGAAAATAAATGATGGCTAAAGTGATGACAAGCTAGGATGACAATATGAAAAATGCTAAAGTAATTGACTCTAAATGTTTCTAAGAGGAGGTTACCTACCACCTATAGCTTAACAAAGGCTACAATTTAACTTTGTCAAGGAAAATGATGTAGGACTAAGACAAAAAGATAAGGTGAACTCCCAAACTAGACTGATGAGCTGGAAGGATTCACTAATAGGACACCAAATATTTTTGAAAAATGACTAGGCTCAATGATAATGACTATCGAAGCATAGGTTTGTCCAAAGTGCGGAAAGTTGGTCTATTCTGAGATATGTAAAAATCTTAATATGCAACTAAATTTGGTAACTAAGAGGTATATCACTAAAACTAAATGACACCTAAAATATGGAACATGTAAAGTTTGAGCAATATTCTGGATTTTGTCCAAGGTTGACTTGTGAAAAATAGAGATTAAGATGACTATTTGGTTTCAGATTGTGATGGTGAATTCTAGATTTTTGTTGATAGGAAAATATGGTTTAGTTTTACAGATGCGTCACAAAATTTAACAGATGCATTTTGATAGGTCAGATGTAGTTTTTCTGGTAAAATTTGGTCTTGGTCTGATGACAAGAAAATGCAACTCACTGTAATAGATGTGGCTAAGTGTTTAATAGATGCGACTCTCTATGGAAAATATGAATTATAATGATAGATGTGACTCAAAAATTAATGTCAGTGGACACTAGTTTGTTGACAGGAAAATATGAGTTTTTGGATAACAGATGAGACTCAAAATTACAGTTGTGGTTTTCTATTTAGCAGATTTGACTGGTTTTAACAAATATAGTTTTCTGATTACTTGGGTCTTTTGAATGACTCTATTTCATGATCAAATTTTGGAAATTTACAAAAAATTAGAAAATAATGTATTTTAGGTTTGATGTGCATGAATATGTTAAAATTTAGAAAACATGTACAATTCCTAAGGTTGGCAGTGACAATACTTGCTAAATTCTCACTTGGGTTTCCCCAGCTATGCTTATTCAAAGTGGATGACTAGAAGCTTGACCATATTGGCTCCCCTCCATGACACACACTTCTCAGGTCAGCCAAGCTTCAGTTCTGATGAATCTCCCATGGAAAAATTTTCATCTCTACTATTGAACCATAAGGTTGTGAGATGACTTTAGAGGTCCGACCTCTTGCACCAACAAATAGAAGGTTTTTGGTTTAAACTAAAACAAGTTGGTTTCTTAGTATGGACACTCATTTAGAGAGCCATGCGAGAGGCAATATCATCCCAGTCTGCAGAGGTTACGCTCTGTAGGTTTTGACGCACCACAAGGGTACCAGGGAATCAAATGCTTGTCTATTGGGATCTCTATAATACTGAGTTTCCTCAAGCATTAAAATTTCTATACCGGTTGGGAGTAGCTTGGCGAAAAAGATCGTCACCATTTGAGTCGCTTTGGTTACTCTTAACCACCAAAGCAGGCCCGATTTCTAGAGTCAGTAATAGTTTCTCTTACACCCAGGATCACATGAATGTGCAAGGGGAGAGGATACTTCTATTACCGAATCGGGATCTAATCTAAACATGAACAAGCACAAAATACACTAGTTCATTTTAAAGCCCAAAAGACAAATTTTCTATCTACTCAAATAATTGTTCTTTTTCCTTTAAAAAATTCTTCTTTAAATATGGTTCTACAAAGAAATCGTTAGTAGTTTAGATATCTGTCTTCATCAACGGTTCTACAAAACAAAAATTAGTAGTTTTTCTCTTTTTCTTCAATGTCTTCATCAATCATCCTACATAAATATTTTAAATGGCTTGTCTTCTATGAATCGATCTGAAAAAACTACATTAACTCCCCTAAACAGACTAACACATGAAATTAGTATTAAAAAAAACTAAAAATTAAACGTGAAAAAGTGGAAGTTCATAAAAAGAAAAAAATGTTTACCAGTCAGATGTGTCACAATTTTACCAGTTAGATGCATTGCATAATAGCAGATGCATCACAGAATGCCATATTCATCTCAGAAAATCAATTGTGGTGATTGGTACTACACATGCATCGTTCCATACCTGTACTTGCAAAAATTTTAAAAAAAGACTCTTGGATTTTGAAGATGGTGTCTTCACATCGGGTTCACCAAATGTAATGCTAGAAATAAGACTCGGACAAGATGGTTAAGAAATAAAAAAAACAAAATCACTTAATCTAATCCTATGTTTTAACAACAAAGAACAAATAAATAAATAAAACTACAAATGAAACAATCTCACCAAACATTTGTATACTCCTTCGAATGACCTCGATTGCACTTCTCCATTTTTCCTTTTGAGCGATAAATGCCCTCAGATTTCTTAAGTATGCAATTATGGCATATTGACTATTGACTTAGCAAAATATCAAAGATTATAAGCTTCCTAAAGTATAAATATTTCGGGGGAGGAATAATGACGAATGTCAGGTCAATTTATAGAAAATTGGTTTTCGAATGATCAGCTCAGATTCAAAAGAGAGATCAATGATCAAGATTGATGAATGCCATACGATGAAGATTTGTGTCAGTTACAATGCAAGTGATAAAGTTTGCATGATAGAGATTAAATTAAATAATAATTTAATCTAATGTTGAGACTATTCAAAAATCGGAAGAATAAGAATTGCATGTGAAAGATAAAGATTGAAATAGATGAAACTTTGTGTTTGAATGCACAAATGAATTATTTAATTATATAAATTTATTTAATTAATAATAATTTGCAAGTAGAAAAATAAGACTGACTGATCAAAGTAGAAAGTATGTTCATTAGAAATAAGCAAAAGATAAATGATTGATTAATTAAATCTCGACTTAAGCGATAAGTGAATAATCAGATAACTAGACGAATATCTAGTCAGAGAAATAATAATATTTATAAATTAAATGAATATTTAATTCAACATTCAAAATTCAGAGTTTTAATTAAATAAATAAGATTTATTTAATTGACTGTCGAAAAGGTTATTGAATAATTAAATAATTCAAAATGAATATTTAATTATAGTCGGGAAAATGTGATAAAGGATAAATTAAATAATAAATTATTTAATTTAGAAAGGGGATTAATTAATTAGTGATGTAATTAATTAAATAAGATTTATTTAATTAATCAGGTTTGAATAAAGGTCATAATTAATTAATTAAACAATTAAGGCTATTTAATTAGTAGAAGAAAGGTACTCACAGGTCTAGACCAATTTTCAGTGTCTATAGTACATACAATAGTATATACCTTGAATAGAGTTCAAATAATAGTAAAAAGTGAGAAGACTCCTTATGAAGTATGGAATGGTAGACCTCCATATGTTAAATACTTTAAAATATTTGGTAGTAACTGCTACATTAGAATAAATGAGGACAATTTGGGAAGATTTGATTCAAGATAGGATGAAGGAATATTTCTTGGATATTCCACACAAAGCAAAGCCTACAAATAATTTTGGAAAGTATAAATGTCAAGGTTGATGAAGATCTAAAACATGTTGAATCTAAAAGAGGTAGCTATGATGTTGAACTAGAATTTGAAGATGAAGTTGCTGATGAAGAGTCTAAAAAAGAAAATGATAAGGCACCTTCAAAATATGTTCAAAAGGATCACTCGGTTGAAAAGATTATCGAAAATAAAGATGAAGGAGTTCAAACAAAGAGAAGATTTGCAAAAAACAAAGAGCAAGAATTTTTTTCTCTCATATCTCAAATTGAACCCAAAATCTATGTTGAAGCCAACAAGAATGAAAGTTGGATAAAAGCAATGGAAGAAGAGCTAAGCCAAATTGAGAAAAATAAAACTTGGGAATTGGTTCCAAGACCCCTTAATAAGAATGTAATAGGTACAAAATGGGTCTTTAGAAACAAGCTCAATGAGAATGGAGCTGTTATAAGGAGTAAGGCTAGATTGGTGTGCAAAGGGTATGCACAAATGGAAGGTATAGATTTAGAAGAAAAATTTGCACCAGTTGCTAGATTAGAATCTATAAGAATGTTTGTAGCTCATTCTCAATTTTTAAAGGTTTCAAAGCCTATTAAATGGATGCCAAATATGATTTTTTAAATGGAAACCTAGAAGAGGAAGTTTATATTGAACATCCTAAAGGTTTTCAACTATTAGCAGAAGATAATTATGTTTGTAGACTAAAGAAAGCTCTGTATGGTCTAAAACATGCATCTAGAGCCAAGTATTCAAGACTAGATTAATACTTGCACCTAAAAGGATTCAAAAAAGGACACATAGATAGTAATCTATACTTTAAATTATAATGTGGTCATATGCTAATTGTTGTTGTTTATGTAGATGCCATCATTTGTAGTGGTAGGAACAATAAAATGTGCAAAGAGTTTTCTACTCAAATTCAAGATGAATTTGAGATATCCATACTTGGATAACTTTCATTTTTCCTTGTTCTACAAATAGATTAAATTGATGAAGGGATATTCATATCTCAAAACAAGTATGCTAAGGATATGCTTAATAAATTTGGAATGGAAGAAAATAAACTAGTAGGCACTCTGATGATAACTGGATGCAAATTGAGTAAAATAGATGAATCAATGCAAATAAAAATATGTATAAATCAATGATAGGTAGTTTGTTATACTTAACAACATCAAGACCTAATATTATGCAAGCGATATGTATGGTTGCAAGATTCCAAGTTGATCCAAAAGAGTCATATGTCAATGTAGTAAAAATAATTTTAAGATATATTAAGAGTACAATTGACTATGGACCGTGGTATCCAAAATGTGAAGATTTTACTTTGACAACATATACATATGCTAATTGGGTAGGAACTATAGATGATATAAAAAATCACTAGTGGTGGTGCATTTTTCTTAGGAAATAAACTTGTTTCATGCCTGAGAAAGAAGCAAGATTCAATGACTCTTTCAACAGTGGAAACATAGTATGTGGAAGAAGCAACAAGTTGTACTCAAGTATTATGGTCAAAACAAACACTTAAAGACATCACAATAGAGTAAAAAGATCCTATCTCTATTCTTTGTGACAATTCAACTGCTATAAATATATCAAAGAATCTATTGGTACATTACAGAACTAAGCATATTTCAATCAAATATCATTTTTTAGGAGAGAAGGTAGCAGATCAAGAAGTCACAATAGAATATGATCCAACTAAGGAACAAGTTGCAAACATATTTACCAAACCTCTTCCCAAAGAAAAAATTGAGTACTTAAGATAGAAATTGGGAGTACTTTCTCCCAAATTACATCACTAGCAATAGTGATATGAAATCAGTCCAAGGGAGATTCATAAAAGTTCTATTCATCCCTGGAAGGAGAGAGAGAAGTCAAGTCCAGTATGCATGGTTTTACAAATTTATAATGACTTGATGGTTGCATATTGGACACACTCTTTCTCTTTATATAGCATGTCAAAGGGGGAGAAAATTAGTGGAAGCTAGGTGTCCAAAAAGTGTTCCTTTGTCATTGATGATAAAGGGGGAGAAATTGAGAAAAATGCTCCGAGTTTGCAAGTTTTGGGAGAAAGTTGTAACAAATACACCTTTGTTTTCTCACAAGTAGAGATATGTCTAAGGGGGAGTTATGATTGTAGATAATCATATGGTTGTTGTGCAAAATGGTTTATGTTGATATATGAGCAGTCAACTAGTACACTTGGTACATAACATTTCATATATAGTTGGTACAAAGCATTTAAGTTTTTCCATTAATGCCAAAGGGGGAGATTGTTGGCATAATGTTGTCATTGATGTCAAAAGATGTCATCAATGTCAAAAGGAAATTGTCAAAGGATAAGTCTTAGGAAGAATGGTGGATGATGGAGAGAAGAGAATGTTTTGAAAATGTTGCAAAGTTGCTCAATATGTTGCAATATTATCATGTTATTGCAGAGGTCATTTTTAGAAGTTTACAGAGAAAATTGGAAGCACATTTGATATGGGGTTTTCATGAAGATTCCATAAACATAATTTGTATATTTCGGAGATTAAGGATTAGCTTAGAAGTGATATATTTTTGTTTTATGGAATAACTAGGGTTTTGTGGACAACCCCTAAAGGTTCACAGTCATGGCACCTTCATAAAGTTTATGTTTGAACATTGATTGGATATCATTGGTAACCAGTCGCTTAAAATTATAACTTAAGCCTCTGAAGCTATTCATTAACCGGACACTCAACCTAATGTTTACTGGATAGGCAAAACTTTAATATTTCCTAGGTCTAAAGCTTAAATATTTCCTGAGTTTGGTGAGTGGAGTATGATGTAAGCAGATAGATGGTGTATCCCCACCATCCCACAAGACTTGTGGTAGGCCCGATCCTTTTGGTCGTAGTAGTGCAATATTTTTCCACTTGTCCAGTGGGACCAACAAATAGCTACAAGTGATGGTAAGTGGAATATGATGTTAGAAGGGATAGATCGCAACATCCCGCTGCTCCACAAAAGAGATGGTGGGTCCTTAGATTTTCCTTGCAGGAGTGTGAGAAGTTGACACGTGTTCAAGGCGATAGGTGGTAGTTGTTTATTGCATCACACAATTGCTTCACATCATAGTTGTGAATTAATAATACTAGGTCATATTTGTGATATACAAAAAGCTGACACATGTGCATGTTGATGTTGACTCAGACAAGTGGCTACTCGTCATTGAAACACGAGCTCTTTGTATCACATTTTCAATCTTTCATGCAAATAGAAAATTTTCCATGTGCGATAAGAAGTGGATTTTGACGTCAAATGAACGTGTGGAGAGTTTCTATTGCATTTCTCATATTCAATACACCACATAAATTATTTTTTAAGCACAAACAAAGTTGCGACAAGCATAAAGCTTGTGATAGAAGATCACCAACATATATTCAAAGAGATGTTGATTGAATGACTATGTTTTAAAGTTGAAGAATTTCAATATAGATCATTGGATGATGGCAAAAAAATAGATATCAACGACCCACATTCAAAGTTGTAACATCACAACAGTCAGGCAGTGGTTTGAATGATAAGGTGGTGGAACTTGATACAGAGGAAGAAATATGACATTCCATGATAGAAAATGATTAAAATTCTATGGACAAGCATCTTCATAGACTTTCAGGCGGTTGGAAGATCAAATACAATTTCAATTGTGTAGAACAAGCATTTGTTATGCTTTAGACCCGTGTATCAAAGCTAGGGTTAAGGTTTTGATACAGAGTAGACAAGCGATGGAACATGGCATATGTAATGATGTCCTAACATTCAGAAATAAGCTTCTTGATACATGAAGAGTTACACACACTTTGATACATATAGAGTAATAGAGTATGATGTGTGTATGTATCTCAAATGAATGACATACATGTTTAATAGAGCTGAAGCAGAGTAAGAGAGAGGGATGAATTACTAAGATTGCAATAGTAACAAATATAAAAGAAGTGTTCCTATAGTAGCAGAGAACAAAGATTGTTTTGAAAAGAAAAATAGTGTAGAGAAGAAGTAAATGTACAGTTTCAAATTAGACTTGCAATAGAGAATTTGATTCAATTGAATCACTTATGTAATTTGGAGTTGTAGCTCTTTTTTGTTTGATTGGTTGGTGCCATTAGATTGCTAAGTTGGTGCTTAGTTAGGGGATTGGTGTCTCCTTAGAGTTGGTGCTCTTAAACTTTGTAACCAGTGAGGTTTTTATTGTGAGATTGGATTTGAGTAGTAGAATCAAACAACTATTCTCATCGTGGTTTTTTCCTATATTGGGTTTTCCACGTACATTTGATGTTATGTGAATTTTTGTGTGATTGGTCTCCCTACATAGTCTTCTGATTTGGTTTAAAGAGATTTAAAGGATTAGTTTCATTAACTCTACTGATTCACCCCCCCTTAGTAGAAAGTTGTGTTCCATTAGTATAAATTGTAGTGGGATTAAATGAAGTAGGCAGTAGACTGACACAGTTAGTTTGTTTCTTCTATGTATGTCATGTTTTTTTATCAAGGTAACAAATTTTCTCTGAAGTATCTTATAAAAAGGGGGGAAAATATCTAGTCAAAAGATATGAATAGGAAATGGTAAAATAAATAATTTAAAGAATAACAATATAATGCTAAGCTAAAATCAATATTATTTATTTTTCAAAACTTGTTAAATTAATATTTTTATTTTCTTTTGACATAGGTTTCAAGGTTTTAAAAAATAAATCAATAACACAATAATTTCGCAATTTTTTACCTTTTTAATGTGCGTTTATACAGTGGAATAAATATACACCATATTTGGTAACCATGGATTAGATTAAAGAATTGGTGGCTATTCATTGTTTCTAACTTGGAGATGCTAAGAATACTAGCAATTGATACTTTGAATATTCCAAAATAAATAGTGTTAAGATCCACAGGAACAAACACCTGATAGCTGCATGCCTCCCATGCTTGGCTTGACAGTATGCTCCAATTTGAATATGTTTCCTTATTGTCATCGCCACACACTACTTTGTTGAAAGGCTGAGAAATCTTGCGATCTAATATTTTTTCATTGTGAATAGATTGAATCAGCGGCTGCAAGGAGGCTGGCTTAGCATGTATGCTTTTTTTTTAACTCCAACCAATATTTTCATTTAAGAGTTTTGTACGTTTAATTTTAGAAGCTTAATCTATAAGTCTGATTTTATCGTTTTCCATTTACTTAACTCCTCATATTTAAGTATGATAAAAAATGCATTTCCACATTTCTACAAGCATAAGCATTGTTTATTAGGATTATCCAGGGTCACTATCACATCCCCATGTCAAGCCCATTTGTAAATAAATAAAAAATGAATTAAAAACAAAAGAAGAGTCACTTATAGCTGAAAAGGGGTTTGAGAGGGTCATATTAGGAAGCTCATGTTGCTTAAAATGACACTAGTTGGGAAAATATGTTGTGATGCCTCTATTATTGTTACTATTTATTTGTACTCTATAATGCCTTATGAGGCACATTCTTAGATATTCTAGAATGGTGTTTTCTTTTCAATAAGCTAATATAAAATTGATGTGTATTCTATTTATACGAGGAACATGTATATTTTATGTGAAATAGAAATTATTGTGATGTTGTAGCTTCTTGTGGAAACATGGTAAGAGTTTTGATCGGCATAACCATCGAGAAACCATACTATTGTGCATGTTATAATAGACAATCAGACATCAAGGTTATGTTTTTTTACATAATATTATTGGTGTGATGAATTGAGAGTAGTAATGCTAAAATTTGGAGTGCAACACCTTATTGGGCTATTATAGGAAGGGCTCATAATATCATAGTGCATATGAATGGTAAATACAAAGGAATACATGTGTATGCCAAGCATAAATTTTATTATATTGAGAAACATAAGTGTGTAGGTCATTGCTTCTTAAAAATATTGCTAGCATATGTGGCTCTAACATTAATAATCTAGATTATTCAATTAAATGTTCTTAATATTGGAACCTATGTAGTGATTGATCATGACATGTTGCTATTATCAAAACCCTATGAGTACTGCAATGCTTAAATATGGATAATTATTTTAGTTAGTTGAATAAATTGATTTCCTTTCCTTATAATAGGACATCTCATGGAGCCATATTGAGGCTTGCATAATGGTTGTATTATGAAGACATTTTGGCTTTGGTTATCTTGTACTATAATATCCCCTTAGTTATAATATCCTAGGTTATAGGACAATATTATTATTAGTTTGGGCCAAGTGTGTTGATCCTAGTTGTATGAGAAATATTGTAATACCTCCTAGGAGTCATGTGTAGAAACTTGTTATGTATTGTATGTTACCATTGTTCATTTCATACCGATAAATAAATGATCACTATGAAGGGATTAGTAATCAAATTTTTCATCTTTGTGCTTTCCGCTTGGTAGTGTGAGCATTGAATTTTGGTATGATAGATCAAGTGTTGTCATTTTATCATGTTTGTACATTAAATGCAAAGTCCTAAATTTGAAAATATAAGCTATGCATGTGCAAGAAACATATTATTACATGTCATAGGATGAGACTTGGGAATTTATACCTCACAAGGTGGAAGTAAATTAACTATTTAATTGAGTGGGGTATTCGTGCGTAAACCTTTTGAAGCTAATGGCCTATACATTTAAAGCTAATATCACTAAATTAATTGAAGTATATCTTGAGAGAATCTTAAATTTAATCTTCATGGTACAAGTTACACCTAGCATCTAGGTACTATTAATATGCATAAGATTTGTTATCCTATCACAAATATGGGTTCACACTACTTAGAGGATTCACAAACAACTGTCTCTTGTGTAAGAAGGATATTTTGAAGTATAAAAAATGATGATATTAATATTTTATTTCTTTTAACTATCCATGGTAGGCTAGGAATCCTAGAGGAGTATACCTTGATAATATGGGTGGCAAGTGGTGGAACTATCTAGTAATTGTATAGGTTATCTTAACTTGGAAAAATGTATGTCCTTATTGGAAGCTCCTCAGTATAGGTTTACTAAATTGGGAAATAGTATTTATACATCATTTGAGAAACCTTGAGAGGATAACTACATTTGAATTCAATCCTATTTGAAAGAGGGTACATAAGCAATCCTTGGGTGAAGGATGCCCATGTGACCTCATGTTGGTAGGGGGAGGGTTTAGGGGGATAAATCCAAGGTTGGGGTTGTTCCTAACTTGTTTGAAAATTCCTCTTTAGTTGAGGTTAGAATTGGTATAATATGGTTATGAAAGAGTTAAGGAAAGTGGATAACCCATATTTAGTAATGATGTAAAATTAAGATAACATAATATAATGAGGTGAACAATGGGTATTCTCATTTTCTAGGGACGGTTTCCACATTCCTTTAAGATACACTCAAATTTGTGTTAAGCTTAGGATTGATTTTGTACTAGTGGCCTTTCCCAACTATGAAGGTAACTATTCCCAATATGGTATGACATTTTATTTAATATTATATTTATGGATTAATAATGTTTGTTAAATAATGTGTTTCCAAATAATAATAAAATTAAGTAAATGTAATTTAATTCCTTATGAGTTTTCTTGGGTTTATGAATGTGTTTGAATAGAGGCCATCTTCAAGGATTCAATGTGTTACTTATTGAAATGTAGGGAAAGGGAAACCTTGTAGCCTTCACCTTAGGGTTTGAACACCTTTCCCTAATTTTATTGGAAAATGGGGGGATGAAACGTGGATGTGATGGAATGGATGGGGGTTTGGTTGGATTTGGACAAGGTATGTGATTGAATTATAGCCTGATAGGTGAGTCAACCAACCCTTAACCAAATCTAGAAATCTCCTAAGGATGAAAGATAATGATCCAATTGACCTAATGATGCAAATTACTATTCTGATACAAAAACAACAAATCTAAGCAATCACAAACAAAAATAGACTACAAAAATAGATTGATCAGGACAATATGCACTTGTGATTCAAATATAGAGCTGAAAAGGTAGGACATAGGCGGCCTAGGTGCCACCATCATTGTAGGGAAAATTTAGATCTATTTTCACAATCTTCTGATGTCAGATATGAGATTCTATTTCCTACTTGTCACATTGTCAAATCATAGTTGGATAATTCTGTAACTGAGTTTTCGTGAGTTATCAAGGTGTAAGGTTTCAATTGCAAGAATGAATAATTGATCTTCAAAATTCCATCAATCCTCTTTAGACCTGAAACTTACACATTCAAAGAGAGAGAAAGGTTGTGCCATTTAGGGGCTTGCATTGGTCAAACCTTGTGTTAGTGTTTCCACCTCCACAATGGCAATGCCAATGATAAATGGATAGATGAGAGGAAGGAATGACATGAATCCACAAAATGCTGCAACTCACCACCCTTTAATGGATTATTTAAAGAATTGAAGTCATACACATCTCCTCAAGGCTTGCATCTTGATTTCTTGATTTTCTTGAAGTTCTTAAATTGTTTAGAGACCTACAAGGATTATTCTTCACAAATAATATGAAAACATAAACATGAACACACTCACATACATTTTGACATGATGTTTGGATCTTGAATTGCTGCAATAAATCCTCTAATAGTTGCTCTTGACTTGATTAATAATGCTCTTACTATTTTATTGATCATAAATCATCTAGCTTGCTAGATATTTTGACTTAGCTTTCAAATGATGCAATAACTAGGTATTTATATGATATTATTCTAATTTCCCCAAAAAACTCCCAATAACCAACTTTAGATATTTGAATTTTAAATAATAAAATGTCGACACCAACATATTTGAATTTGGAGCCAAAATAGGGGGACACAGGAACCCTAGGCACCAATGTCCCAAGCCTATTTTTCAAAGTTTAAGGAGTCAAGGGAAAAGTATTAAATGAGAGCATTTGTTTTGTGCTTGCAAATTGTTAGAAAATATTTAAAATAAGTTGTTGAATACATAATTTAGGAAATTAAGTGCTTAATTAGGTCCAATAACTTAGGGGGGAGAAAAACATAGTGCGAAATTGTCATGGGTGACAATTTATGACACTACATTTAGCCCCGGCTTTAGTGAGAGTGTGAACTTACGCTCAAATTCACACTAAAGTAAAAAATCTATGTCAAAGGGGTATGATTGTCTAAATTTTTAAGAGATAGGATGACTAAGGATCTAGGGGGATACACAACGGCACATGGTCCAAGATCCCACAGTAAAACAACATAAGCACAAAGGAACACACATGTATGAAATGCAGTAAGGCAATATACACATACATACACAATGTCAATACGAAATGAACAAGGAGGGTATGGATAATCATGGGATCTAGCAAGCTGAATTTTGCTAGGATCCACACCAAAGGTGTTCATGAATCACATACTAGCAAAGTCTGATATTTTCTAGGTGAATCCCAAACAAAAGGCAACACAAACTAGTGAAGTTTGGTATTCACTAGGTGAGCCCCCAAAACAAAGTAGAAAAAAATGAGAAACACACAAGATCAAGTGAAGTTCTATATTCACTAGGTGTATAGCCATAACCATGCCAAGAATTATACTCCTTGATAACTCTAATAAGTTGTTACAAAAATGATCAAGATATTATTCCAACACATCACTAAGTTCAATGCATGTGAATAAAGTGAATAAAAAATTCTAATGTAAATGCATCACTAAGCCCAACATGTGGGAAAAAATTGAAGAAAATAATGTCAATGTCAACACACCACTAAGTCCAATGTGTGTGAAAAAAGTGAAGCAAATAATGTCAATGTATGCCCCCACCTTAAAGAAATTGCAAACCACCATGTTGTGAGAAATTGCTTTAAGGTAGAAAAATGATAAATACCATGCAATACAAGGTCATGCGAGCTTACTTGGAAAGCCCTATCCCAATGATATGTTTCCAAATAAAGTCACATCATGATAAGGGATTTCCCCCGAATACAATATAACAAACAACACAAAATATGAACATATAAGGGATACACAAATCTGGGGTTAGTATATGTCTTTTCTATAGTGATATAATAGAGTTTGGAACTAGGACATCATTCCCCAAATTATCATGGAACAATGAACATAAATGGAATAATGACACAAAGAGAGAGAAAAAAAAAACTTTTGGGTCAACATGGAAGAGACCTAAATGTCTCAATGCCTTGCATCATCCCCAAAAGGAAAACACAAGACTAAAAAGAACAAGGTTTATGACATATGGAGGAATAAAGGTATAAATAGAAGAATGCTATGAAATATTTGTTTCCTTTGTATCCTTGTGCCAATGGAGCAACAAGGGTCATCCAAAGAAAAATCACAAACACAAAGACATGCCAAGCAACACAACATAGGAGATCACATCATATGCAAGCAAACACAAAGAACACATAAATAAAAGATAATGACAAATTACCACACATATGACCTGACCTAAAGAAGGTCATCTACATCCCAATCTTGCTCATCATATATGAAAGGAAAAAAATTAACTTTAGTAGGTTCAACATGTGATTGGTCACTCTCATCAAGAGGATCTTCATGGTTTCCCTCATCTAAGTTCATAGATTTTGAAAATAAAAACTTAAGATTATTATGCACTTGTTCATCAATTTTAGAAATTTCATTTTCATCATCCATGTTAATCACAAGGGGAGGTTTAATGATAATGTTAGTTGTATGTTCTTGTTTCATTATTTATTTTGGTTGATTCATGTATGGTACCATGTCATGTTTTGGTGAAAGTTGTAACTTATCTTGATTTTTTTGCATAGGTGTTTGATCATCAAGTGATGTCTTGTTCTTTTCTTCTAACTAAAGAGCAATAGCATGATGTATACACCTATAGTCTTTAGCATTTCTATTTCTTCTTGTTCGGTTTTCAAGTTGTGATAGTGTAAGAGCAGGTTTCTCAACTATTGGTCTCTTTTATTCCCTTAAAGGAGGAAATAAAGGAACCACCAGGGGTTGGTAAATTGCTTTCTCTTTAGGTCTATACATTTGTTTTTCTTTTGAAAGCATAAAAGTAATATTTTTATTGTCTCCTAGTCTTTTGTATGATATAGGTGGAGGAACTCTAGCATAAATACCTTGTGAATTGGGAAGAGCTTTTTCTTTGAGGATGGGTTCATGCACAACTTGCGAGTTGGGAGGAACAACTATAGCCTTATCATTCTCAAGAATATTGCTAAGGGATAATTCCATTATGTGTTTTTCCTTAAATTTTTGGTATGACCTAAAAAATAAATCCTCACGGGGCTTAATAGGTTCCATAGGTTGAGGCTAAAATAAATCCAATAAAATTTTTCCATAGGAGGACAAAGGATTAAAACCACTATGATGCACTATGTATACTTGTTCTTCCAATGGGAACTTTATGCACTTGTGGAAAACCAATGGGACAACACTCATGGAGCATAGCCATGGCTAGCCTAGCTTCACACAAAATTGGTATGACACTAGGATGATAGAGAGTGATACATCTAATTGTTTTGGTCTAACTTTAAGAGGAAGAGTGATCAAACCTATTGTAGGGTGGGAAAAACCATCATGATTTTTTAACCAAGCTTTGAATTGTTCATAAGAATCTTGATAAAGCTCATGCACATACAATAACTCCTTAGTGATCAAATTATCTACCCATATGGAATCAATGAGTATCCTAGTTGTAGGTTTTTCATTAGTATGTCTAGCGATATAGAGAGGACTATCAAGTGCATGTATGGATGCGTCAATATGGGTGAAAGAAATGTTAGGTAACAAAGTGGTTTGGACCTTATGAGGTTGAAAATCTATTAAAGAAATCATTCTATATGCTTCCTTCTCATAATCATTCTTATTATCATTCTTATCATCACAAGCTTGCACAAAGTTGGATGTGTGATTTGCAATATGATTTGTAAAAAAATGCAAGTTTTGGTAAGGTGGGGAAACAAAATTGTTTCCTTTATCATTAACATCACCCAAATGGATGTGATTAGATTTGATGAGATCTTGAATTTTATGTTTAATATGCATACAATTCTAAGTATCATGCCCATGTGTGTGATGATATTGAAAAAATCCTTTTAGGTTAAAGCTTGGAGATATAGGTTTGGTTGTGTCCATCGATCTAATTAGAGGTAATTGTATGAAGTTATTTCTCAAGAGTTTCAACATGTTTGAATGAAGGGAATAATGTAATTTTGTGAATCTTTTAACTCTTTATCTAAATTGATATGGAGTTGAACTTATGAAAAATTGTGGGTCAATGTGGTTGGTGGTTTTAGGTGTGATTATCTTGATAAAGTTCTTGATTTTCTTTTTGAATGGTTTATAGTTGTGATGTGGTAAAAATATGGATTTCTCAGTAGGAGTCAATGAAGATGCTTCTTCATATTGACTAATTGCATTATGATAGTCACAAAGAGCTATACATAAGTGTGTAATGGACAACTATCTCATCAATAAGATCTTATCCCTAATGTCAAGTTGCAAGTTTTCAATGAACACTCTTTGAAAATCTACATCAGAAAGAGTAAGATTGATTTGTGAATATAGTAACTGATATTGTCCTATGAAGTTAGAAAAAAATTCATGTTTTCCTTGTTTGCACCTCACTAAATCAGTTAATATAATTTGTGGGCCTATGTTTTCTTGATAATTTTGTAAGAATGCATCAACAAGTTTATTGAACGAATGAATTAAATTATTCAGCAATGAGAAAAACCATTCCAAGCCTGTCTTTCAATGAACTAGGATAGGGTTTAGCTAGAAGTTTATCTTCAAAGATGAGATCACTGTCCAATGTTGTATAGGTTGATATGTGACTATTAGAATCTCCATGCAGTTTAGCAGCATGGTTGTTTTAAAAAATTTAAGTGATAAAGGGATCCTTTTGACATATTCTGATGGTTTTCTATTTTGATCTTTGTTCACTACTAAAATTTATTATTGGAGTGAGGTTACATTTTGCAAAAGTTGATTGATGACTGAGTCATTGCTTGATATGTTTTGGGAATGTGGTGAATATGGTGGGATTGTGTAAGTGATTGGTGGAATACTATGTTCCAAAATTATTAATGGTGATGAAATATGAGATTTCATATGTGATGTCATGAAGCTATAAGGATTCCCACTAGAGAACCCTAAGGTTAGAGTTATGCCATTTGTTTGTTGTATCATTGAAGCCACAATAGTGGATGTGTATGTAGTAATATAGGGTATATTTATAGGGAGAAAGATTTGACTTCCTCCTTGGATTTGAATGTATCCAAAAGATTGAGTGCAACTAGCCATCATAGGAATGTTTGTGCCCATAATATGGGCTAGGATACACAATACCTCTAATCCTTGGTCATCATTAATCAATTTCCTTAAGTTGTCTACTACATGTACTATTTTTCTAGCTAGGGATTTCGTGCTTATGTATTCTTGCAATTCCTCCAAGTATTTGTCTAATTTCCTTAGTTTGTCTTTGGGAACATGTGCAACAACAGTCTCAACATCCATAAAGGTACTTGTTTGTGAAGTTGTCATTGGTATGGTTGGATTAGAGATCGAGTCCAAAATGGGCATGGTATTGACAATACCTTGCTTGAAAGAGTTGGAAAACTCAAGATCCACATTGAATGTAACAACAACATGGGATTCCATAAGACTATAACTAAATCTCACCAAAGTATTGGAAATAGGACACAAGATCATGAAACTAATACAAGTTTCAAAACACTAAGTGTGCCTACTATGAATACTAAATTGTTAAACAGTCACAATAAAACACTTAGAAACAAAAATTAGAAAGCATAAACAAACAAAGAACATAGAGATAAATGTTTGAAAAAAATTTGAGCCAAAACACCTACAAGACTATGGCGCCTAGGGTGCCTATGTCCTAGGCAAAATTTTGCAAAATTAAAATTTTGGTTGTCTATAATAATGTTCAGGGTTTCTACATGTCTGTGTGAAAATAGGTTTGACAACGAATATTTTTCTAGAATTTTCTCAATTTAAGATAATGTAATTTTCAAAATACTAGCATGCAAAAATATAAAAAATGCTTGAATAATAAATGAAAATTATAAATTTAATTTCTAGATCTAAGATATAAACATTGAATGATTCTAATATGCTAAATCCAAAAATGATGATGCTAATATGCTTTTGAAAGAAAAAATTACAATTTTTCTCTTTTTAGCTATATGTAAGATACCTAATTGCAAGCAATGATAGTTTCAAATTTTGTTTTCAGATTAAATGACCTAATGCAGATTTGTAAATGAAATTAAAATGTAGATCTGACCTAAAATGACTAAAATTAACCCTATTGTAGCCTATGATGCAATGTGATATGCCAATTTTTTTTATTTTTATGCTTTTTATGATGAAAAATGAATGCCTAATTAAATAATGGAAAGTAATGTAGTATAAAACCTAGATGTAAGGTGAATTTTCAAAGGGTATATAATGTTAACAAGTCAATTTCACCAAAATGAAATGTAGGGAAAGGGAAACCTTGTAGCCTTCACCTTAGGTTTTGAACACCTTTCCCTAATTTCATTAAAAAATGAGGGGATGAAATGTAGATGTGATGAAATGGATGGGGGTTTTATTGGATTAGTACAAGGTATGTGATTGACTTACAACTTGATAGGTGAGTCAACCAACCCTTAACCAAATATGGAAATTTCCTAAGGATGAAATGTAATGATCCAATTGACCTAATGATCTACAAATTACTATTTTGATACAAAAAAATAGATCTAAGAAATCAAAGACAAAAATAGACTACAAAAATAGATTGAGCAAGACACTATGCACCTGTGATTCAAATCTTGAGCTGAAAAGGTAGGATATAGGCACCCTAGGCACCACTATACTTTTAGGGAAAATTCAGATCTATTTTCACAATCCTCTGATGTCAGATCTAAGATTTCGTTTCTTGCTTGTCACACTATTGGATCACAGTCAGATAATTCTATAATTGAGTTTTCACAAGTTGTGAAGGTGCATGTTTCAATTGAAATGATGAATAATTGATCTTCAAACTTCCTTCAATCCTCTTCAAACCTAAAACCTGCACATTCATAGAGAGAAGAAAGGTTGTGCCATTTAGGGGCTTGCCTTGGTCAAACCCCATGTTATTGTTTTCACTTCCATAATGGAAATGTCAATGATAAATAGATAAATGATAGGAATCAATGATGAATCTACAAAGTTTTGTAACTCACCACCCTTTAATGGCTTAGTTGAATGACTAAAGTCATACACATCTCCTTAAGGCTTGGATCCTACTTGCTTGATTTTACTGAAGTGCTTAAATTTCTTAGAGACCTCCAAGGATTAGTCTTGAAAAACAATATTAAAACATAAACATACACACACTCACATACATTTTGACATGATGTTTGGATCTTGAATCACTACAATAAATACTCTAATGGTTGCTCTTGAATTGCTTAATAATGCTCTTAATAATTGCTTGATCATAAATTCTCTCACTTGCTATATATTTTCACTTAGCTTTCAAATGATGTAATAACTAGGTATTTATTTGTTATTATTCTAATTTCCCAAAAATTAAATATCGAAAACCAACTTTAGATATTTGAAAATTTCAAATAATAAAATACTGACCCAAGGGAATAGAGATCTCTAAGTCTCCCATTATTGCCACAATATCATAAATTATGCCCAAGGAAAGGGATGAATACATACATTAGAAAAGGAAACTCCATTTCCACTATGAGAAGGGACTTCACACTTCCAAGAACTATCCAACTCACTTTTCTACTAGTTTTCCCTTTTAATTTCAATCAACTTCCATTACTTTTTCTAAGGACTCCATTTCCATGCTACCATGCCAATGATGACATTGTAGTTAGCCATTCGCTTCTAAATTATCTTTAATAGAAGACCAAATTCTAAGTGTTTGGATATTGCCCCATCCTTTGGTATTTAATTATGTCTCATTATTCTAATATGCAACCTACAATAAATTATTGCAAGTGGGTAAAAGTACAAAGTTGTGTGACGCTTTTGGCCAACTAATCAGCATAAGAGAATTTTAATATTTATAACTAAAAGTCAATTTTGGTCAAACATATGATCTAGTAAGATTCATTCTAGATAAGTTAAATAATTTCACAATTTTTCCAACTAAAATTGTTAGCTAAATGCATATGTAGCACCACTTTTAGGCCAATTTTATAAAATAATGACATTATTTGAAAAATCTAATGTTTCAACAACTCCTAATCATATAAATAATATTTTTAAATAAATGTAAAAATACCCTTTTGTATCTATCCATAAGTGTAGTTTTAAAATATTTATTTATTTTAATATTTCAATTATTATTTATATTTTATTTTTACTTTTTTACTAAAAGTAGGTTATCAACACAAAAATATTAGGTTGATTATCATGCCAAGAAAAATACAAAAAAATATTATTTAAAATAAAATAAAATATGATGCCCTAGATAAAAGGATCAAGATTAAGATATTATCATTTGTTTTCTGTTTTAAATAAATATTTAATATGAAAATTGACATTAACTAAAAACAATCATGTTTTAATTCACACACATTTAAATATTTATTTAAAAATATCTATTTATTAAAATTTCAAAAAAATATATCCATGCCCTAAAGTTTCCAATTATAAATATACACAAAAAAATGGAAGGAAAAAAAAGAAAATTTACTATATAAAGTTTGATGTCTCATGTAACGTCATTTTTCAACATTTTATCAGCAACTAGATTATAGTGTTAATTTATAAAAAAACTATATTTAAATAATTTTTTAATATTAAAAAAAAAATACAAACATAAAATATACTAAAAAATACAAATTTTATTAGTTTACATCATTTCAAAATTCAAAACATATATGCCACTTTCTAGTGATTGAAGTTTAAAAGTTAGATCAGTGTTGGCCATTTCCTTTATAAAAGTGTGACACAGCTTTGTACTTTTACCCAAGTAATTTCATCATTCAACATAGTGTATACAATGAAATAAACTATAACATAAGTAATATGAGACTATGATAGAGATTTTGGATTTTATATGACTAGAATGAGGCCCTACACATGATTTTATCCTTTGAAATTTCATAAATAGGTGGGTTTTGATTTTATAGATATGAAAAATATATATTAATTACTTGTTACATCTAAAATTTGCTGGTGTTAAAAATCACATTTAGAGGTGTATTATAGATAAATAAAAGAATATTGACTTAGGACCCATGAACAATGTAAAAGATTGAAAATTCACAAAAGAGAGATGCAAATATTGATACAACAAATATAATTAAGGCTACAACTAATATAACTATGACTAAGATGTACATGTAGAAGATAATGTTAGAGTAAAGGTCTTAACTTAATTATGTTGTTTAAGTTACTTTTATTCCCTTCTTAAGATTTCACGTTAGTTTGCATAAAGTGACATTTAATAATTATATTAATTATTAAATGTTATCCTATTAGGGCTTCTATTAGGGTTTTTCCTATTAGGGTTTTATTAGGGTTTGCATGATCTCCTTTTTATAAGGATTGATCCCATTGTATTTAATATCAATTCATTATCTCATTCTTTCTGATATATACATTTTCAGTTTTCAGAGAACCCTTGCTTGTTTGTCTCCATTTCTTCTTTTGTGACAGGTTATTTGCATGCAGGTGATCTTTGGGGTTTTGTGAAGTTGTATTTTCTCAACTCCTACATGGTATCAGAGCTCCAAACTTGCTGCTTCCTATTCTTCTTTTGAAGATTTTTGGAGCTTCAAGGGTTTGGGGTTTTTTATCCAGGGCATACGCAATTTTGAAGCATTTTTAGCTCAACACAGACATCGCCATTGCATCCGCAACGGTCCAAAACCCCTAAATTGATTGTTCATTCATCCATTTTGGACAAAGTCGAAATTTGAGGAAATTTTTTTTGCAATACAACCGTACGGCGTCACTTGCCTGGTAAAAAAAAATTCAGAAATTTTTTATTTTTCGTAAAAAAATTTTATTTCCTGCGAAAATTTCTCATTGTAAATTTTTTTGGTTTTTATTAAAAAATAAATAAAAAAAAAAAAATGAAAAAAATATTTTTTTCGCAGTTTAAGGGCTTGTCGGCCCGGTACATGGGTACCCGCAAGTACCTACATCCGTAGGCTTGCGGGCCCTATGGTACACTGGTTGATGTACTACCGATCGGTGGTTGACAGTACTGCTAACCGGCGGTACATACAGACCGCCAGCAATGGGGGGTGGGCCCACGTGCCTCCCCTCATCAATTTTTAAAAAAAAAAATTTTATCAATAAAATTTTTTATTGTAATGTTTTTTTTATTGTTTTTTTTTATATAAAAAATAATTTTTTCATGCATAAGTCCAATCGCACATTTACGGTGACCGTCATTTGGCCGTCAAATTTAACCCAGTGTTTTTGTTGCGATGACCGTATGACCGTCAAATTTAACCCAGCGCTGGTTTTTCCCCTCTTTGGACCTGATTTCTTCTAGAGGCCATAACTTGGGCATACGATATCATTTTTTGGAAAACGAGATATCATTGGAAAGATAGTTTTCTCATCTTTCCAGTGGTGTGGGTCTCATCACTTCTTTTTTTTTGTTGGTGCATACTACAGCTAGTTGAAGACAAAGGGGCTATTTTCAGTCTCAAGCTCATAACTTTTGATCAGTTTCTTCGTTTTTCACAATCTCAGTGGCCTTGGAACCGTATTTCAGGGATCTTCAATTTATTCCATGCCATATTCCTATATTTCACTTCAAGTATATTTTATTCAGTTATTTGTGTTTTCACACTCTGGTGGATTACCTGGACATATTTGCTCTTGGAAAATTTTTGTTTGCATGGGATGCTTTGTTTTTGGTTGTTCTTCATGTATTTCTAGATTTTTGTCTTTTTTGGACATTTTGAGCATCATTTGTAAGCAATATCTTTTATGTAAACACACTAAGATAAAGTGCCACACTATTGTACATGCATTTTTGAGGATTTTGCACATAAGGTTGTGCCATATTTTGTACTCGCACTATTATTATAAAGTGCCATGGGGGGTTGTGTAGTGCCTTTTTTTTTCCATCACACCTTTGTCTAGTGAGTGTCCCTCCACGATGATAGTGGATCCATATGATTCCAGCCTCATGCATGTGTGCTTTGTTTTTGCACACCACTTTTTTAGGTGCAGGTGCTTTCTTGCACACTTTCAGATGTTGCATCTTCTCCTTCATGCACTATAGGGTGTTACACACCATTTTAGTGGATCTGTCGGGGTCTCCCAGTTCAACGTTATGGGGGGGTATTATACTGTTCATGCTAATGCTTCCTTGGTTTCGCCTTGAAAGGAATCTTCCATTCTCAGTTGATCAATGGTTTTTAGACTATCGGTACTTGTGCCATCTGTATCTTCATTCTAGGTGTTTGCCTTTGTTTGCCATCTGATTTGAGTAGTGTCATTTGGGGCACTCATGGAGATTGTTGTCTTCTTGATCCTGATCATCCTATCTTTAGCGGAGGTTCTTCAGCACCATAGTAGTCATCTTTCGACAGTTGTTTGTAGCTTTTTCTGCTTTAGTGTTGTTCTTTTTGGCTTTCTGCATCTCTTTTTGGAGTAGAGCTTTTTTCCATGAGGTTTTCTCTATTTCTCCTCTTTACAGAGATTTGGTTATATTTGGGTACCTGATCTGGCCTAGTTGCTGAGACCCATGTTTGCCTTCTTGCATTGTAGTTACCTTTGCTTTCTTTCATTTGTTTGTAGCTGCAATGTTACTCATCTTAAGGGGGGGTGTTAGAGTAAAGGTTTTAACTTAATTATGTTGATTAAGTTACCTTTATTCCCTTCTTAAGATTTCACGTTAGTTTGCATAAATTGACATTTAATAATTATATTAATTATTAAATCTTATCCTATTAGGGTTTTTCCTATTAGGGTTTTATTAGGGTTTGCATGATCTCCTTTTTATAAGGATCGATCCCATTGTATTTAATATCAATTCATTCTCTCATTCTCTCTGATATATACATTTTTAGTTTTCAGAGAACCCTTGCTTGTTTGTCTCCATCTCTTCTTTTGTGATAGGTTATTTGCATGCAGGTGATCTTCAGGGTTTTGTGAAGTTGTATTTTCTCAACTCCTACAGATAAAAAATAAAATGATGAATTCAGGATCCTAAATGATCTAGGATGTTGTACCTAAATATAATTCCTATAGACACAACTTGAGATGTTTGGAATTCCAGCTAATTGGATAGCAAAATATCCACATTTCAAGAAATTGACCCATAAAGTAATATGTTTAGATTTCACATAGGGGGTAATATTATATTCTATGCAATCCATTCTAATGGATCATAGGACCACATATAGTGATTAATCTAGAGAGGAAACAACCTAATGAAGTGGACTAACCATTTTCTAAGATGATGGATAGAGTAGACATAGGTTAAAGTTCTATGTTAGGGTTGATTAATGTACCAAATGATGAAATTTAAGTGATAAAACCACACATATATGTAACATACATGAAATTTGTAACATTCACGTGAAAGTGACATAAAATAAAGAGGTAAAGGTGCAAGATATGTCATTTCATCCCTTACAAATATATATATCATTATAATTATAAATATATATACATATATTGGCATCATGAAATATTAAAATATAATCAACTATGTTGGCCCCACCTTTATGGATAAATAAATAAATCCATGTTCATGGAGTTTGATCAATATCAAATTGAGATGGCAAAGAGGACATACCTTGAACTCTATGATTAAATTTATTAATTTTGTAATGTTATGTCATTCATTTTTGGATTCATACTCCAATATTTGAGGTTTTCATCAACTTCCTTGGCATGATATTCAATTCTATATCAATATAATATAATTGATCATAAATATAAAAATAGTTATTTCATGTTATTAAATTCAAACACAAAACATGAAAATAATCATTCAAAACCTTAAAAACATGAAAGTAATAATTAATAGTAACAAATTTAATCTAAAACTATGCAATTAAACAATAAAAGGTCATATATTTGTTAAATAATTATTGGAATTTTTTCAAAATCATGAAAATTGTGTTTCTATGTTGGATAATGCATATTATATAGGATTAAATAGAGAATGTGGGTCCAAAATCACAAGATCCACATATTTTTTTACCATTTTTAATTTTTCTATTCTAAAAATATATGAATGCACTATAAATTACCTTAGGCATTGCCAACCCTTAGGGTTGTATTTTCCTTGGTTAGTATAAATTCTTGTTTCCTACATTTTTTAAACTAATACCATAACCTTGGCTTATAAATTAAATTATTTTAAGTTTTAAAACAAGAATATAAATCAAAAATATTACATGGAAATCACTTTATGATGGAATACTTATGATACCATAAGGGTAAGAATAGCATACATAAGCCAAGAGAGAAAAAGAAGAAGAATGAATGAAGAGTATTTTTTCAAGTTTAAAGATCACACAATTCTATAATATATTTCAATTCAATCAAATTGTGCCACCAATTAATACACACAATCCAAATACACCTTTTAAGCTTTCCTTCCAATCCAAATTCGATGCCCATATAATCCAAAGGAAATCAAATCCAAACAATTCTTTTTTTTAAATGGAGAAGGTTTTTTTGAGAAAATCTCCTTCCAATAATGCATAATCATAAAAAATGACAAGTATTTTTCCTTTATGCCTATTTCCTTTTCTGTTTCTATTTCCCTTTTTATTTTTTGATTTCTTCGATTTTTAATGAATGATTTCAAAATACAACTAAACTAGAAGTCTTCCCATTTATTTTTTGATTTCCTTAATTTCCAAAATGCATTAAACATTATGAATACACAAAGATTTAACCTTCCAAACTATAATTGAATGTGAATAAGGAAGTAAACTGCCATAATTATAATCACACATTTAAGGGTTTTTCCATATATGGATACCTAAATTGCAACCTATTCAAATCCAAAATCACATTTAGAAATTAATGACTCATCTCATAGAAAAATGAAGTGTGATAGGTGGTACTAGAAACATTAACACAAAGTGGCATCTCTTCTTTCACTAGTGTTGGAAAATAACTTAGTGCTACATATTAATATGGAGAAATACCCTATGCTTGTATACTCAAAGAACATGCCAAATGTACTTACTCCATACAAGATAGCCAAAGCAATGCATAATCACCCAATGTGGCACAATATTACTCACACTATATAATAATAGAAAATCTCTTAGAGTAAAAGGGTATTAACCTAATTGATTGTTTGATTACTTAGGCCTCTTTTTACATTAGCTACTTAACTTTACTTAAGTCATGTGCTTTTTTGTGTCTCAATTCATAGGATGGGGACACATTTCATGATCTCCTTTTATCCTCACCTAGGGATTCTTCTAGGGTTGATTTTTAATTTTCCTTATTTCTTTTATAAGGATTTATAATATTATTCACAAGATAATTGTGATGTTATGCATTCATAATGAGTCATTTCTTTTTTTATCAATTACATCTTGGCCTCCTTAGCTTTTTTTCTCTTTATATAATAGGTATTTGATAGTAGATAATCGTTAGGAGCTATAGGGTTTAGGAACCAACTCCGAAATCGTACCAAAGCTTTAAATATGCAATTATCTTTTTGTGTTTTGAGAGATCTAGCTTTGGAATAAAAATAGTGCATCTAAGAGTCAAATAAACCTCACCGTTGCATCAAAAAAGCCCAAAAAACCCAAGATTGACTATTCAAAGATTAAAATCTAAGTAGTTGAATTTCTCGCAAATTTTTTTTAGGGCCACAAGATTCAGGCTAAAATTTCCCTATAATTATACAGATCTATATAGTCATCATATGAATCACTATATAGGCCTTTGTGTCATTGTCTATATAATCTAAAATGATCTAGGTTTTATGGCATCTTTGTGGGTATTCTCGATATCATTTATTTTATAACAATATTTTTTTAGTTTCAACACATTTTTTAGGAGTTTAAGATAATATTAATTTTTTCAAGTTCTTCTTTATTCTTCTACAACATATTTCAAGATTTCTTGGCATTTTTATTTTTGGTAACTTTTATTTTTAAGAAAATGAAATTTATTTTCCACCACTAATGCCTTAGCCATTTAGGCCCTTTTTTCATTGATTCTCTAGAAGTTTCTCTACATCCTCAATGTGTTTTACCTAAACACCCCACTTTTTGGTGAAAATTTATTTGTCATGACCTATTTTTCTCACTCAAAGCTTTCTTTTGTCTCTAGATTTCTAGCTGTAAGAGCATTTATTGACATGTAGGTGCATATTCCAATAGTACGAGAATTTGTGATAGTTTCAAAGAGTATTCTAGTAGTTTTGTGAGAAAGGGGAATATTTTTCAGCAAACCACAAATTATGTTTTATAGGGAGTATTTAGTTGGTTTCAACATATCCCTTTTTTTTATGTAGTCATGATTTCATCATGATGTCAACTTGTATGGATTCCACCTAGCTTTCCCCCATAACACTAGTTTTTCCTTAAAGGAGATTATTTTTTTTTTGCATAAATTGGACATATAGTTTCAAAATTTAGTGAACAAGATATCATTGGAAAGCTAATTCCAAACACTGTCTAGTGGTGCAAGTATTTTTCCTAGATTTTATTGTTGATACATTTTATTTCCTATCAAAGTTAGATCTACCTTTTTGGATCCCAAGCTCATACATTTTTCCTATACCTTTTTTTTTTCATAATTCTTGTAGTATTAGAAAGGTATTTCAAAGCTCTTCACAACTATCCATATACATTTTCTATATTTTATCTTAGTACCTTTTACTCAATTTTTCACCATTTCACATTCTAGTTGATTACATGGATATTTTGACACTTGAAATTTTTTTATTTGTATGAGATGACTTCTTTTTAGCTATTATATATGTACTTTTATAATTCTATCCTTTTGGTTAATTTGATCATCTTTTGAATATAATTTCTCATTTATAAATATATTGAGAGAAAGTGTCACTATTTTGCATGATTTTTGTGGATTTTGTACTTCATGTTGTGCCATATTTTTTACCCGCATTACTTTATAAAGTTCCCAAGGGTATTTTTTGTGTGCACTTTCTTATTTTTAATCATAACCTTGTCTACATTCATGCGTGTGTGCTTTAGTTTACACACCCTTTTTCAATTTTAGGTAATTTATTGTGCATGTTTAGATGATATTTCTTCTCCTTCATACACTAAATTTTGACACACAATTCTAGTAAATCTATCATGCCTCTCCCTTGTCAACATTATGGAGGTTTTCATACTATTATTGCTAATGCCTCATTGGTTATGATTTTGAGTGAGCTATGCATCTAGTTTTTGTTCCTATGTATTATGAGGATGCAATATTTGATTAGCCATGCATTTTAGTTAGCCATGAATTTTAGTGAGATGGAAAACTTACCATATAGACACTCTTGAATTCATCATTTATGGAGGTGACCTTCCATATTCAATTGATCAATTTTTTCATACTATTGGCACCTATATTTTTAACTTGTAATTTACCCTGCATTAGTTCAATAGTGTCATTGGGGTCCCTCATGTAGATTGTTGTGAAATTTATATCTTCAATTGTCAAATTGTTTACATTTTTTTCCCATTTTATCATTGTTATAATAGTCTCATTAGGTCCACTCATGCATATTTTTGTCTTCTTGATCCTAATTTTAGAGGAGGTTCTTCTTTTTCAACACTATAGTACAGTCATATTTTAGCTCAGTTTATTGCAACTTATTTGTGCTTCATTGATGTTATTCATGTTCCTATTATTTTTGGGACATTATTTTGGAGGCTTCTTAGTTCCTTGTATTTATTTGTTTTGGAGAGGATTTTTTCCATGTGATTTTCTCCCTTTTCTTCAATTATGAGATATTTTTATCATTTGTACATAGGTACCTTATCAGGCCTAGTTGTCAAGACCCATCCTTTGTATTTTATGGATTCATCACTTAGAGGTTTTAGCTACTCCCTAAGCTGCAACTAAGGGGATATGTTAGAGTAAAAGGGTATTTACCTAGTTAATTATTTAATTACTTAGGTCCTTTTTCACACTAGCTACTTAAGCTTACTTAAGTCATGTTGTTTTTTTCTCAATTAATAGGATGAGGACACATGTCATGATATCTTTTTATCCTTGCTTAAAGTTTCTTCTAGGGTTTATTTTCTATTTTCTATTTTTTTATAAGGATTCATTATTTTATTCAAAAGAGAATTGCGAGGTTCCACATTCATAATTATTCATTACACTTTTGGATTAATTAACTCTTAGCATTCATATATTTTATTTTTCTTTCTTTCTTTGACAAGTATTTGATTTTAGGTGATCCTTGGGAGCTATATTTTGGAGTTTATAGCGAACCTGATAGCTCCCATATAAGTTACCTGCAACCAAAAAACCTATATGTATCTAAAAGAAAAATCCATCGATGTGCTCTTGCAACCTTGAAAAGAGAATTTATCCAAACATGTATATGATATTGAATAATGAATGTAAATTTATTACAATGTATAATGATGAATTATCATAAAATAAAATGGAAAACCCTAGATGAGGATTTGATTAGATTGTGAAAAGTGCCATTACGGACTATGCAATGAGACAACTAAACCTATAAATAGTCGAATCTAATTATAATAAAGCACTCATAAGTTTAGCTAAAGTAATTAAAGTAAAAGGGGCCTAATAATTAATTAATTATCAAGTGATTACCTATTTACTCCTACACTATAGTGTTGAGGAATCAACTCCAACCAAATTGATAGCCATAATCATTTGAAACCCCAACAAAATGACAATATAATCTCTTTATGTAAAAATGTAGATAATCGTAAGATGTTGAGATAATTAATATAATCATATATAAACCAATTTTTTTATAAATATAGCAATGGGATAAATACCATGATACTTTGGACATCCAAAGAATAACATGAAGACTTTAAGACATACAAAATAATGTAAATCTCATTCACATCATGTAGGCATAATACTCTCACACCTTTAGTGCATACAATATATCATAAAAATATTTAATAATAAAAATTGTGAAACTAAAATATTAATAAACACTCAAAACACTTACACAAGAACAACTTGTATATCTCAAATACATGGCCCAAATGCAATGATGAAAATAGATATCTTGAGGCAAGGTACAAGTGGGCATTACAAGAAGTTAGTAGAATTTATAATTTTTCTTTGTATGAATATTGAATCTATATGCTCAATGATGGATAAAAAACTCTTAATTTGAAATAATCCTTTAAGAAATTTAAGTATTGTATTTTACATATCAAAATATTGGCTCTAGGAAAATTCATCGCCAACAATCATCGATGGAAAATTCACCACAAGCAATTCACCGTCAAGTAAAATTAATGGTTAGCAATTCACCAGGATGGAAAATAAACCACATTAATATTTTTAATAAAATCAAAGTTTTTGAAATATATATTAAAAAATATTAGTGCGGTTAATTTTTCGCCGCGGTGAATTGTTGGCGGAGAATTTTACTTGGCGGTAAATTTTTCGTCGGTGAATTTTCCGTGGCGGTAAATTGTTGGCGATGAATTTTCCATCAATAAATTACTAATGATTAAATTAGTAACGATGAATTTTTTGTATGCCCAAAATCTTTGTTGTAGTCCCAAACCTGAATGTGAAAGGAATGCTAGAATAAAATGAATTGGGAGAATGTTAAGGCAAATGGTTCACTATCTTGGAATATTTTAACTTAAAAATTTATCTTATGAATATTTATAAATGATATGGCATGAGTAAATCTATAGTAGTGATTGACCACCAAATATCATGTTAAGTCCATAAACTATTCAAGTTTTTTTTTTATCACTAATATAGAGAATTGATGTACTAACTATTAAAAAATGAGTTCCTTTTTATTCTCACTTTCACATAAGAAAGGAAGCTATGCCTCAAAAATATAAATTTTATGATAAAATTTAGCATTCCCTATAAAATAAATCAAAAAATAATTTACTATAGGTTCCCAAGTAAAAAAGTGACAATAAAAGTCCTCAAGGATTTTCATGATAAATATGGAACATGAAATGGTTTTGGTTATGACACAACTCATTAAATATTATGATCCAAATATATTGGCTCTAAATTTTAACGATGTGTATTTAAATGTGAAGAATTTTCATGGTTTTAAAATATTTACCCATTGTGAGAGGAATAGTTCTATGTTGTTACAACTATTGATTAAAAATTGAAATTTTGCATAGTGGGGAGTGGATTTTATTAGTCATTAATCCATATCTTTAGTTGGCCATAAATTTTCTCTAATTTTAACAAACTTATATACAAGGTGGAGAAAAGTTGAAGGGTTAAAAATTTGCACCATGAATATTATGATCAAGTTATTTTAAGAACATTTAATAAATAGATTTGGAGTACATTATAGTCTAGTATGTGATTATGGGTTTGCATCCTCTTCTTTATAGTTTATTGAATGGGAGTTTATTAAATTGGCTTAAATCTAAATTTTTATTTCAATTATATCTTTATGATAATGGAGTATTTGAGTCACGGTGCTACCACAATAGTGTGTCTCACTTCTGGGACATCCTAACTTTTTCCTAAAATCACATATTTTTTAGAAAATTTAATGATTTAAGACTTAATGGGTTTCATCTAAAGGGTTTTAATTTAAGAGGGTTATATAAGACCCCTTAAATCAAAGCCCCTTGGATAGAACTAAGCCTCTTGTGTTAAATCATACCCACAATGGAGTATCCTTCACACCTATCAAAATGGTGACAAAAAACCACTTTTTATTTACCTTTTGAGAGATCAAATAAAATCATTTAGAAATCATGTTTTTTATGTAGCCCTTATTATAAGATTTCTAAAAGTATAATTTTGAATCTTTTAAATTTTATTATTATTTATTTTTATTTCTTGTGAATTTGGGTTTTTCACCAAACATAGGGGTATTTGTTTCACACACAAAAAAAAAAGAAATATAGAGAAAACAATTCTAGAAAGTATTTTTGCAATAGGCATTGATATCCTTGTTTCACCAAAAAAACTGAATTTAGATACATATGAAACAAGTTATGTGTTATGGCATACACCTATGTCCAAATTATAATTAAAATTAATTAAAAACTATATGCAACAAAAAATTATGAAAAAATATCCAAGCACTAGATATGATGTTACAAATCTATATTTTACAAAATATAATTTTATCCTTTCTATAAAAAAGTTATGCATTATGACATAAATTTTCTTTTTAAAAATGTTGTTTACTATAAAAAAACAATTTATTAAAAGTTATGTAAAAAAAACATAATTTATTTCTTAGTTTTAATTTTATTTTTTTTAATAATCTACATATAAATCCTCATGAATCACTAGTTCAAATAATCTACAAATTATTAATGGTGTAGTTGCTATAGGTTTCATAAAGTGAAATTTTGGTGAAAAATACTGATTTCAATGTCCTACTTTGGCTAAAAAGTGGGACATAATATTGTGGAATGAACCATCAAATGATAAATTTTTTTTGGGAGTAGTTAAAAGAATATTAGCTAAAAATCCTCAAGGTTGGAACAATATGCTAGAATACACCATGTGATTTGATCGATAAAGAATTAAATCTTCTTTAGGAACACCTCCTTATCATCTAGTTTATGTCATATCCCGTAGGACACATTAATTTTCTTGCATGAAGTCTAGCCCCATGGTAATTTGGACTAGGGGTGAATTTATGACCATATTATGTTAAATTAATTTATGTGTGTGTGATGATTATGTTTTGAACATGCTATTACTAATGAATATAATTATAACCTTATCATGTCTTTGTGAAATCTAAATTCTTTGATTTTTTTGATTCATAGGAGTAGTAAAGATGCATTATATATTATAAAAAAATGTTGTTACATTTTGATGCCATGTTGACACATATTAACAATGAGCTCATAGTCAAAATGAGCATATATATGCATATTTTAGAAGTATTTACATAACATAGAGAATAGAAACCATTTCAAACCCCACCCCAGGTGCTTCATTGAATTTTTAGATCCACTCAAAGTCCTCAATTGGCTCCAGATTGTTTAATTTATTTAGGTAATGACTCCCCTTACTAATAATCTCCCTATGTTGCATTAGGGTTTTGGTGCGAAAGCTTCTGAGAAAGGGAAGCCATTCCACCATGACTCCTTCCTCAAGCACCCTTCTAATATACTTTGGTTGCAGGACACCATTGTGATGCAAGAAAGCATAAACACCTCTTCTAGCCCCGCCAAATTATACTTTTTAAATAGTATTTAGGTCATCTCATGAACCATCTCCTAGGTGTTTTTGAGATCCAAGAGGGATGCCACAAAGTGGGATGTGATGTCACTATTAACACTATATATTCTTTCTCCCACTAGAAAGTTTACACCTAGATCATCTTCATGACCTTCAATGACCTACCACTAAGATCCTTCATCACCACCTTCAACCACTAGTCCAAAATGTCACCCAAAAATACCATCTTCCACTAAGAGCTAATAATCCAGATGGGAGTATCCATCTCCATCAAGCGCCATAGGAAACAACTAACCAAGCCAATGGTAGATTTCAATTTTGGCCATGAAGATATAGCCCGCAACCTCACCATCCCATGTTTTGTATAGGGAGAAAATGTTCACCAAATCCTACCTCTCTCTGCAATTGTCCTTCCTACACTCTGAATTTATTTGTGATAAACACACTAAATGTGCCAACTCACCCACATAGTAATGCTATGCCACAGTACCACACATAGAATACAAAGCTCACACCTATCGCTTGAGAGGCATGTGGGAGATGTCAATTCCTCCTATTTGGCTTCCTTAAGCTTGGAGACTACTAACATCAAGGGTTAAGGTGGCATCACCGATGGCCTCATTGGCTAGTGCATCAACCTCTTTATTTCCCTCCTACTATATATACTTGATTTCATAATCATCAAATCAACTAAGGAGCTCGAGGCAATCCACAAGGGATTTATTAAGTTTCCAATTCATATTTCCTTTCTTTCCAAAGGCATTGATTATTATTATTATTTTATTTCCGCCCTAACTTCAAATTCTCAACCAAAATGAAGGGCATTTAATTATGCAACATTGTTTGTGTCATCTTTGAGGCAAACTTTGAGTTCCATTAACATCTCCCCTCTACAATTTCTCAAAATGTAACCCACACTAGAGGGGCTAGAGCTGCCTCTAGAGGCACCATCAAAATTAAGTTTGGTCCAATGTTCTTCAACAATCTTATTCTCAAATATCAAACAATTATTAATTTCACATCCACTTTAATTTGTTATTAAGTATGAGCATGAAGTGAAAATAACAGAAAGCAATATCAACATGTAAGAAACACCAGATTTACGTGGAAAACCCAATGAGGGAAAAACCAAGGTAAGGATTAACTCACAATATAATAGTAATAGCAAAACCGGATACAAAGGCTCACTACCTAGAAAGGACTCACTGCCTGGATACAAGGCTCACTGCCTAAATATATGAATCATTATCTAGAAGGGAGGCTCACTACCTACAAATAAAGAAATATAATAGAAAATCCACTGTGCAACAACTTGCACACATTCAGAGTCTTGATCAAAGAATTGCAAACACCATCAACTCACTTCTTTCAAGAGTCAAACACATTAAAGTACTGCTGCCTTAATTCACTTTCACACACTCTACTTCTCACATTTGTTTCAAATACCTTCTCTTCGCTCTTCTCTCAATTCACAACATCTTGACTTATATTTATACCATCTTCAACCTTATAAACTTTCTCTAAGGTCAGCTACACATTCTTTATTTTACAAATTCAAATTAGGTCAGCAACTCAACATTCTTGTGGTGGATAAGAATGAGAGTGGACCAAATTAATAATTAACCAAGACCCAAATCAACATCTTGGATTGATCACATGCTTCCTTAATTGATACTTATGCTTCATGTAACATGTAGACACCAGGTCGGGCAAACCTAATGAAAACACCAATGAACTTTGAAGTACACACATTCACAACAAGAGAATAACATTTGGATCACATAAAATGCTTCACTATACACTAGAACACATCTTAGAAGCCTTTAGATTCATTCGTAGTAATTGAAAAAAAATTCATACAAAGAACACTTTCCATCAGTCCAACCAAACTGTGTAGACACACATAGTGACTCTGGAACTAGTCTTCTAGAGCACCAAACTATGAACACTTTTGCTAGGATACAAATAACACCATTAAAAGCCTTCCTTCAGATCCACAAGATCTAAAACAAACCAGAAGAGGACTGTAGAGTAGAAAAATTTCTCCCAGTCCATAGACAAACAACTCTGCTAGACCAGTTCACAAACCGGTGAACACAACTTTCACTCTTTATCAACCCAGAAGTTGTAACTCAGGATATATCACCCAAGGATGCCCACAAACAACACTACAAATCCACACGAGCATAGGATCAACATAGAAGAAATGTAGAGCACATTACTAGAGCACATTCAGAACACAAACACAATTATGTCTTCAGTTTTCTCAAAAGCACTTGATAACTAATCATATCAGCACACCTGGGTATGTGTAGGATCATCATGGAAAAAATAGGCCCTTAAGTGGCAATAAAGTTCAAAAAAATCAGAGTTAGACAACTTGACATAAAAATTTGAATAAGTTATCTATATTATTTAAAAAATATGTAAGAATAGAATCTATAGCAAATTAATGGAGTTTCTAAACTACTAGGTTTATTTAAAAATAAATAAAATCTATTTGGTAAAAGTTTGAAATTTCAGCGTAGTAGTACTTAAATTTCAGGGAAAAAATAAGTAGGCGGTTGTCTGACCACCCTAACAACAATAAAATGATAATATTTTTTTATAATATTTTAGATATAAGTAGAGGACTCATGTCCTGATGTGATGCATATTTTTTTGTAATTTTTTTCCAAGTAAATTATGAATTTTTTATTACAAATTTTAAAAAATATAAAAACTTGTACATCTAACCACCTTAACTTGGTCAAAACTTCATGAAATTCAATTCTTTCTTTTTAATCCTATAGTATGTGAAGCATAGAATGTGACACATGTTTCAGATTTAAAAAATGTGATATTGTTTGAAAGCTATAGATATTTTTCAATCAACCTATCAATTAAGAATTTAGTCGTAATTCAAATAGAAAATGAATAATAATTATTTATTAAATTCAAAGTAAAGCATAATTTATATTAGTGGAAAACTGAGAATCTCCTTTAAAAACCCTTTTTGTTTTATCAATTTTGGGTAAAAACAAAGTCGCTAGCCACATGGGCCATCATATCACTTACATATCACCACTTTTTGGCCCATCATGATCCTGCACATACCCACCTGCAACACCATAAAGATTTATACTCACAACATATCTACAGTATCTCAACCATACATGTACCACCTACAATCACTTGATTCCTTTCACTGCAACAACCTGAATTGTGTTGACATTAATGACAACACTACCATACTCATTCATACTTGAAACAAAATCCCCCTTTGTTATTGATGACACCACATGGTGTGAAAAAATATCAAAGACAACATACACACTCTCATGCTTCTTCTTCTCTTTTTTTTTTATTAGACAACCTACACAACTTTCCTGCACTCTCTTCTCCTTGCAATATTCTTTCTCCCTTTCAAATTTTTCAGATATAGATAGGATTTTTCACATGATTCACTCTCCCCCTTTGACATCAATGGAAAATAAAAGGTTTTACATGATTCTTCAACCATAAAATTATGATCACTCCCTCTTAGGAGTGCACCCATATCTCATACTGCAACAATGATACTCTCTACTCCCCCTGAGGAGTAGACCCCAATCATCAGTCTAGATAGATGATGAATATGTAGATCCACTAGACTTATGCATGTCTATGTGCACCTAGTTTAAAGAAGGAGGGGTAGAAACCCCCAACTTCTCCCTAAGATACCGAAAAGTATCCTTTGGAAGATCCTTAGTAAATATATCTACAATCCAATCCTTTGCAGGCACATATTCAAGCCCAACTTCATTTTCCAACACCTTCTCCCTTAAGAAATGATATCTGATAGATATATGCTTTGTTCTTGAATGCATTACTAGATTCTTTAAAATATTTATTGCACTTGTATTATCACAGAAGATAGGGATAGGATCATCACACATCACAGCTATATCCTTCAATGTTTTCTTAATCCATAATACCTATGTACAACAAGATGTGACTGCAATATACTCAACCTCTATAGTGGATAACGAAATTGAATCTTGTTTCTTGCTTACCCATGAAACCAATATTCCTCCAAGAAACAATGCATCACCACTTGTCCTCTTCCGGTCATCTACACAACCAACACAATTTGCATCAGTGTAAGCATTCAAAGTGAAATTAGTATCCTTAGGATACCACAAACCGTAATCTAGAGTGCCTTTTAGATATCTGAATATCCTCTTCACAGCTGTAACATGTGCTTCTTTAGGTTCTGCTTGAAATCTGGCAACCAAACATACTATATGCATGATATCCGGTCTAGTAGCAGTAAGATATAACAATCCACCAATCATAGATCCGTACATGCTCTAATCAACTTTAGGAGAATCATCATCCTTACTCAGTTTGCATCCAGTCACCATAGGGGTACATACCAGTTTGGAGTCATCCATTCCAAACTTCGTCAACAATTATTTAATATACTTTGATTGTGAAATGAATATTCCCTTATCAGTTTGATCCACTTGGAGTCCAAGGAAGAAATTCAACTCACCAATCATGGACATTTCAAACTCTTTTTGCATCTCATCTTCAAATTTATTGCGCATACCCTCATTTCCTTCAAAGATAATAGCATCAACATACACAACCACTATCAACATTTTGTTTCCTTCAAATTTGAAATAGAGATTACTGTCTATGGAGCCTTTGTTGAACCTTTATTATAGTGTCAAATATCTGTCCAATCTTGCATACCATGCTCTGGGAGCCTGTTTAAGTCCATATAGTGCCTTTTTCAACTTGCAGACCATATCCAGTTTATCTAATAATTGAAATCCCTCTGGTTGTTCCATGTAGACTTCTTCTTACAATTCTCCATTTAGGAATGCAAACTTGACATCCATCTGGTATACTTTGAAATCTTTGTGAGCAGAAAATGCCAAAAACATCTAAATGGCCTCCATTCTTTCCATTAGGGAAAATGTCTCCTCAAAGTCTATTCCTTCAACCTATGAATAACCTTTTCACACAAGCCTTGCTTTTTTTCCTACTACTTCACCATCTTCATTTAGCTTATTCCTAAATACCCATTTTGTACCAATTACATTCTTGTTTACTGGTCTAGGAACCAATTCCAATGTCTAATTTTTCTCTATATGCTACAAATCTTCTTTCATTTCTCTAACCCAATTCTCATCTTTGCATGCCTCACACATTGTTTTAGGTTCTATCTAAGTAAACCCACAAAATTGGTTTACAATTCTAGTGAGGAATGAAAAGTTGCAAAAAATGACCCCATGCAAAAAAAATTGGTTTTTGGGGGTTTGAACGAACTTTTGGTTCAAGCGAACCCAAATGGGGTTCAATAGAGTTCCCCTTTGAGTGAACCCATTTAATGCCAGGTCCCACATTTCCTAAAAAAATAAGCAAAAAAACAAGATTTTTTCCCTTCGAAGCTCGGGTTAAGGATGAAAATGGATGAGACTTCACAAACCCAACTAGATGATGGTAGTCCTTAGAATGAGCTATCCAACAAATATAATTTTAATATGTTTTGGTTTTATTATGTATTTGTTTTTTTAGTTTGATTAAACATTGGTTTTTTACCAAAAATCAAGCTCTCTATTTTGCACATGTGGAAAAATAGCATATTATCAAAATAAAATTTTGAAAAATATGTGTAGGCTAGGTATTGAAGTCCTTGATCTAGTAAAAAAAATTTGAATTTCGATACATACAAAAAAATTTATGTTGTATATGGTGTGCCTATGTTTGAATTGTAATTGGTTTGACTTTGAAACTTGATTAAGGACAAAATATTCAATAAAAAAATATGAAACCAAATGAAAGGGCTAGATATCATAGTTACAAATCAAAATTAAAAAAAAAAAAAAAATTATCTTTCATGGAAAAAAAGTTATGTTGTATACGGTGAGCATCACTCCTTAAAAATGTTGTTTGCTGAAAAAAAAACTAGTTTTCAAAGGAGATGGAAAAAGAAGTGTAATTTGGTTCCAATTTTTTTGAAAAAAAAATATTTAGAATCTATAGACAAAATGTCACAAATCACTAGTTTGCATCATCTTCAAATTCCTCACGGTTTAGTCACTATACCTATGCCCGAAAGTGAAGATTTAGTTAGAAAAAATTATTTCAATGTCCAGTTTGGCCAAAAATTATGAACCAGTATTGTGGGATCACCCATCTTGGAAAGTAAACATAGATTTACCTCAACTTCAATCACTTTTCTTGTTGTTGTTACACCTTTTCCTTTGTCTCCAATTATCTGTTCTTCTAGATGATTCTTCTATACATACTTAGGAGTCTTAGGAGTAGGTCTTAGAGCTTCTTCGCCTCCGAAAACACCACCGCACTACCACTGCAGTCATTGGACAAGACTGCAGTGTGGCGGTGACCGGTTTGTGGGACTACTGACGGTCTTACTGCGCTACCATAGGGGCTGAGAGGCCACCCCACGGTAGGGTGGTGACCGTCAGCCAGACTGTTGGCAGTCTTACTGCGACCATTGCGGTTAGTAACTTAACTATTTGCAGTGTAGCGGTAACCGTCGGACCCAACCGTAGGTAGTATCACTGCAGCCACCACGGTGAGTGGATCCACCACTTGCGGTATGGCAGTCCCCGCCAAGACCACTGTAGGCGGCTTCACCGTGGCCGGTTGCTTAACTGCCCGCGGTATGGCGATGAGCGACAAGGAAGACTGAAAGATACCAACTACGGCCACCACGACCACCGTGGCCAGGGAACAGATAGCAAGCGTTAACGTGGTAAACTGCCAAGGGCTTCACTGTGGTATCACCAAGGTAGGAAAAGAGCTAGGCATGGTATGGCGGTAAACTATAGAAACAACAAATTTTTGCCAAGGCATGAAAATAGGGGATTCAAGCTGGAAGTTGAGACACATTTCTCAACAAGCTCCCACTTGGTGAACACTTCCAGCTCCCTCATGACTTTGAAACTTACTATTTGTCATAGGCCCCAAGGCCCATCGATTCTGCACACCATCTAAACTTGTCTGTGCTAACCGGCTTAGTCAAAGCGTCTGCAACATTCTTCAAGGTGTCAACCTTTTCTAGATTGACCTTTCCATCTTCAACCATATCCCTCATGAAGTGATATTACACATCAATGTGCTTGGTCCTGACATGAAAGGTCAAATTCTTTGCCAAACAAATGGCACTTTGACTGTCACAACAGATTGAAATCTGCCCAGCATTAAATCCAATGCCTAAACATAAATGCCTCAGCCAAACAGCTTCCTTACAGGCATGAGTTGTAGCCATGTACTTTGCCTCTTTCATGGATAAAGCAACTATAGCTTGTTGGTTGTTCATCCAACTGATTGCTCCACCATTAAGCATGAAAGTGTATCCACTAGTGGATCGCCTGCTGTCAATGTCCCCTGCCCAATCTGAATCAACATACCCATGAACGCTGAGAGTCCTCTTTGATGCAACCAAACTTCCATGGTAACACAGGGCGTAGTTTGAAGTCCCCTTCAAATACCTGAATACTCTCTTCACAACATCCCAATGTGATCTTCCTGGATTTTCCATAAATCATCTTAGAACTCCCACTGCTTGGGAAATGTCTGGTCTAGTGTAGACCATAGCATACATCAAACTGCCAACAACACTTGCATAAGGCACATTGGTCATGTTTTCCATCTCAGTAGTAGACTTTGGATAGTCTTCAATAGATAGCTTCATTCCATGCATGATTGGAACAACTAGCTGCTTGCAATCACCCATGCTAAACCTCTCCATAATTGTTTTCACATACTTACTCTGACTGACCCAAAGCTTTCTATTGTTTTTATCCCTAGTTATCTCCATTCCAAGATACCTTGCTGCACCGAGATCCTTCATTTTGAACTTTGCAGACAACTAAGATTTAAGATCAAAAATCATAGTCTTGCTATTTCCTATGCATAACACATCATCCACGTATAGTGTAATAACAAGTACATGATCATTCTTAGATTTATAATAAATGCAATGATTAGATTTTGATCTCACAAATCCAATTGGCAACACAAACATGTCAAATTTCTGGTACCACATTCTAGGAGATTTCTTTAAACCATAGAGAGATTTATTTCTTATAGACCATATTTTGTTTACCTCTTTCAACAAAATGCTCAGGCTGGGACATGTAGATTTCTTCTTCCAACTCACCATGGAGAAATGTAGTCTTCACATCCACCTATTCAATTTCAAAATCCTACACAACTACCAATGATAACAAAAATCTGATAGATGTCCTCTTTGCTACAGGGGAAAAAATATCTCCATAGTCAATTCCCTCAATTTGAGAAAATCCCTTTGCAACCAACCTTGCTTTATACTTCTCAACACTACCATCAAGGCTTCTTTTTTTTTGAATATCCACTTACAAACAACAAGATTTCGCCCTTTAGGCAGTGGTACCAAGTTCCAGGTTTCATTCTTTTTCAAAGAATCCATCTCTTCATTCATGGCTTGCAGCCAAGAATTCGAATCAGCCATGCTGATTGCTTCTTTTACAGTCCTAGGCTCATCAGTGTTGGTAATTAAAGCATAGGCACAATTCAAATTTAACAGTGAGAAACCATACCTTTTAGGTTTCCTTTTTTCTCGTGTAGATCTTCTTACAGGCTGAGGTTGTTCTTCATCATCAAAACTTCCAAAGCTGCTTGAGCTCTCCTTAGTCTCAATTACACCATGTAGCTCTTCCCTTTCTGGAGTTTGGGGAATCTCAACTACATCCTTCTTCTTGTCACTCTGATCTGTCTCAAGCTGTTGATCACTTATTGAAGGTTTCAGCTCACGAAAGATCACGCTTTTGCTATACAAAACCTTCTCAGTAATAGAGTTCCAAAGCTTGTATCCCTTCACACCAACTCCATAGCCGATGAGAATACACTTGACAACTTTGTTATCCAATTTAGATCTCTTTTCATTTGGCACATAAACATACGCCTCACAGCCAAACACATGGACATGCCTCAGAGAGGGTTTCTTACCATACCATGCTTCCAAAGGCATTTTATCAACAAGAGCAGAGCAAGGAGATCGATTTATTAGATAACATGTTGTAGCCATAGCCTCAGCCTAGAACTTCTGCTCTAGACCAACACCGCTCAGCATACTCCTTGCCTTTTCCATCAGCATCCTATTTAACCTTTCAGCAACTCCATTTTGCTATGGAGTGTAAGGCATTGTCTTATGCCTTTTAATTCATGATTAGTGCAATACCTTTCAAAGTCTGCAGAACAAAATTCACTGCCATTGTCTATCCTCAAACATTAAATTTTCCTTCCAGTCTGATTCTCTACCAAAGATTTAAATTCTTTAAACCGACTGAACACTTATGATTTACTTTTAAGAAAGTATACAAATTCCCTTCTCGAATAGTCATCAATAAAAGAAACAAAATATGTAGACTTTGATAATGAAGGAACATTAACTAGACCAAACACATCTGAATGAACATAATCTAGTATATTAGAAGATTTATGAGGACTAGAATAAAATGAAACACGGTGCTATTTTCCATAGATACAATGTTCACAAAAATCGAACTCAGGGTTACAATCATCAAGCCCTTCTAGGGTAAGTGCACCAATCTGTGACACAATTAAGGTGCCAAATCGAAAAACAATAAAAAAAACCCTAAAATTAGCCCTTTCGCGCATGCCAAATGACTAAAAATCCATTTGGCGCACACCAAATGTCTAAAAATCCATTTGGCGCATGCCAAATGTCTTTTTAGACATAAAAAACCAAAATTGGGTTTCAAACCCTCATTTTGTCTTCAACACATGGCTTGAGGAAGAGGATTTTAGGTCTGCAACTTGCGCTCGCCAAATCTCTTCCATTGTTTGCATCCTTAGCTTGCCATTTTCCACAAGGATTCCGCCAACATGTCGGAGAGGTTGAATATTGCAAAGAGGTGTGTATTTTTATTCTATTTATTTTGAATTTGATTTTGAATGCAAATTATAAATAGATTTTTATAATAAAACTTTGTTCTAATTCTCAGGGAATGAATCTCCACCTCAAAACATTGAGAATTCACAATCACCCCCTCATGAAGAGCCTCTTATACAAGAACAACCCGAAACCCCTCCATCAATTCATAGGCATCCTCAAGGAACAAAATAAAATATTCAAAATCAAATTGAAAACAATAAAAGAGACATTGAACAATTAATTGCAAGATTAACCGAGCATGTTGAAACCCACCCTTATAGGAGAGGGATTGTTGAACCATTGAAGTCAATTTTAACTCATGTAGTTGAAATGAGTGAGCAAATGAATTTTTGGTCAACTAAGAGACATGAGATGAGACAATTTTATGCTAATGGTTTGTCATATGCAGATGTCAAAAAATTAAAAATTAGCAAAGCTGAGTTGTGTGCCCTATTTAAAGACCCAAAAACCAATGAACCTTTGTCCCATGCATGCAGGAGGTTCCCCATCCATTGGTGCCACCATGATTTAATTAGAAACAAATTTTGGGAGTGGTGGTGGATGGTATTTGACCAACCTCCATGCAATAACCATGAGGTGCTACAATACTTTTTGAGGAAACTCTATTGCGAGTTTGTCCTCAATAAAATGCCAAACTATTTTGGCATCTTAGACTTTTAGGGTAGAGGTGGGGGCTCCACACATGATAGACCTGTTGCACGACATAATCCATAGTTGGCACCGAGAGCCTTGGGAAAACCCATGGTGGAGCATGTTGTTGTTCCTTCCATTTTTAAGGATAGTGTAGAGGTGGACATGATGAAGTTGATTGGCTCACTCATCCAGACCATTTTACAGTGTGTGAGTCCTCTAGTAGAGCTTGGTGTGGAGGAGACATGTAGGCCTCGAGCTCCACCCCACCATTGTGGCGCTTGTGGTGTTGTTTGCATGTACGATTATTAGGGTGCTCGTGATGCAGCTACACAACCTACATCAGTTGTAGAGGCGATGGCTTTTATAGATGATATTCTGAATGATACATTCGACATTGACACTCAGGTAAAATTTAGCAAGTTATTTTAATGTTTTTTATTAAAATATATTTTTAAATTTAAGAATAACTAAATTAGTAGAATTTTGATATGATGAAATTTCAGGGTCGCACTGTTCATGAGGGATGCTCTATTCCTACAGACCCTTATACATTCTCGACGATGAGTCCACAGGTATGCAACTAGTATTAAAGATATTATTATTGCATTTGAATAGTTGAATGCTATATTTGAATGTTTGTCTCATAACATGCTTTGGATTTCAAACAGTTTCTTGGTGCACCTTCTTCCTCCACACCTCGCGATTCATATCCTTAAACAACATACACTCAAGTAGCCTTTATTCATTAATGGTGTTGTAAATCTATGTTAGCTAGTTTTCATAATTTTGTGTATATACAAATCTAAAAAATTGATGAGAAACACAAACATTGCATTCAAGTATTCCTTGATCATGTCACATTATGTTCTCCTATATCAACATGATACCTGAGATATTATTTCATTTGCAGCTATTGACAAGAGACAGCCCTGGTGATGTTGGTGGCATGATGGACCATGGAGTTGCTGCAACAATAGCCAGTTCTGATCCATTGAGAGAGGTATGGAATAGATTAGTCAATTTGACATTATATTTGCTCTTTTATGGTCTATTATAGAAACTTTTCACGATAATTTTATGTAGTTTAATTTATATCTTCATGGTTGCTACAGGTGGTTGTCACTCCAAATCGTGGACGTGGTGATGCTTTAAATGTGCATGATGACTATATGTATGCGATAAGTGATTATATTTTGTTATATGTCATTCCATAATTCAATTTCTATGTTTTAACATCTTTACTTTCAATTGTATCAGTTGAAGGTCTAGAGTGAAGAGAGGAAGAGTAGTGAGCATGTTCGAAAGACAAGACAAGCAACAATCACTCCATCCAGCCGAATTTCGAAGGCAACACGTGATCTATTTCCTTCCCCTAGAGGGAAATGACTATGTATTAGTGTTGTTTGTTGTATGCCTACGTGGAATTTTGGAACATATGTTTTGTACTATTGATATATCTATGTGATATTTTATGTCCAAATAGCTCCTTTGTTCTAAGCCTATATGGTTTTTTTGGATATATTTATATACTTTTATCAATATATAATTGTATAGCCTTTCGGATTTTTGATTAAAGAAACTCTTATTTTTCTACTGTCATTCTGGAATGATGTTATCATGTGTATCATGTAAGTTGTATGCTTGAATGTTGCAGGCATGGATTTTGTTTACATCTAATGTTTAATTAATTACCGTCGAATGCTCAATAAGCCCCATCTAAAGCATATTGTATAAATAAGCTCCATTCATGGTGGTTTGTATCCTTTGGAATGCTTCAATTACTTGTGCCTCACTGATACAGAAGCAAGGAGGCTCAAACCCAATCAGTCTAACAACCTACCTTCAAGGGGCTCCTAACAAGATTAATACAACCTATTTTGAGCAATCTACACAACCTCAAAGCCCCATCAAACCAAACTCTTCATTCAACACCTTACCCAACAATCCACCCTTGTAGCACTCTGATGTAGAGCCAAGGTGGAGAAGACTCACAACAATGGAAATGCCAATTCTCAATCAAGAACTCTTCTTCATAATGATTTAGCCTAATAGGCATCAACCCACTCTAAAGGGTCTCAACTCCTCAACCTTGCAAATGAACAACAAGACTCCACCAAGGCCCTACAAAGACCATCAACATTCATACAATGACAATTGAATCAATTGAGAACAATCCCTAAGTCAGATTCATCAAGGTTTCCAAAACTCACATTTGTGACTGGTTATTCTTGCGATACTCAAAATTAGTTTTAGCCATATTTCTCCCAATCTTTCCAAAACACTAGATAATTACAACATGGATTGAGATACCCTTTTCAGGGCTACACAACATACCAAAGAATTAGTGGTCACTCTTTTGGACCGACATAGAATTTTAACACACCTACTTCAAATTTGGCCTCATAATTAACCCTTTTTTCCAAAGGGACCACCCTTCCAACTTTAGGTATCTACCCAAATTCCTTGGAAAGTCTTAGGTCATGGTACCAAACTTCAAATTTTGTCATTATTTTGTGTCTATAGAGCCTGTAACTCACTGTCCCAAGAAACCCTCCTAAACCTTCACAAAATCAAGGGTTTTAAAGAAACATACAACTCCATACCTCTCTCAACACTTCCAAAGCCCAAAACACCTCAAAATACTTCTACACAAACTCATTAGACCCTCACATAACCCTTAGAGGCATTAATTCTTAAAAACCTCTCTTTGGTTCCTCACTTCCATGTTGGAAAACCCCTGTTCAGTCTTAGAACAGTCACAAAAATGCCACATAATTATGAATCCTTATTCAAAAATGAGTTGAAACACTTATTATAACATGTTTTCAATCAATTCAATGAGATACAGTAGCAAACAATAGGTGGATTGATTGTTACATCACAAATTTCCCCTCAAACCCTTGATTCAGCAACACTAGGACAATCACTATTTGTGTTGGTACTCTCTACAAACAAAGAGTTAAGACACCAAATAAAAACTAAATGAATTAGAAAACATATAGACACATCATCTGAAATTATTAGACCATGAATAACCTATATGTTCCCGTACAACACTCAAAAAGATCAAGAAAACAATATTTTTCCATAAAATTGCTCAAAACTGTGGTGTTTATTGTTTAAAATTGTTACAAAACTTCTTCCAATCTCTCATTCGATCCTTGGTAAGGATTTTTAAAGAATTTTACAAAAACCATATTCTCCCCAATTCCCATAACCAACCTTGGGATTAGTTGGTCCCTTAATTACATTTGTTTGTGTTAAAGTTGCTTTGTCAACATTTTACAACTTATATGATTTCTAATTGACTTATAAGACACAAAACACCCTTTATTTGCATTATGCTTGATCTCTCAAAGCTTATTAGAAAAAATAAACCTAAAGACATTAACATTTCCCTATTGATGTATTCAAATAAAAAAAAATTGATGATGTGGTGTAGGTGCTCCTACACCAAACTCAAAACCCGGTCCAAGCCTAATTTCTCCCAACCTTTCGAAAACACCTGACCATTTAAAGGTGGATTAAGATACCCTTTTCAGGGTTACACAACATATTCCAAAACCAATAGTAACTCTTTTGGACCAACATGAACTTTCAATACACCTCCCTCGCTCTAGGCTTCACAATTAGGCCTAATTTCCAAAGGAACCCCCTCACAAACTCACCTCCAAACAAAGGAAACTTGAAATAGTCTTAGGGATGCTCACCAAACTCAAGATTCTCCCATTTTAAGAGCCCTAAGAACTTTTTCTATTCCTCTACTCACAAACCATCCTAAACCTTCACAAAAACAAAGGTTTTAAAGAAACTCATAACTCTAGACCTTCCCCAATCCTTCCAAAGGTCCAAACACCCCACAATACCCCTATGCTAACTTAAAAGACACTCACAATTCCATTCCTCTCAGTATTTCTTAGATTCACTACTTGAGTTCCTTACTTTCATGGTGGAAACACCCCTGAACAACATTAGAACTTCACACCCCACTGAGTGTATTCGTTCTCTCAGCCTCCAAAGTATTCACACACCAAAATAATCATGGTACAGGCCAATCCATTGAGAAATAGGGTCAGAATAGTAGGTGGATTGGCTAATGTGTCATGGTGTTTCCCTCAAAACCCCTAACATAGAAAATAGAGCAGTAACCAAGTTTGTTGATCCCACACACGCCAACGATGGATTTAAACCTTCAAAATAGATGCAAAGAGAGTAAACACATATGAAATGAAGTATCCAAAGCCTCAAGTCATGATAGACTTGTATGGGCCTATGCAAGGCAAATAAAATTTAGGAAAACAAAGAAAACCAATGATTAGTGTTTTCAAAAGTATATTTTCTTATTAGAAACTCAACAAAATCAACCCTCAACTCGGGGTATTACAACAATATATCTTGATACCACCTTCCAACTACCCCTTGAGCTGATCAACCACCATAACCACCCTTTGTTAGAATTCTAAGATGGCAATTTTCCAATTTTGCTCTTAATTACCATTCATTCACAACTTGCTTTTGCAAATACCACCTAACTGATCTATTAAGCCTTTTAAATACAATTGCAAGGTATTTGCATAGCATATAGAGATATAGAGAGAAAATACAATAAATATTTTAACTAATGAATTGTAAAAAATGGATTTTTGTAGTTTATATTCATGTCGTTGATTAACATTGTATAACTGCTCCTTTTTATAACAAGAGATAAAAAAACGTAAAAAATTGTATAACAAGAGATAAAACCTATCTTTTTTGAAATTGAAGGCATTTCCATAGCATAGAGATATAGAGAGCAAATAAAATAAAGAGTTTAACTAATGAAATGTAGAAAATAGATTTTTCTAGTTTATATTCATGCATTGCACATCTTTCAAACTCAAAGCATCACTTCACATTGCATAACGAATAACTAAATGCTGATAGATGACAAAATTTCAATTACAATATAGCTTTTTACAAAGTCAACCTAAGCATTTATGCAATTACTTCACATTGCATAACTAATAACTAGGAGCAACTACCAATTGCTTTAGCTTGTCATGGAATTCCATGAGACCACATTTCTTTGAGGCATTTTTTCAAATAGTTCATTCCCTTGTCTATGCTATGACATTTTTCATATATGTCTACCAAAGAATTTTATCAAATAGTTCATTGCCTTCTTGCTATGGCTAAAAGCCTGAAACAGATACTTTTGAACAAGCTATGGATGCTTGGAATTTTTTTATCAAAGCATAATAGTAAGCAATAGCATAGACAAGCCATTGAACTTTTTGAAAAAATGCATCAAAAAAAAGTGGTCTCGTGGTGATGAAATGGCATGACAAGCCATAGACAAGGCAATGAATTGTTTGAAAATATGCCTCAAATAAATGTGGTCTCATGGTGATGGAATGCCATGATGAATGCCTATGGTGATGGACTGTCATGGAATTCCATCACCATGAGAACACATTTCTTTGAGGCATCTTTTCAAACAGTTCACTGCCTTGTCTATGGTATGACATTTTTCATACATATCTACCATAGTATTTCATCAAACAATTCACTGCCTTGCTGCTATGGCTAAAAGCCCAAAATAGGTGCTTTTGAACAAGCTATGGATGCCTGGAAAAAATATGTCAAAGCATAATAGTAAGCAATAGCATAGACAAGGTAGTGAATTGTTTGAAAAATTTCCTCAAATAAATGTGGTTTCATGGTGATGAAAGGCCATGACAAGCCATAGACAAGGCAATAAACTATTTGAAAAAATGCCTCAAATAAATGCAATCTCATGGTGATGGAATGCAATGACAATAATCACCATGAGACCGCATTTCTTTGAGGCATTTTTTCAAATAATTCACTGCCTTGTCTATGCTACCACATTTTTCATACATGTCTACCAAAGCATCTTCTCAAATAGTTCACTGCCTTGCTGCTATGGCTAAAAGCCTAAAACAAGTGATTTTGGACAAGCTATGGATGCTTTGAAAAAATATATCAAAATCATAATAGTAAGCAATATCATAGACAAGGCAGTGAACTGCTTGAAAAGATGCATCAAAAAAATTTCTTTGAAATGATAAATTTAGTTGTGCTTTGATGTAGAGCCAAGGTGGAGAAGGCTCACAACAATGGAAATGACAATTCTCAGTCAAAGAACTCTTCTTCATAATGATTCAGCCTAATAGGAATCAACTCACCCTCAAGGTTTTCAAACCTTTAATCTTGAAAAATAACAACAAATCTCCACCAAGGCCCTACAAAGACTCTCAACATTCATACAATGGCAGTTTCAAAACAATCTCCAAGCCAGGTTCATTGAAATCTCCAAAACTCGGCATTTTACCCATTTAACAACAAGTTGTCCTTGTACCCCTATCATCAGTCCCAACACATTGCCACCATGCTTCTTCACTATTTTATTAGTGTTATCTATCTCTTTAGTTACAAACCTTGCTTTCTTTACTCTCGCATCTACAAGAATAGGACATTCTATGGTTCCCACCATAAGACTTTCACACAAACCTGGTGTCATTACCTCCTTTGCTGCTACATCGGTCCTTATATCCACTGCCCCTGTATTACCAGACCTATAATGGTTCCCAAAACCAGAATTTTTGATTTCCCTCACAACACTTATAGGCTCCTTGTTCCCACACATGATTACTTTGGCTTTCCCTTTCACATCCTCTAGAAGTGGATTCAAAAGAAATGTATGGCTATCTTTCCTTATGGTATACTTATTTTCTTTCCCATCATGCATGGCACACCTATCATACTGCCATGGTCTTCCAAGGAGTATGTGACAGCATTCCATTGGAAGAATGTCACAAATAACACTATCCACCAATATATCTAGGAATATTTTCATCTTCATTCTCATGATGACTAGATCTTAAACTCAATTTATAAAACTCCTCAGTATAAGACTTAATATCCATCTCCCTTTGTCTTAAATTTTGCAACCTCTTAAACAACTAAACTTGATGATCCTTGGTTAAGAATTTACCTTTGAGTTTTGATATCATCTTATCCCATGATGTGATTTTAGACTTTCTTTGCTTCCTCCTCTCAGATTGAAAGTAATCCCACCATACCAAAGCATGACCCTACAAATTAGTTTTTGCAATCTCGACCCTTTGTTCTTCAGGAACCTCATCCCATTCAAAATGGTTATCAATTGCAGCAATCCAATCCAATATTTTTTCATCATTTTAACTACCACCATACTTAGGAACATCAAGTTTTACCTTAGGCTTGTCAGTCTTCACTACCTTCAGCAACCTTGCAATTCTTTGATCCTCTGGAGTAAGCTCTTCTTCCACATATTCAAACTCCTCATCTTCCTCTTCTTCAGTCTCAATCTCTTCGAATTCCCTTGTTTTATTTGTCTCCAATGCTATGAATCTCTCTTCCAACTCTCTAAGTTCTCTTGCATGCCTATCTTTCATCTCCTTCATCTCTTTAGCCATATCATTCTTCTTTGGAGGCATCTTAGCAACCTTGCCTCTTCACCTTCTTCTTCAACCTGAAAAATGAAAACAAATCTACTTCCTGGTGCTCTAATACCACTATGATGCACAACATCAATAACCAAACTCCTCAACACCATCATTTCTTCAAGGTATTTAAATCCCAAACAGAATCAGGAGAAGATCAAATTAAACAAACAACTTATTTACTAAAATTTTCATCAATTTCTCTTCAAATTCACTTGATTTCTTCAGTTCTATAAAACTCCAAGACAACATGTCAGTTTCCCAAATCACCAAAATCATATTCTAGACCATTATCAGCATCTAATTGACTGATCTTAACAAAAAAACCTAATCAAAGGCATTGAACCAACCAATACTTCAATATTCACCAAAACCTCCTTGATACAACTCACACTCCCCAAGGCTAATAGACATACATTCTTAACTTAAAACTATTATTAGACTTACAAGAGCCTCATAATCATCATGCTTCTAATAGAAACAAACCAATAACATATTCACATAACTCTGAGTTATCGGATTTACTGATTTTCACAGTCATAACACCATTCTTCATCAAGATTCCACCCTAGTCTAAACATCAAATCATCAAACTTAACCTTTAACATTTTCCCAAATCATTGAAATACCTTTGAAAACATTATTTAAGTAGTTACATCACAAATCTAATCACAAATACCACTGGCCTAGGTTTAACACTCATTTGATCAATTTCCTTATAGGTTAGCAAAGCCCTAAATCGGGTGATACAACTCTACCATATTTTCATCAACACAAGCTTATATAGTTTTGGAGACCCATTACAGATTATTTAGACATATCACAAAAAAAATTCCACTTGTTTTGAGAGAAACGTCGGAAAAATGGTCTGATATGCTACTCCCAGCCACAAATTAGGCCAAATTTGCAAGGTGACTACCAACAAATCATCTCCAAATCACTAACCAACCTTAAACAGTCTTTTATCATACCTCCAAACTCAAAATTCCATCATTTTCAAGAGTTATTAGATCCACTAAAATATTTAAATATCAAAACCCTTGAATATAGGCTTTGTAAGCAAAATAATGAGGGTTTCTTGGAATATCACCTTCCACATCTTCTACCAATGTGCCATATCTTTCAACACCTTTAAATACACCTGCAAACATCATCTATACCCTTCTCAAGCCATGAAAAACTCTATTTCTTCATTGTGCATGACTGTAGCATCAAATTTTGTGTGGAAACCTTCAATTTTTGTGTGTAACAACAACTTTATCTGAGCATTTTGCATTCCCTTATACCTACAATCATAAAAAACATTCAAAACACCCTAACATTAACCTACTCCACCAATCTACTTGGCCTACATTGGTGGAGTAGTGATGAAATGCTCTATTAGACTCTCAAATCCACTATAAAAAGAGCAACACCAGCCCCCTTTTTGCACGCCTTACAATGCCTTTTATAATTTTTTCCCTCTTAGCAACTTCCTTTTCTAACTTCTCATCAGTGCAACTACCCTTTTAACTCTTAATCTTCCTTGATTTATGCTCTCTCTTGCTGCATAATTACATCATGATTACTTTTTAACAACATTGTATTATTTGCATTTTTTATATTTTCACCTCCTAGTGACTTATTTTATGACTTGATTACAATTCAAATTAGCCATTACAAGGCCTTGACACATCATTTTGGCTTGAACATACAAATTGTACAAATTAGCCTTTTGAAGGCATTACAAGCCATAGACAAGGTAGTGAACTATTTGAGAAAATGCCTCAAATAAATGTGGTCTCATGGTGATGGAATGCAATGACAATAATCACCATGAGACCACATTTCTTTCAGAATTTTTTCAAAAAATTCACTGTTTTGTCTATGCTACCACATTTTTCATACATGTCTACCAAATCATCTTCTCAAATAGTTCACTGCCTTGCTGCTATGGCTAAAATCCTAAAACAAGTGCTTTTGAACAAGCTATGGATGCTTGGAAAAAATCTATTGAAGCATAATAGTAAGCAATAGCATAGACAAGGTAGTGAACTGCTTGAAATAATGCCTCAAAGAAATGTGGTCTCATGCTAATGGAATGCCATGACGAATGCCTATGGCTATGGATTGTCATGGAATTCCATCACCATGAGAGGGAAATTCTTTGAGGCATTTTATCAAACAGTTCACTGCCTTGCTGCTATAGCTAAAATCCTAAAACAGGTGCTTTCGAACAAGCTATGGATGCTTGGAAAAATTCTATCAAAGCATAATAGTAAGCAACAAGCTATTGTCTCATTGTTTTTTTTCACATGAAAATCAACATGATTTTATTCGCATTTTTTTGCAAGTTTTAAAAGCATTTTTTGTCGATTTTTTAGTTTTTTGTCGATCAGACGAGAAGTTTCTAAGCGTCACGATGTCTGAGTAATAGCATGCTAAGGTTCGCAGCCATTTTGTACTTTGGACCCTTAAGGGATCGATCGGGTTGAACATAACTCAGAGCGATTCTACGTATTTGGGTGTGAAAGAGGACCATGCCTAGCGTAAAAATACCTATTTGGATGTGTTGGAATATTTCGTTTGGTCACACAAGTTGCAGAACAAAAGTTGCACCACTTTCCAACTTTCAACTACTTGCATTTGACAACTTTTTCCTCGAGTGAAAATTTGTCACCATAGAAAAAAGCGTCTAAGATAGTGAAAAATGAGCAAGATTATTGTAGAGGGGCCCAACGTGATCCCATAGGATCAGACGAGAAGTTTCTAAGTGTCATGGTGTTCGAGTAATAGCATGCTAAAGTTTGTAGCCATTTTGCACTTTGGAGACTTAAGGGATCGATCTAGTTGAATGTAGCTCAAAGTGATTCCATGTGTTTAGGTTCGAAAGATGACCATGCCTAGTGTAAACGTACCCACTTGGATGCATTGGAACAATCCGTTTGGTCACACGAGCTATAGAATGAAAGTTGCACCACTTTGCAACTTTCAACTACTTGCATTTGACAACTTTTTCTCTGAGTGAAAATTCGCCAGCACAAGAAAATTTCTCCAAGATACCGAAAATCAAGAAAGGTTATTGTAGAGCGGCCCAACATCATCCCATAGGATCAGGGGACAAGTTTCTAAGAATCACGGTGTCTAAGTAATAGCATGCTGAAGTTCGCAGCCATTTTGCACTTTGGACCCTTAAGGGATCGATTCGGTTGAACATAGCTCGGAGTGATTCGACGTATTTAGGTGTGAAAGAGAACCATTCCTAACATAAAAATACCTATTCACACACATTGGAACAGTTCATTTGGTCACACAAGTTGTAGAATGAAAGTTGCACCACTTTGCAACTTTCAACTACTTGCATTTGACAACTTTTTTCCCCGAGTGAAAATTCGCCACCACAGGAAAATGCCTCCGAGATAGCAAAAATCAAGAAAGGTTATTGTAGATGGGCCCAACATGACCTTGTAGGACTAGACGAGAAGTTTCTAAGCATCAAGGTGTTTGAGTAATAGCATGCTGAATTTCGCAGCCATTTTGCACTTTGGACCCTTAAGGGATCGATCCGGTTGAACATAGCTTGGAGCGATTCTGTGTGTTTGGGTGTGAAAGAGGACTATGCATAGTGTAAATATACCCACCCAGATGCGTTGGAAGAGTCCATTTGGTCAGACGAGCTACAGAATGAAAGTTGCACCTCTTTGCAACTTTCAACTACTTGCATTTGACAACTTTTTCCCCGAGTGAAAATTCACTAGCACAAAAAAATGCCTTCGAGATAGTGAAAACTGAGAGAGGTTATTGTAGAGGGGCCCAATTTCATCCCATAGGATCAGATTATAAGTTTCTAAGCATCACGGTGTACGAGTAATAGCATGTTGAAGTTCACAGCCATTTTGCACTTTGGACCCTTAAGGGATCGATCCGATTGAACGTATCTCGGAGCGATTCCGCATTTTTGGGTGTGAAATACGACCATGCCTAGCATAAACGTACCCACCTAGATGCATTCAAATATTTTTTTTGGTCACATGAGCTGCAAAATGAAAGTTGCACCACTTTGTAACTTTCAACTACTCGCATTTGACATCTTTTTCCCCGACTAAAAATTTGCCAGCACAGGAAAATGCCTCCAAGATAGAAAAAACTGAGAGAGGTTATTATAGAGGGTCCCAACGTGATCCCATAGGATTATATGATAATTTTCTAAGTTTCATGATGTTCGGGTAATAGCATGCTGAAGTTCGCAGCCATTTTGCACTTTGGACCCTTAAGGGATCGATCTGGTTGAACGTAGCTCGGAGCGATTCCGCGTGTTTGGGTGTGAAAGAGGAGCATGCCTAGCGTAAACATACCCACTCGGATGCATTGGAATAGTCCGTTTGGTCACACGAGCTGTAGAACGAAAGTTGCAAAGTGTTGCAACTTTCAACTACTCGCATTTGACAACTTTTTCCCCGAGAGAAAATTCGCCAGCACAAGAAAATGCCTCCGAGATAGCAAAAAAAAAGTGAGATTATTGTAGAGGGGCCTAGCATGATCCCATAGTTTTAGATGATAAGTTTCTAAACATCATGATGTCCGAGTAATAACATGCTAAAGTTCGCAGCCATTTTGCAGTTTGGACCCTTAAGGGATTGATCCGGTTGAACGTAGCTTGGAGCGATTCTGTGTGTTTGGGTGCAAAAGAGGACCATGCCTAACATAAACATACCCAATTGGATGTGTTGGAACAATTCATTTGGTCAAACAAGCTACTAGAAATGAAAGTTGCACCACTTTGCAACTTTCAACTACTTGCATTTGACAACCTTTTTCTTGAGTGAAAAATCGCCAGCAAAGGAAAATGCCTCCAAGATAGGGAAAACCGAGTGAGGTTATTGTAGATGGGCCCAACATGATCTTGTAGAACTAGACAAGAAGTTTATAAGCATCACTGTGTCTGAGTAATATCATTTTGAATTTCACATCCATTTTGCACTTTGGACCCTTTAGGGATCGATCCGGTTGAACGTAGCTCGAAGCGATTCTGCGTTTTTGGGTGCGAAAGAGGACTGTGCCTTGCATAAATGTACCCACCCGGATGCGTTGGAATAGTCTATTTGGTTAGACGAGCTACAGAATGAAAGTTGCACCACTTTGCAACTTTAACCTACTTGCATTTGACAACTTTTTCCCCGAGTGAAAATTCGCCAACACTGGAAAATGCCTCCGAGATAGAAAAAACCAAGTGAGCTTATTGTAGATGGGCCCAACATGATATTGTAGGATCAAACAAGAATTTACTAAGCATCATAGTGTACGAGTAATAGCATGCTGAATTTTGCAGCCATTTTGCACTTTGGACCCTTAAGGGATCAATCTGGTTGAACGTAGCTTGGAGCGATTCCGCGTGTTTGGGTGCAAAAGAGGACCATGCCTAGCATAAATGTAACCACCCGGATGCGTTGGAACAATTTTTTTGGTCACACGAGCTGCAAAATGAAAGTTGCACCAGTTTGCAACTTTCAACTACTTGCATTTGACAACTCTTTCCCCGAGTGAAAATTCGCCACCACAAGAAAATGCCTCCGAGATAGCAATAACCGAGAGAGGTTATTATAAAGGGGTCCAACATGATCTCATAGGTTTTGACAAAGATTTCATAATGACCACGGTTTACGAGCAATACCCTGTCAAATATTGTCAGCCTTTTGCACTTTGCACCCTTAAGGGATTGAGTCAGTTGAACCATAGTAGTTGTTTTGTTGAATGTCATACCCTAAGGTATGTTAGAGATGACCTAGGTTTCATTGATTTATATGAAACATATGCTGCACCTACCTTGTCAACCCTAAGCAATATGATTTCAAGGGTACTCTCAATGTTTCACTTTGGACCCTTAAGGGATTGATCCAGTTGAACGTAACTCAGAGCGATTCTGTGTGTTTGGGTGCGAAAGAGGACCATGCCTAGCGTAAAATTACCCACCCGGATGCATTGGAACAGTCCGTTTGGTCAGACGAGCTATAGAACGAAAGTTGCACCACTTTGCAATTTTCAACTACTTGCATTTGACAACTTTTTCCCCAAGTGAAAATTCGCCAGCACAGGAAAATGCCTCCGAGATAGCGAAAACCAAGCAAGGTTATTGTAGATGGACCCAACATGATCTTGTAGGATAAGATGAGAAGTTACTAAGCATCATGGTGTTCGAGTAATAGCATGTTGAATTTCACAGCCATTTTGCACTTTGGACCGTTAAGGGATCGATCCGGTTGAACGTAGCTCGGAGCGATTCCGCGTGTTTGGGTGCAAAAGAGGACCATGCCTAGTGTATAAATACCCACCTAGATGCATTGGAATAATTTTTTTGGTCATATGAGCTGCAAAATGAAAGTTGCACCACTTTGCAACTTTCAACTACTTGCATTTGACAACTCTTTCCCTGAGTGAAAATTCGCCACCATAGGAAAATGCCTCCGAGATAGAAATAACTGAGAGAGGTTATTGTAGAGGGGTCCAACATGATCTCATAGCTTCAGATAGAGATTTTGTAATCACCACAGTTTACAAGTAATACCCTGTCAAATATTGTTTCCCTTTTTCACTTTGCACCCTTAAGGGATTGAGTCGGTTGAACCATAGTAGTTGTTTTGTTGAATGTCATACCCTAAGGTATGTTAGAGATGACCTTGGTTGCATCAATTTATATAAGTCATATGCTTCCCCTACCTTTTCAACCCTAAGAAATATGATTTTAGGGGTACTACGGATGTTAGGAGTAACGTATAATGAACCATACCCAAGCCTTTGATATTTTTGTGATTTGTCTAGAAAAATGGGTTATCTTATTCCTTGTTGATGTAGACCAAGGCTACCATGTCATGTGAATCCCCCATGTTCTTAATGACTTGGAAACCCTTACCACATTGATCTATTGGTAGGGTTGCTTTCTCTTTCTCATATTGGTACAACAATTTGGAGATGTTTGCCTCTATAACCTCTTTGTTTATCTCTCCCTACTTGGAGAAAACCATGGGTTCAAATTTGATGATAGAAGAGGCTTTTTTCTATGTGTTATGGTTTTCCATACATTGCTTTGGAGAAGATGGGAGTTTTCCTACATAAAAATACCCTTTAAGACCATAGTCTCTACAACCCTTGTCTTGTCTCATATTTGGACCTTGATATTTGGAATAGATTTATGTCAGGTGGATGATGAGGCTAAAGTGGATGGATCAATATAGGATGATGAATGTGAGGCAATATCATTGTTAGGCACTTGGAGTAGTTTTTTATATTTTTCTTCAAAGTTATGATAATAATGGAAAGGCCAAGGGTGAAGGGCACACAATCAACTGAGAGGGGGGATGAATTGGTAGATCCAAAAAATTACAATTGTTAGTCTATGTTCAATCCTTTGGGGTCAAAACAACCTTTTATTTTAAAATTTGTAAGAGGTTAGTCTCTAATGCCTTGAATGAGTCAAATTCGCATGCATGAGTAGGTTGTTTTGTTATGATGGAATTTAATAAAGACTGAGTTGAGACGTTAGGGTTTTGTTACCTTTTAGGTCTCTTCTACCAGTTTTTTGAGCTTTCATGGCAGTCAAATGTGCTACAAGATTTCAAATGGAAGACTACAAAGAAGTTAATGTCAGTTCTCACACTTCTACATTTAATTTCCATCATCAAAAGGGGTATTGCAATGTCCACACTTATTGCTTTCTAGTTTGAATGCCTTAGAAATATTGTTGTAGGGCATTTTCACGTGGAAATGCATATATGATGAGTAAAGCAAGTATGGGAAAGCTTATGTAGCCCTGGAGATCATCATTTTTAGTACATGCAAGGAAATGCACGTAGAGGTGATTTTGACAGGTCTGGTGTTTTTCTTATTGTAAGAACCCTTATATCATTTATAAGGAGATACCACAACCACCATGCTTATGTTGCTAATAGTATTGCTTTCCAAATATTTTAAAAAGAGGGCATGTATACATTGATAGAGCAAATAAATAACAAAGATAAAAGGATACCATATAGAGCTTAGAGTATGCTTTGATAATTTGAACAATAGTGACAATTGTGTCAAAAAGAGAATATAAGGGTAAGGACAATTTCTAATAGGTAGAGATCAAAAGGGACTATGCCAATAAACTCAAAGGAGTAGATTTGATACTAAAAAGGAGTGAAGTGATGGCATATGATAGTTAATTGGAAAAAGATAACAACATATCAAATCATCAAGAGATAACATAGATTGAAGAAACCTTAGATGTTTAGATAGAGGGACCATTTAGGATTTCAAGTAAGATCACTGCTAACAGTTGGTTAGGGTATTTGAAATTCCATCATAAGGTTTTGTGAATGAGGTTAGATAGTCTTTAGATGAATATAATATTTTATTTTGTGTCTTTTGGGTTAGACAAGCATCATGAATGTATGAACACAAGGGAACTATGAAGGGTCACTATACATGGCAATGTGCAAATGAAAAGAACAAATTATAAATGAGTAGTGATTAGTTGTTAAGTATAGTGAGTGTATGATTATAAAGTTCTTGACAATCAAATGCACTCACCACAGTCAATGTCCTATGACTGTCAAGTCTATGTTAGTCAGTGTCTCAAGACTCCAAGAACTATGGTTGTGTATGCAGCATTAGGTCCTTATGAATGCAAAGTCTTCAATTAACTCTTTAAATGTAAACCATGAAGCATTACAACTACTTTTAAATGTAATATACACATTCGATTGAGGCATATATTAAGGAATATACACATTTGCATGTATTAATTTCTCATGATTTTAATATATCAAAAAATACACTAAGTCAATGACAAATATTACAATAGTGATGGAAGAAAATCTTTAAAATCTTCCCATTTGTCAATACTTGTAGCAATACATGCAGGGCAATAATCCTCCCATTTCCAGCACAGATCATGAAATATATTGTACTTGAGAAAGGACAAAAGGAGTTGCTGCCCAGTTTTGTTTTTCCATTCCACCTCAGCTGGCCCAACTATTTGCATTCCAAAATGGTTCAAAACATGTACATCCCCTACTCCCTACGAAACACATGGGTAGTAGCCTCTCTGTGGTTGTGTAGTATCATAGGAATTTGGTCCACAAAAAACTTGCAAAAGCCTCTCAATCTTAGACATAGACTCACATAAAAATCATTAAAAGAGAAATAACTAAATAATGTCAGTCATATAGATGATGAGACCTACTATCACCTTCATGCATGCTATATAAGGAGGTTGATTGAAGGTCCTACAATGGTGATGTGCCCCTTCACTACTTTATCATCTCTCGATGACCCTACGTATAAATTTCAAATATATCACTGAGAGGCTTAACATAAAACATGTAGCATATAAGAATCTGATAAATCTAGGAGATGGAAAAGAAAGAGAAGATTGACAACCAGAAAATGCACCAGCAACTAATGTTTCTCATACCACTGAACACTTGCACCAGCAACTGATGTTGTTCTTTTCTTATATACTATGACAAACTTCAATATTACCTATAGTCACAATCAGAAAAGGATCAATGAAAATCGTAAATGCATATGACATCAAACAATAATGGTGAAAAATCCTTATTGCAAGGTGTTGGTCCAAAAGAGTGATCAATAACATGGCTTTACAAATTCAATGTGCATACTTACAAATCAATCTAGGGAATCATTTGGGTCTGCTCTACTCTTTATCGTGTCGAGTATTACCTCCTGGTCAAACTCATGCACTTTCCACAAGTTCTTGTTCATAGGTCTACCCTTATATTTGATCAACCAAACGTTGGTGGCGATGACAAGGTTCGAATAGTGAAGAATTTTCTGATGCATGTCAAAGTCCTCAATCAACCAAACTGAAACATTCTTAACTGGATACCTTCAAAGGTATGTTCTAGTAACAACCACCGAACCTGTAGGATATTCTATGTTTTCTCCATCTATAATTAGGGACTCCAATTTCTTTTTGGCCTCAATACAATGGCACAGTTAATAATTTGTACCGTCTTCATTGTCTTCATCTGCAATCATCACATAAACATGCCCTGCATTGATATGTTCATCTTGTTATATTTATTTACTGAGCAACATAATAAAACTTGTAAGTAAGATATATTACCTGGTTCTAGTAGGTCTGATACATGATCAAAGTCAATTGATGATTGCATCTCTATGATTTGTAGAGCCGTCAGGAGCTGATAAGTGTCAAGTGGGGTTATACTTCTTACAGACCATTCGTCAACCCACTCTGTTGACTCACAATCATTACATGATTGAAGTGTACATGCATAACAAAAGCATGCCATATTCCTTGTATGGATAGTCCATGTACCTGCATTGGAGCTTCTAAAAGAGTGTAGCTTGCTCGATCCTGTTAGTGTACAACAATCCTCATATTTTGCAATGTTAGTATCATCTACTAAATGAAAAAATATACAAACTAAAGAATTACCTTCACTACTTGGACCCATTGAACCATTGCATCACTAGACAATTGATCTTGCATCTATCAACTTTACACTATTTGTGTACTTTAACTCTTCTCGTGCTAGAGCTCTTTTGATACATGCACCTACTCCATCATGCTCCCCCTTTCCATGCCCGACCTCTGAGAAGTTCCACATATGTTGAACACCACTAATCCTATGCATCCTGCTCAACCAGTAAAACATTTCGGCGTTGTTGAATTGTGATGTACAATTATTTGACCATATGATATGTTGACTAAATGATATGCCCCTACTAGCTAGATCGACATAGAACATATGAAAGCAACCTTGAACAAACTCTATAGAATGTGTGCGATCATCACTGATGTAAAAGTGATACTCCCTCAATACTTTCCTATTTTCCTCTGTACTATCATTTTCATGAATGAATGCTATATGTACAAATATAGCAACTTGCATGAAGTTGTAATACTATGATTGCACCTCGTTCTATGGTTGTAGTGTGTAGTTCTCATTGAAGTCAACAACTGAAACGATATGATGAATTGGAAATGTGTCCTTGCATAACTTGAACTGTGATTCCAACCATTGTGCTCTGTGTGTATGTATTTCATAATCATAAACCACTTGATCACGAAAAATTCCCATAAACTGATACACTAGAATCTTATCACTAACCAATTCACACTTCTTTGCTTCTTTCCCATCTTTTAGACTGTATGCCACTGTCTTATATTTGCCAAATTCCATAATTTTGTCTCCAATTGTGTGTGTACTAGCCATGTGTTGTAAAATTGGAAGACAAAAAATCCCTTGACGATTTAGGTGGAGGCATTATGTTGTACATTCCTGCAAAACATTGTCAGTATGCATATCTACACATATACGTCGATAAACATCATAATGGTTAGAAAACTGAATATGAACCCTACAACAACAAGTAGTGCGTGTGTGATTTATTTTGAAATAGAAAGGATTTAGCATTTCAAAATACCTTTGGAATATTTTAATTTCAGGAAACTTATGTACAAAATCCACATAAAATTGGGTTTGAGTGGTATTCAAATAATGCATTGGATGTGCCTCATGGTTTTTACTACCAATTATCCTTCTTACAACATCTCTTTGATTAGGAGAGGTCCTTGTGTTATCCTTCCAATAATTCAAAATTAAAGATCTCAAGCCTTGAGCAATTCTTATGTCTTTACGTAGCACTCTACCTGAAAATGCCAATAACTCATTGCTATTTGGATCCTCCACTCTTTCACACCTTCCTTTGGCTCTCATTAGAGATGATCTACTTATTTTCAAAGACTTACTTGCCTTTGTAAGGTTCACCTTTTTCCTTGTTTGATTGCTTAATAGTGTTGTTGTCATCACATGTCGTGTGGCACAACTATCCTTCGTGTGTGAGGTGGAACCCACACTCTCATATGCACTCATCAAGTTCTTTACAATGGAATTTTTACTTGAGTCATTCAAAAATCTTAGCCCAAGAGCCTTCATGGTGGGCCTAAATTTGAGTTGCCTCATCATTTCAACAAATAGTTAGCATCTTCCACCCTCACTTAGCTTCACAAAAAATAAACTCCATATCCTTTTTGCATATCTTTGACATGTACGTTTTGGAATCTTATTAGGCATCCATTTCAAAACATTGGAATCAATATCAATAAAAAATATAGGTTTTATATGAAAAACTCTAGGAGGAGTTCTCAAATGTAAATTTGTGTCAATATTGGGAAGATCAACAACATCGGGGATAGATCGTGTACCTTCATTTGGAGGTTCAATTGATGACATACCTTGAGATTGACATGTAAATGATGTTGTACCTCCAACTTGAGATGTCATTTGTGGAGTTCCTTCAAATAGAGATGTGTTTGCTGATGTACTTTCAAAACACAATGTTTTTGATGGTGTGTCTTCAATTGGAGATGTGATTTTCGATGTACCTAGAAAACCACATGTTGTTGTCAATTTGTCTTCAATTGGAGATGTGCATTGAGCTTCACCTATGGTTGATGATGTGCCCCCAACTTCTGTATCCATTCCTGTCCTTCCACAAACTTTCCTCATTCGTGCCCTTTATTTTGCCAATTTTACATCTCTCTTAGATTGCACAGAAATTTGTGGTTGTATGGGCTGCAATTCCTTTGCTTCACAAGCTACATTTTTTTATTCTCTTCTCCTTGCATTTTTAACTGCACGTTCTTCTAGTGTTAGAGGCTTTGGTCATTTCCTCAACATGACCTTGAATGCTACATGTCCACAAACACACATAAAATAAAAGTAATGCTTTTTACAAAAATATTGATGCAAAGAGGGGTGAAAACCATTCAATATAGCAAATCAATGAGAATCACAAACCTAGGGTATAAATTGTTGCCACCTAAATGAAAAATAGAGACTCTTGTGTTTATTTTTCTCAAAACAAAATTTTTGATTGTCAACAAAGTCATGAAGAATATGGATTCAAAGAAGGGTTTGTGATGTTGTATCTTATAATTATTCACTATTTCTTTTGCAATGAGGTAACTTAGAAAGACAATTGTAAGCATTCTCAACTATGTCAACTATGGAACAAAAAAATTAATGGACACTTGCAATAACATTGATGAAAGCTATTAGGTTTTCCAAATTAGATGAAAATAAAAGTTTTCCAAATAAGTTGAAAAAAGAATGAAATATAGAGAATTCCACAAGCCATGATGGAAATGGACTACTAAAAGCAATGCAAATAGAATTCATAAGTAAATTTATGTTAGTAAATGTCATATTTTTATTTTTTTTGTTCTTCAAAATCATAAAAATTAAACTTTTTTATGCAAATCCCATCTAATTCAATGTTGAATTCTACGTCCAACTGTTATGATTAATAAAATCATTAAAGAAATTTAGTTTATATTGTTAAAAAAAAACAAATATACTAAATACAAACATTTAAATTTACCAAAATGAATATATTACCTCCGATAATGTAAAATGATGTAGAAACTTCAAAATGTCTTCTTCTACGTTGTCTACCATGTAGATTGGTCATAAAAAGGTGATGAATCAAGCATAGATTGGTACAATACAAAGTCAACTACAGAAAAAAAGTATTTCTGACTCGGATAAAATGCTAAACCACACAAATACAGGAGAATGTGGGCCTAAATCACAGGGTCAACCCTTATTTTTACCGTTTCAAGGTAAAACCATTTGGCACTTGCCAAATATGTTCCTCTAAAAATGAGAGACTTCAGAGAGAGGGAGAGACACAAAGTGGGAGAGAGATAGAGGGAGTGAGAGAGAGGGAGTGGGAGTGAGAGAGAGGGGGGTGGGAGGGAGAGACTTGAGAGAGAGGGGGAGGGGGAGGGAGAGGGCATGGGAGGGAGAAACCAAAGAGAGAGAGAGAGAGAGGGAGAGGGCATGGGAGGGAGAAACCTAAGAGAGAGAGGGAGAGAGGCTGGGAGGGAGACACTTGAGAGAAGGAGAGGGAGTCAAATTTGGAGAGAGGGGGTGGAAAGGAGAGACCTAAGAAAGTAGGGTGGGAGATAAGTGAGGGCTAACAGAGAGGGACTGTGAGATAATTGAGGCCTAATCCCTCGACCCCTATACCCTATCAACCCTCAACCCTTAACCCTCAACCTTTAAACCCTAATCCCTCAACATCTATACCCTCTTAATCCCTCAACCCTCAACACTTAACCCTCAACCCTTAAAACCCTAATCCCTCAACCCCCATACCCTCTTAATCCCTCAACCCTCAACCCTTCAACCCTAATCCCTTGACCCCTATACCCTCTAAATCCCTCAACCCTCAACCCTCAACCCTTAAACTGTAATCCCTCAACCCACATACTCTCTTAATCCCTCAACCCTCAACCCTTAACCCCTAATCCCTCAACCCTCAAACCTTAAACCCTAATCCCTCAACCCCTCAACCCCTCAACCCTCAACCCTTAAACCCTAATCAGCAAACCCCTCTATAATATTAATCCCTCAACCCTTAACCCTTACCCCTCAACCCTTAAACCCTAATCCCTCAACCCCTATACCATGTCAACCTTCAACCCTTAATCCTCAACCTTTGAACCCTAATCCCTCAACCCCTATACAATCTTAATCCCTCAACCCTCAACCCTTAACCCTTAAACCCTAATCCCTCAACCCACATACTCTCTTAATCCCTCAACCGTCAACCCTTAAACCCTAATCCTTCAACCGTCAACCCTTAAACTCTAATACCTCAACCCCTCAACCCTCAACCCTTAAACCCTAATCAGTCAACCCCTCTATAATATTAATCCATCAACCCTTAACCCTTACCCCTCAACCCTTAACCCTTACCCCTCAACCCTTAAACCCTAATCCTTCAACCCCCATACCCTCTTAATCCCTCAACCCTCAACCCTTCAACCCTAATCCCTTGACCCCTATACCCTCATAATCCCTCAACCCTCAACCCTCAACCCCCATACCCTCTTAATCCCTCAACCCTCAACCCTTAAGCTCTAATTCCTCAACCCACATACCCTCTTAATCCCTCAACCCTCAACCCTTAACCCCTAATCCCTCAACCCTCAACCCTTAAAGCCTAATCCCTCAACCCCTCAACCCTCAACCCTTAAACCCTAATAAGTCAACACCTCTATAATATTAATCCCTCAACCCTTAACCCTTACCCCTCAACCATTAACCCTAATCCCTCAACCCTTAACCCTCAACCCTTAAACCATAATCCCTCAACCCCTATACCCTCTTAATCCCTCAACCCTCAACCCTTAAACCTTAAACCCTAATCCCTCAACCCACATACCCTCTTAATCCCTCAACCCTCAACCCTTAACCCCTAATTCTTCAACCCTCAACCCTTAGACCTTAAAACTTAATCCTTCAACCCCCA
>CM021108.1:153076444-153106692 GCA_007115665.2 Sequoiadendron giganteum
ACACTTATCCCTCAACCCTCAACCCTTAAACCCTAATCCCTCAACCCCTATACCCTCTTAATCCATCAACCTCAACCCTCAACCCTTAAACCCTAATCCCTCAACCCCTATACCCTCTTAATCCCTCAACCCTCAACCCTCAATCCTTAAACCCTAATCCCTCAATCGCTATACCCTCTTAATCCCTGAACCCTGAACCCTTAACCCTTAAACCCTAATCCATCAACCCCCATACCCTCTTAATCCCTCAATCCTCAACCCTTAAACCCTAATCCCTCAACCCCTATACCCTCTTAATCCCTCAACCCTCAACCCTTAACCCTTATACCATAATCCCTCAACCCTCAACCCTCAACTCTTAAGCCTTAATCCCTAAACCCTCTACTTGAGAGAGAGAGAGAGGGAGAGGTGGTGAGAGGGACATGCTTAAGAGAGAGGGATAGGGAGAGGGAGAGAGAGAGAGGGAGTGCGAGAGGGAGGGAGTCACTGTGAGAGGGAGAGGGTGTAGGAGGGGGAGACTTGACAAAGAGAGAGAGGAAGATGGGGTAGGATGAAGATACTTGAGACAAAGGAAGAGGGAGATAGGTTGGGAAGGAGAGACATTAGAGAGAGGGAGAGTGAGAGAGGGAGTGAGAGAAATGGAGTGGGAGAGAGAGAGGGAGTGGGAGAGAGAGAGAGAGGGAGAGACAGAGACAGAGAGAGAGTGAGAGAGAGGGAGGGAGAGCAAGTGGGAGGGAGAAACCTAAGAGAGAGGGAGAGGGAGAGAGGTTGGGATGGAGACACCTGAGAGAGAAGGAGAAGGAGAAAAAGTGGGAGATAGGGGGTGGGAAGGAGATACCTAAGAGAGTAGGAGAGAGAGGGAGTGAGAGATAGAGGGATGGGAGAGATACAAGGAGTGAGAGAGAGAGAGATACTTGAGAGATGGAGAGGGGGTGGGAGGGAGAGGGAGTACTTGGGGGAGAGGGAGTACTTGGGATAGATGGATTCAAGAGAGATGGAGGGGGTGGGGGGAGATACATGAGATAGAGGGAGAGAGAGAGTGGGAGGGAGATATCTGAGAGAGGGAGAGAGAGAGGGAGAAAGATAGAGGGAGTGAGAGAGAGAGGATGTGGGAGAGAGATAGATGGAGTGAGTGAGAGAGACAAAGAGAGGCTTGAAAGAGGGAGAGGGGATAGAAGGGAGAGACTTGAGAGACAAAGAGGGAGGGAGAGTGGGTGGGAGGGAGATGCTTGAGAGAGAGAGAGGGAGAGAGAGTGGGAGAGAGAGTGGGAGAGAGATACGGGGCATTAGAGATAGAGGGCACAAGAGAGAGAGGGACTTGAGAAAGAGAGGGAGAGGTGGTGGGAGGGAGATACTTAAGAGAGATGGAGAGGTAGACAGAGACAGATAGAGGGAGTGAGAAAGGGAGGGATTGGAAGATAGATAGAGCAAGTGACTATGAGAGGGAGACGGGGTAGGAGGGGGAGACTTGACAAAGAGAGAGAGGGAGAGGGGGTAGGACAGATATACTTGAGAGAGAGAGAGAGGGAGAGGGGGTGGGGGGGAGAGACCTGAGAGAGAGGGAGAGAGACATAGTGGGAGAGAGTGAGAGAGAGGGAGAGAGGTAGAGTGAGTGAGAGAGAGGGAATGAGAGAGAGATAGAGGGAGTGAGTGAGTGATAGACCTAAGAGAGGGAGAGGGGGTAGGAGGGAGAGACTTGAGAGAGAGAGACAAAGAGAGAAAGATAACAACCTAAGAGAGGGAGATGGAGTGAGAGATAAAAAGACCAAAGAGGGAGAGAGAGAGGGAGAGTGAGAAAAGGGGTTGGAGTGAGATAGATTTATTTAGGTACCTATGTGGGAGGGAAAGAGACCTGACAGAGGGGATTGGACTGAGAGAGTAGTCTAGGTCATGTGGGAGGGCGTGAGACCTAAGAGATAGAGACTTCGCAGGGATAAAGAGGTATCTAGTTACGGTAACGAGTTAGAGAAGGTATGAAAGGTAAAACCTCAACTATCCATCTACGATCATAAACTGTGCACTCTAAGCATTATCAATGTTGTTCACCAAAGAGGGGAAATTCTAGTTCTATGCAAAGCAGGCCATTTGGCACTCACCAAATGACTCATCACATTTGGCGCATGCCAAATTTGGTGCATGCCAAATGGCCTACTTTGGACATGTTATTTAATAGGATTTGCCAAATTTTCTCATATTTTCATCTTTGCTCCCTGCCTCATTTACACGTCTTTCAATGTAAGTTTATAAAAAAACCATGATAACGTTAACCTCTCTCTTAGCTATCTAAATATATGTCTTTTTTCATTTTGATTTAGTTAAGGTTTTGATCCATGGCTTCTACTATAAATGCCTTCATTTTTGGTAAAAAACCAACATGTGCTAGGTATAGGATAGATTTTTACACGTTCATTGGAACGTGAAACAAATTACATTTTTTGAAACTAGACTCCATTCTACACATGATGAAAGAAAAATAAATCAATTTTTGATTAGTTTGCAAAAACTTTTGGAGGAAGCACTCTCAAATATTAGTTTTTCAGGATGTGTCCACTTTGAAAATTCATAGAATATTATATATTCATTAAAAAAATTATCCGAAAGAAGGAGGATAAACTACATGGTGTTAGCTAATTTCTCACTGTTGGGAGTTTTGAAATTCCAAAAAAAGTTAATCAAAAAGGGGGGAGCCCTCAAGCCTTATGCTATTTTTTTTGATAAAAAAAGGACCTATTTTTTTGAGACCCTTAATCTTCATTAATTTCAAAAAACAATAGTAGCTTAGAAACTAGACTTGGAGTAATTCAACTTTTGTTGTTTCTACATCTTGAAATTTTGAGCGTAACTATCTTCATTTTCTCATGCAAATTAGATTTTGCTGATTTCAAAAAAAAAGTGGCATCTTATGAGCCAAAATTGTGTCATAGATTGGTGCACTTACCCTCTACAAGATTTTTATTCTTCAAGGTTTTTAAACCTTTCTCACCTATGATTCCATAGCATAGTCTTCTCAGTTGGGAGTTTTACCTCCAATGCATTTGCAGACAGAGAAGTGTCTTCATCTTTCTCTACAGGAGCAACATTGCATGACTTTACAGAGGCACTGTTGTAAAGAACAAGACGTGCATCTAGCTTGTACAGAGTGCCAGTACGAACACCCTTAGCCAGCACCATTGCAACTCTAGCCATTTTACATCCCTTACTTGAAAAAGAAACTTCTACACCAACATCATTTAACTTACTGACATAAAGAAGATTTTGAGCCAGACCTGGTATGTGAAGTATGCCACCAATACCTTTGACTCTCCCATTAGGAAATCGAATTCTGACTCTTCCTTTGCCAACTATCTCCAATGTTGAATCACTTTCCAAGTACACCTTTCCACCGTCATACTTCTTGTATTTAGAGAACCATTCTCTATTGGACGTCATGTGAAAGGACACACCTGAGTTAACTAGCCAGACATCATCTGATGCCCAAGTTCTCAAGGCTGCTGCAATGAAGGTGTCTACATCACTCTGAGACGATTCATTGTCAAAAGAATTCTTCTTCTTCTTCTCCTTGCAGTCCTTCCGAATATGACCAGGTTGCCCATAGTTCCAACATCTCACCTTGAACTTTTTACCAGGAAACTTTGATCTCCCTATAGATTTGGATTTTGACTTCTTTTCTTTCTTCTTGCCTTTCTCCTTTGGTCTACCTCGAACAACAAGAGCCTCTTTGGACATCTTAGAAGACTTCCTTCACATTTCTTTAGACAAGAGCGAAGCAAGCACGCCATCCATCTTGAATGCAATGGTTGTGCTTCCAATAGCCATCACTAGATGATTCCAACTATCAGGTAATGAAAACAATAGGAGCATGCAACAATCCTCCTCCTCAGTCTTTACACCTATAGATGCCAACTGAGTAACACTCATGTTAAACAAGTTCAGATGGTTTGTAATAGATGCACCTTCGTCCATCTTCAAGGAGTACAAATTCTTCCTCAGGAATAACTTATTTACAGAGACTTTCCCTGATAAATATCACCAAGCTTCTTCCACAATGAAGCTACAAACTGCTCCTCATGAACGTTCAGGAGAACAAAACCGGCAAGACTCACTCATATCAGACCTCTTGCTTTTCTATCAGAAAGGTCCCAAGCCTCTTGCATCGTACTTTGTGGCTTAGTTCTAGACACTGCTAGCTAGGGGTCTCTATCCACCAGCAAGTCTTACATTTTGAGTTTCCATAACTCAAAGATGCTGCCATTAAACTTTTCAATATCAACTCTACTAGATGTACTCGCCATCTCAAATAGAAACAAGTTTTAACAATGTAAGGCTCCCACTGAAGCAGTATTAGCACAAAAAGCCGAGCTTTCTCTCAAGGATAACACAACGGGCCAGGCTTTGATACCACTTGAAGGGAAAAAAAGGATGGATCTAATGACCCAACAGTGTGGAATACATTCCCTTAACACTAATAAAATAGAGGAGAAGAGAAAAAACTGATTCTTAATAGCTTCTAAAACTACTTGAGGTGAATACAACCAGTAAAATAGATAACAGAATTAAGCAATCATAGATTGACACAAGATATACATGGGAAAACCTTTTCAGGTAAAAAACCCACCACACAAAATCAAGACAATTGTATTACAGTAATAAAACAATTACATACAATTTTTTGTCTTCTCTGATTAGCTCACAACAACTTAAAGTTCTATCTCACTGTTACAATGTTATCTCTTAACATACAGTTCAAAAATACTTCAATTTTTCAACCTACTTCTTTCACGTACATGTATTTGGCTGATAAAAAACATGTACTTAACTGAGAAAGTCATACACTGCATTCAATTCTATCAACCAATCGCCAACCATCAGGTTCATGAATCGATCCAATATGCAATCGATCTGCTCTGACATATATCTTCATCATCGAGCCACCCAGGCATTCAATGCCATTCCATAACTGGGTTTCAATCCCTGTCAAACAAGTCTGCATTAACTACCATTTACTACATTGGCCTTTAGCCAATCAAACTGTTGTCAACCTGCCATGTGTCCTTCCTACATTCGCTATCGCACTTTGACTTCGAGCCAAACTCAGTCAAAATTGGCCCTGAGCTCGTCCGAGCTCTTCAAGTCTTTACTGCTCTACCACCGAGCTCATTCGACCTACTTGTGGTATGGCGGTGAGCCAACCCAGCTCAACCGAGCTCTTACCACACTACGACAACCAATTTTGAGTTGTCCTGCGATATAGCTGTGAGCTCATTCGAGCTCACCAACGACTTCACTGAGCTCACCCACCTCGCCTCCGAAAACACCACCGCACTACCACTACAGTCATCAGATAGGACCATGGTGTGGCGGTGACCAGTCTGTGGGACCGTTGACGGTCTTACCACACTACTGCAGGGGCTGAGAGGCCACCTCGTGGTAGGGTTGTGACCATTAGCCAGACCACTGGCGGTCTTACCGGGGCCACTGCGGTCAGTCACTTAACTATTCGCAGTGCAGTGGTAACTGCCATACCCAACCGCAGGTGGTCTCACTACGGCCACCATGGTGAGTGGACCCACCGCCTGTGGTATGGTGGTAACCACCAAGACCACTGTAGGCGGCCTCACTGCGGCCATCATGGTTGGTTGCTTAACTGCCCACGATATGGCGGTGACCAACAAGGCAGACCAAAAGATGCCAACCATAGCCACCACGGCTAGGGAATAGACAACGAGCGGTAATACGGTAAACCGCCAAGTCCTTCACCACAATACCACCAAGGCAGAAAAAGAGTCAGGTACAGTATGGCAGTAAACTGCAGAAACAACAAATTTTGGCCAAGGCATGAAAACAGGGGATTCAAGCTGGAAGTTGAGACACATTTCTCAACATTAAGGACCTATTTTTTCCATGATGATCCTACACATACCCCCCATAAGACCATGCTAGGACTAATTCTTAGAGGAATTGTATGTACCAAATGAGGGCACATACACATTCGATGTTTCTGGCTCTTCTTTCTTTTTCCATATTTTGTTCATTTCTTGCTTAACCTCATTCTTGTCAATTTTCTTCACTGGTTCATTCTTCTTTACCAGATCAGATTGCTTTCCACCTTTACTCCTATATACTCTTGAAATGCATCCTGGTTTATTGCAGTTGTAGCAGACAACACTTTTCTGATTTATTTGACTTCCATTGACCCTTGATCTGCACTGATTTTCTTTGTGTCCAAACTTATTACATGTATAGCAATAGCCAAAAAAATATTGACTCATTCTACCTCCATTAAACTAATTCATCATCTCAGTTTTGCATTCACTATCTCTATGTCCAAATTTCTTGCATGCAAAACATTGTCCAGAGAAGGATCCAACATACTAGTTTATTCTACTTCTACACTCCATTGCCTTGTGACCAAATTTATTGCATGAAAAAAAACACCATGTTGAAAGATGGGTACCTTTGAGCATTTGGTTGTTGGATAGGTAGTCTCCTAGTAAAGATTCTTGAGTTCTTTGTCTATTTTCCTTTACCTTGAGTCTTTTGATTGTTCACTGTGTTTGAGGTCTTCATAGCTTTTGAGCTTTCACTTGCTTCCAATCCCAAACCACCTTTGTCTTTAGTTGGTTTATGTATTGCAATTAATTCATCAAGCTTGATGGAGCTTGTTTTGAAACTATCTTCACAAAATCTTTCTTTTTCTAGATTCATTCTTAGGTTTAACACTTCTTGTTCAAGCCTTGAGCATTCATCAAACTTTCTTTGCACCACTATATTCAGAAAATCTTCAATTCTCTTCTTTTCCTCCACTTGCACCTTCAATCTGGTGATCTCTTCATTTTCTTTTTTTAATTGCTCACTTACCTCTCTATGTCTTTCTTTGAATTTCTTCTATTCCTCTTTCAATTTTTGGATGCATTCATTTGCCTCATCAAGATTTTCTTTCAGATCTCTATTTTCATTTTCAGCTTTGTCAAGATCATCAAGAGTTGTTCAGAGTTCTTCTTTATCATCCATTTGTTCAATCTTCAAGATCTTCCTCAAGTTGTTAGGATTATTTAGAGGAACCAAGCTTTGATACCAATTGTTGAAATGCACAAGACAACTGACAGGGGGGGTGAATCAGTTGTCACCAATCTTATTCTCAAATCTCAAACAATTATTAATTCCACATCCACTTTAATCTGTTATTATGTATGAGCATGAAGTACAAATAACAGAAATAATTATCAACACAAGAAACACTAGATTTACATGGAAAACCCAATGAGGGAAAAAATATGGTGAAGATTAAATCACAATATAATAGTAATAGAAAAACCGGATACAAAGTCTCATTGCTAGAGGGCTCACTACCCAGAAAGGACTCATTGTCTGGATACAAGGCTCACTGCCTATAGATAGGACTCATTGAGAATTGCAGACACCATCAACTCACTGCTTTCAGGAGTCAAACACATTAAAGTACTGCTACCTTAATTCACTTTTGTACACTCTTCTTCTCACATTTTTTTCACTCACCTTCTCTTCGCTCTTCTCACAATTCACAACATCTTGACTTGTATTTATACCATCTTCAACCTTAGAAAATTTCTCCAAGGTCAGCTACACATTCTTTATCTTACAAATTCAAATTAGGTCAATGAATCAACATTCTCGCAATGGATAAGAATGAGAGTGGAACAAATCAATACTTAATTAGGAACCAAATCAAAATCTTGGATCGATCACATGCTTCCTTAATTGATACTTATCCTTTGTGTAACGTGTAGACACCAGGTCGGCCAAACCTAATGAAAATACCAATAAAATTTGAAGTACACACATTCGTAACAAGAGAATAACACATGGATCACATAACACGCTTCACCATACACTGGAACACCTCTTAGAAGCCTTCAAATTCATTTGTAGAAACTACAACAACTTTCATACAAAGAACACTTTCCATCAGTCCAATCAGATTGTGCAGACACACATAGTGACTCTGGAACTAGTCTTCTAGAGCACCAAAATACAAACACTTTTGCCAAAATACATATACCATCATGACAAGCCTTCCTCCAAATCCACAAGATCTGAAACAAACCAGAAGAGGACTACAGAGAAGAAACATTTATCCTAGTCCACAGACAAACAACTCTACTAGACCAGTTCACAAATTGGTGAACACAAATTTCACTCTTTATCAACCCAGAAGTTGTAACTTAGGATATATCACCCAAGGATTCCTATAAAAACCACTACATATCCACACGAGCATAGGATCAACACATAAGAAATGAAAATCACATTATTGGAGCACATTCAAAACACACACACAATTTTGGCTTCAATTTTCTCAAAAGCACTTGATAACTCATCATATCAGCACACCTGCAACACCATAAAGATAGCTCCATGTACTCACAACATATCTATAGTATCTCAACCATACATGTACCACCTGCAATCACTTGATTCCTTTCATTACAACAACCTGAACTGTGTTGAGATCAATGAAAACATTAATGATAACACCACCATACTCATTCATACTTGCAACAAAGGTCTTATATATTTTGGCCATGATGTGAACAAAACTACTATGTCATTTGGACATAGTCTCCGCTACTTCAATTTTCTCATTAAGAAAGCCCAAAACTCTCTTGCAAAAGGGTAGTTTAGCAAAAAATGATCTGTCATCTCCTTGCTTTGTGAACACATTACACATCTACTTGGGCCAAAAATGCCCAGTTTGTTCAATTGGTCTCTCGTGAGAATTCTCTTTTCAACAACAATTCATTTAAACATTCTCACCTTAGGTAGACATAATTTTTTCCAAAAGTGGATGTTCAACCAACCTTCCTTACTACTTGGATTTATGATGACATTATAACCCAACTTGTCACTATAGTTTCCCGATTTTTGTACATTCCACTTGATTTTGTCCTCCTCCAAGTGCTAATGTTTATATTGTACTTATTCATTTATTCTTCTAGAATTTGAATTTGTATTATATCAAAGCTAAATCCTTTTAAGGACCTCCACTTCCATATTGTTTTCTCATTATCCACCCATTGCTTCATGTAGTCTAGCACATGGGTTCCCCACTTGGTGTTAAATTAATTTATGTGCATGTGTGATGATTATGTTCTAAACATGCTAGTACTAATGAATATAATTATAACCTTATCATGTTTTGGTGAAATCTAAATGCTTTGAATTTATTTATAATGATGCAAATTAATGACTCAGTTGGTGGACTTGTGTGAATTTTTTCATTGGATGCAAGTACTCATGGTACAATATGAGGTGGATTATGTGGTATATAGTGTTGAGAAACAAATAAAATTTAACTTTCCATACCCTACTGATAAAATTTGTACGTAAATTTTCCCTAATCTAATGTTTACCGAATGTAAGATCGAGTAAAAAAATGTTACTAAATGATCTTTGTAGTCAAACTTGCAAGGTTGTATAAGGAGACAATTTTTTTACAATGAATTGAGCTCTCAAAGATACTTATTTCTCTTGTAATCATATAATCTTAAGCATCGAAACTATTTCCATCATTTTTTCGGAAGACATCAATGATAGTCAAATTATTCCAATCCATTGAAAGTATTGATAATGTAAATTCAATGTATAGTACTTAAATGTATAAACATGTATAAATATAAACATAAAAAAAAAATCAACAATTAAATAAAATATAAATAAATAGAATACCTATGAATAACTAATAATAATTAAAAATAAAAAATGAAGGTAAAATATATATGGTTAAATAAATTAAGTATAAGTAAATAACTATGACTTAAATAAAGACTTGGCAACGTTACATGAAATAAATGTAAAACCGTTTGTGAAGTATCAAAGGCATAGGTAATAAATATAAATATAAAAAAGAGAGAGTGAGAGGTGAACTATTTGAAATTATATTGAAGGATTAATGTTTAGCCAACCCACTGAAATGAATACCAAAAAGGAAACAAAAGGGAGAAATCACATGAGAAGAGAAAAGGTGAATAGAGGCTCGCATACAAGAAGAAAACCACTAAAAATGGTGAAGTAATGCTTTCTCCTAGTTTCTACAACTTGGAGACCACTTGCATTAATGATGAATGGTCTAAAGCATGGAAACCATGTCCTTAGGAAGCATGGTGACCTTCTGAAAGGGCACAATTTTATAGAATTTGACCAAAAATTGACACACTTGTTGGAGACTCGATTCCATCCTCTTTAAATCTGCAATATGGGGTTTATTACAGAGAATAAAAATCAAAGGAGATATGGATAAAGGGAATAATAAAGGTGTAGAGTCTTTGGGTGAAGTTAGAAGATGTGAGGAAACAACTTAAAGTCTAGAACAACCCACCATTTTGGACTCCATTATTCTAGGCTTTCTTGTTCCTTCCATTCATTTTATGATTCTTTTTTTTGAATACATGGTTGATAATAAGAAATGACTATTAAAGGATTTTTTGTAGTCATTGCAACTTAGAGTATGATTTTTTTTATGCTAGAAGAAAATATGACCCTAGCTATCTCCAACTCGCACTTTTTGAGTTAGCTCGCCCACTTGCATCTCTTCAAAATTATCATATGTAAAAAAACATACTTAAATTTTGACTTGGATGCCATTACAATAGGTTACTCAATAATTTTTTATGATAATATTTTACCTTGTTCAAAATACCTAGTTTAAATGATTGATTTAGAACTATAGATCTTGGTTTTCTATATGAAATTAATCCTTGAACTTTCAAGACATGGGGTGGATGTGGGGTATCCATTCTCTGTCCATCAAGCCTTGGACTCGATCTTTCAACCCCCTTACGGAGCCATTGAACACTAGACCTGTTTGGGTTCATCTACCAAATCTTCCTCTTCAGTTATGGGAGGAATCATGTTTTGAGGCCATTGGCAATACCATTGGTCACTTCCTAATGGTGGATTCCACAACTAGGGAATTTGGGCATACTATGGTCACTCGATTGTTAGTTGACCTAGACATCTCCAAACCTCTTCCTGGAGATGTTGTTTTGCTAGTGGAGGACAGACCATGGAAGCAGCTCTTGGACTATGAGGATCTCCCCTTTCGGTGTAGGAGATTATTTTCAGTGGGACATTTGGCCTTTGCCTGTTCTCATCCTCGCCACAAGGGTGCTACGAATTGGTGGAAGGATGCTCTCCTAGATCACCTCACGGTTGGTTCTTCTTCAGATGTTTCTTCTGAGGAGGTCGACCCTTTGTTTTCCGCTCCTCTCCCGAACCTTTCTTCTTTGCAGCCACCTTTGGACCTTGCTGCTGACATTGTTGTGCTTGACCCTACTATCACTACTCTATCAGACCCTGTCCGCCCTTTGTTGGGAGCTTCTATTGATCCGTTAGTGGATTCAATCTCTACTATCTCATTGCTGACTCCCTCTCTGCTTGGGGGCTCTTCACCTGTGTTGGCTGGGGTGGAGTCGAGCCTCTCACCTTTCTCTTTTTTTACTGATTCTGAGCCTCCTTGGTCAATTTTTCTTCAGAAGAAAAAATCTGTGTCTACTTCTCGGACTCGGGTTCATGAAGCCAGTCTTGAGCCCTTGGTGTTTGGGGCTGCTTAATCTCTTTGTGGTTTCCACAGCTATCAGTCAACTGTTTCTGTATGTTCCTTAGTTCAATTCTGGTTTGAACTTTGTTTTCCTTTGGCCCTTTGGGCCCTTTGTGAAGGGTTCGGCACCCTATAAATGCTGCTTACCATTTCAAATACATAATATTTTCCTTCTATCTCTTCCCTCTCACATGTAGGTAATTATGATAAAAAAATAAGAAGCATAGACAAGGGGTGATCCCACAATACTAATTTACAATTTTTGGGCAAACTGGACACTAAACTATTTTTTTAAAACTAAATCTTCACTTTCGAGCTCTTATAGTAGTAAACCATGAGGAATTTTAAGATGATGCAAACTAGTGATTTGTGATATTTTGTCTATAGATTATAAATATATTTTTTTCAAAAATTTTGGAATCAGATTGCACTTCTTTTTGCATCTCCTTTGAAAACTAGTTATTTTTTAAAAACAACATTTTTAAGAAGTGACACTCACCGTATACAACATAACTTTTTTTGTATGAAGGATAATTTTTTTTTTTTGAATTTAGATTTGGAACTATGATATCTATCACTTTCATTTGGTTTCATAGTGTTTTATTAAATATTTTTTCCTTAATCAAGTTTTGAATTCAGACCAATTATAATTCAGACATAGGCGAACTGTATACAACATAACTTTTTATGTATGTATTGAAATTCAATTATTATTTTTTAAATGGATCAAGGACATTAATACCCAGCCCGAACATATTTTTTAAACTTTTTTTTGATAATATTCTATTTTTCCACATGTGCACAATAGAGAGCTTCATTTTCGATGAAAAACCTATGTTTAATAAAACAAAAACATATTAAAATTATATTCATTGGTAGCTTATTCTGAGGAATACCATGATTATTTCAAATAAATTTTGAATGAATTAATTTGATCCCCCAAAAGGTAAATCAAAAGTGATTTTTTATTAGCATTTTGATAGGTGTAAAAGAGACTTCGTTGTAGGTATGGTTTAAAACTAACGGGGTTATATCCAAAGGGGTTTGATCTAAGGTGGTTTGATCAAACCATCTTCAATTGAAATATTTAAAATGGAAATTTTTAAGGCTTAAATCATTATATTTTCTAAAAATATGTGATTTCAGCAAAAATCAAAATCTCCCAAAAATTGTAAACCAACTTTGTGGGATCACCCCAAGACAAGTAAATTGTTTGACAAAATGCCTCTATAAATGACATTGTAGTTGGGTATGTCAAAATGGATTTGATGAAAAGTCCTTAGAAATCTTGGAAACAATTTAGGTGGTATGAGTAAGGAGAACAATTCTATTGTTGTTGTTATAGAGGTTGTTTGGTATTCAACTTCTCTTAACTTTATATTCTAAAATTCATCCTATTCTCTTTTAAGTGGCACTAAATATGATTTTTCTCATAAAATAAATTAACAACAATAATTTTTTATTAAAACCATCCTTATTTTTCCATGTGTTGATGATCCACTTGAATAAGTGAAGTTATTAATTTGAATGTCAAGTATGATGGAACTTGATATGATAACTTTATATGTTAAACCAATTCAACTCAGTATAACCAAAAATAAGGAAGAAACAAGCATAATGAAACTATGGAATGGTGAGATAAAGGTTCATATAACTAGATTACACATGCTATAATGAGGTGTTCGTTGATAAGACAATTGATATTATTGAAAATGAATAAATACTATGATAAATGAGAAATCTGACATATACAAATTTATACCTTACAAAATAAATAAATAAATATCTAGCTTTTAGGTTGGGGGTATGTGCAGGATCATCATGGATAAAAAAGGCCCTTAAGTGGCAATGAAAATTCAGAAAATTAGAGTTAGGCAACTTGACATAAAAATTTGAATAAGTTATCTATATTATTTCAAAAATCTATAAAAATAGAATCCATAGCAAATTAAATGTAGATTCTAAACTACTAAGTTTATTTAAAAATAAATAAAAAATCTATTTGGTGAAAATTTGAAATTTCAATGCAGTAGTACTTAAATTTTAGGGGAAAAAAAAGAAGTAGGTGTCTGTCTAACCACCTTAACCACAATAAAATGATAATATTTTTTATAAGATTTTAGATATAGGTAGAGGACTCATGTCCTGATGTGATGCATATTTTTTTGTAACTTTTTTCCAAGTAAATAATTAATTATGAATTTTTTATTACAACTTTTAAAAAAATAAAAATTTCGTATGTCTCACCACCTTAACTTGGTCAAAACTTCATGAAATTCAATTTTTTCTTTAATCCTATAGTATGCGAAGCATAGAATGTGACACATGTTTCAGATTAAAAAAATGTGATATTGTTTGAAAGCTATAGATATTTTTCAATCAGCCTATCAATCAGGACTTTAGCCATAATTCAAATAGAAAATGAATAATAATTATTTATTAAATTCAAAGTAAAGCATAATTTATATTGGTGGAAAGTTGAGAATATCCTTTAAAGACCCTTTTTGTTTCATCAATTTTGGGTAAAAAAAAGTCGTCAGCCACATGGGCCATCATATCACTTACATATCGCCACTTTTTGGCCCATCATGACCCTGCACATACCCTTGGGAAGTAGTGGGGATCATAGTAAACTAATCAAGAAAGGACTGTTTATTCCCACCTCCAACAAGAAAGACTTTAGGAGCAAGTAAAGCTCCATCTATATACACCTTTTAGATTCCATTCATGGATGTAATTAAACTTAAAACAACTACAAATGGAAATGTTAGTAGCAAACCATCATTGAATGTTTAGCAAGTTTACTACCTTATCAGCTTTTTCTAGGTGTGAATAGTTACCTTGTTTTGGTTGAGTAACAACCATAAAAAAATGAGAAATGAATAAATTTTGAACCCCTCATGTATTTCAACACTAGAATGGGTAGTTGAACCTTTGAGGTGGTTGGGATTAGAACCTACTTATTTCGAGTTAGGAACCTCTCTTCTAGTTATAGTGCTAAGTTGGGTGTAGGCACTAACTTTTATGTCAATGGATGGAGTAGGACACTATGAGGGTATAGATATAGGTGCTAATCCTCTAATATGTAGGTTATTCGTATCCATCTAACATGATCATTGATGAAAAATTCCTATGAACCACTTAGAGATAATCTTATCCATGCTTGAGATTGATAGGAGTCAAGGAGTATACTATCCCAATGAATTTTTAGCCATACCCCTTGGATACCGGGATAAATTCTATTAGGAGAATGTAGGCCTTGGAGCCAACATGTTGTCAATGCATACTTTGTGTTACTCAAAAATCATGGAAAAATTGGACACTAGGAGCATGTGGGCCTTGGGGCTAGTGGCATGCTGATGATGGATGTCTAGAGTATGCTAGAGGGTTAGATGGTTTTTTTACCAATAGCATGCAAGTGATAAAAAAACTTTCTTGCTTAGTCATCTAAGGGATTGATGGGAAGATAATTTCTAATGAAGCTTACTATAGGTAACAAACTAGACATACCTCATAGAATACATGTGGTATAACCTGATATGGAGTTGGTATCTTAGTTTAACAATGGTTGGAACACCTTGGGTAGCTGGTCATTCAGAAGCTGACCCTATATGCAACAGGTTGGTATGGTTGTTTACTCTCTCATTTTATGCCAAAAAATATTCTTGGAGGGGTGGATAGGGATTATATCCACTTGGAGGGATCATATTTCACTCCTAATATGAACTATGATAGGTTGAAGGCATGAAGTCCACATGACCTTATAGGACACTTATGGTAAGCTTCACTTAATGTTAGCTCAAATTAATTCATTGGCCTTTCTATTTTAGGAATGAATAGTAAATGGTTTTTTCTGGACAAACACTTGTACTACTATCCTTGGTTAAATCAATTAATCTTTGATATCATGATTGTAATGTTGTCAGATTTTTTTTGCAGATTTTTTGGATCTCGTTGGGGTTGTCAAATTTTATATGTAGGATCATGTCTTTTCAAAAAACCTTAGGATCCCAAGACCATGGTTTATGAAATATCATATGTAAATTGACGATAATATTGAATCCAAATTTCTCAACTTATTATTCTTAGAAGAGAAAAGGGATACCACCCTATGAAACTTTACTAAATAGTAGGGTAGTGAAAATAATAGTTTGATGAAAAAGATTCTACAAAAGCCCTCTTAGTTCCCAATTTAGTGCTAGTCTAGGATCAATAACATGATAAGAAAGGAGAATACATGAATAAATTTACTTCTCTTTAATTAGTTCCCTTCCAAATATTTGAGATTGGGTAAGAAGACTTTTAGGCTAGAATTTGTTTAACTATAGAAGCTATCCCATTATCAATGCATGGGTAGTTTCTCAAACATTTTTTGAATCCTTAATATGTTTTTTCCCTCTCTTTGTACACAATTTATGGTATTTTATTTATTTTTGGTGTATTTTATTTATGTATTTTTGTGTTGTTTAGTTGTGGTATGCTAGGTTTCAATGATCATATTTTGTTCCTAGTATACTTCCCTTGAATGGATGGTATATTGTGGGTTTTATTATGTTTTCTCCAATTAATTTATTATATTTTTATTGTAAGTGTGTTTTGGTTTCCATTTCTAGGGGGTTTCTTTCAAGGGTTATGAAATCAATTTTTCTATTTGATAAATAATATGGGTAACTAACATTGTTATTGGCATGATAAATGATGTTCATGGTTAGGAGAAATGAAATGTGTTTTGATATGATTCAAAATATCTTTTTTCGATACAATTCTTACATTTTAATTTTTCTATCTTACATGATTGGAATTATTATAGTTTGAGACATTAGGTGAAATATTTAAAAGGATCAACCTTATCTTGCTATTGTGGTCCTAATCATAGAAACGTCTTTCTCCTTGCCTATAAATTGAGTAGAGTAAAATATTATTAAAAGGGAATATTATTGATGTAGTGGAAAATAATATTATACACTTTGATGGGAAGAAAATAATGTATTACTTTCAGGGACACATTTACAAAAAAAAAAAAATACACATGCACACATACATACATACAAACATACATATAGGTATATACTTGTTTCTATTCACTTTAGGATTAAAATTCCCAATCCTATAATCTAACTCTTTCACTATAATGATAAATTCTATTGGATTCAAAAATAAAAATAATTCACATGCACATACTTTGTTTTGGATAACATGCGATTTCTTGATTATGAGCTAAACTTGTATACCATCATTTGATTTCTTATTGATATATTTCATCTTTAATGGTTATTTTTCTAATTCTAAGGAGTGTTTTCTATTAGAGTCACCATGTGATGTTTCTTTCACAATAGATCCTAAGAAAATTAGGGATGTTTTTTTATAATTATCATAGTACTCTAATCTTGACCCTCAATGTATTACCATTTTGCTCTTTACCTTTTCAAGTTTATAGTTTAAATTTATTATGATTTTTGATAATTAATCCGAGAAATATTATTGTGACATTGCAAATACTTATATCCAACTTTTATATTATGGTTCATATAAGATTTTTATTTTATTTTTAAATTTGAATCTATGGTTATGGTTTCCTAGTGTGCTTTCATGGTGGATGAGTTTGTTTAAATATATAAGAATGGGTTATTTTTATTTTTTAGTTTATTCCTTTATGTTCTATTTTGTTATTACTTGCTACTATTAGTCACTTAGGATCTAAATGATTCGTGCATTTATATTTTAATTTGTAAAAGAAGGATCCTACACCATCCACCATGCTAGGTGGTAGACTAATATTATAATTAAAGATGACATGTACACAGATTATAGTTTGGAGAAGTATTGACTATAAGATCTTTACCCCAACACACATGTGCTATCAAATTAATGAAAGGGAGAGTGATATTTAAAAATACAATAGGGCGTGCCTTAGTGAAGGCTCACACCTTTGGCCATATCAAAAGAAATAAATAAATCAATGGTAAAAGAGGGTTGAACAAGTGTTAAATATATCTATCAATTTGGAGTGACATTATTGTGGCCATGCAACACCCTCATGTATATTTCATTTGCATGAGCGATGAGCATAAATAACTAAGATGTGGTGACCATTAATTTATATTACATATGTGATGCTAATGCATTTTAAAAGCTACATATAGTTATTAAAGGGTTAATGATGAATCTTTCACATTATTGATCAATTTTATTCTGTAGCCCCCATCATCTCCTTCCTTGATAGATTCTCTAATGGCCTTATGTTAGTAGTGACTATTTATTGAGTTTGGATTGATGATGCATGCTCATCTTAAGATAATAACATGGAAAGAGCCCACTATCTTTACATAGGTAAGTTACATCATAGATTAAAGTAATCTAAGGGTTAGTTCTATCCTATTCTCTAAATAATTCATAGGATTTTAAAGTTGTGATTTTGATCAATTGAAAAGGGACCAATGGAATGTGGCTATAATAGGAGGGTTTAGGTTGTATTATTAAAATTGATATCCCATACAAGATCTTGAAGAATGTGTCATAGAAAAAATAACATCTATTGATCTAAGTCAACATAAATCATGCCAATGTGACACACTAGAAATTAAGATCCCAACCATGATTTTTAAGCATAATCCTAAATAGTAACGTAATAATTGGTCTTCTAGGTGTATTTTTACAACATAATATTATGATGTGGAAATAAAAGGAAAATGTAAAATAGAGGATTATTTTTATATGAAGTGAAATTGATTTTTTTGGCCAAATCAAAGAGAATTATTAAATGAAACATATTTGAAATTGTTTCCTTTTGTATAATTAGAAATGAATTTGATTTCTTCTCATGTTGAAACAATTTAAAAAAAAATCATGGGGTCTATGTGTAAAAAAATTAATATGTTTTGGTTTGCACTATATGTCTTCCTCCTTTATCTATAACACATTTCTTATGGTGGAGATTGGTTTTCAACTTCAATTTTGGGACTTTTTCTTGGGAAAATTAATGTCAAGAAGTTTCTCAAAGTGAGGAAAGAATTTGATATGGTTAGATTAATGAATCAAATCTTGGGTTCTAGGGAACTCTACAAGGGTTGTCTTAGGAAAATTATGTGGATGAGATGGATACATTTGGATCCAAGTTTAACTTGTGCTAGGCATGTTTGACTTGGGTTAGGGAAGCCCAAGATGAGATATTTGAGGAAGTTAATGAAGACCAAATCAAGAAAATTAATACATTTCTTTTCATCATTATTTTAATAGGTATTCTACTATATCATCACTCTTTAGTTTAAAATTAGAACTTGTGATTAGCATTACCAAATTATCCTAGGAGTTAGATAAAGAATAAATCAAAGTAATGCACTTCTCTTCATCATCAATTTTATCAACATGTATTTGAATTACCATAGCATTGAAGAAATTTAATGCTCAATCATAAAGTCACCATCATTCATTCTCACTGAATACAACTCCTTCCAACTAAAAAAAATATTTCTTAAAATTTTCCAAATACAAAGTACCAAATTTATGCCATATCTCTTTTATTGTGGCTTTTGTTGATACATTAAACAATTAAATTTGATGGACACAATTTGATTGAACTCCTTTCCTTCCTACCAATAATAGTTAATCTTCAAACTTCTTACTCGATGGCTTTGTTGATGAAACAATAAGAAAATATTCTATCTTTAGCTTCTATAACTCAAAATTATTTTGATTAAAATTTTCTATATCTATCTTTGTGTTCTTGTCATTCTATTTCACACATAGATCTTGAAGTGTACAAATCACACTCAAGACAAAGTTTTTCATAGGCAAAAGAAATCCTTCAAACAAAACTCAAACCAATCTCTGGTACCACTTGTAGGGAAAAAAACTTGATAAACATATACAATAGAATCAATCCATAGAAAATAAAAAACAATAATACAATAAATGGAATGCAAAGACACGATAGTATATTCTCACTTGGGAAAATCCTTTCAAGTAAAAAGCTCACATAGTAAAAAAGTTCACTATAGAAAAAACTAGAAAAGAACTTGATAAACATATACAATAGAATCAATCCATAGAAAATAAAAATCAATAATACAATAAATGGAATAGAATCAATCCATAGAAAATAAAAAACAATAATACAATAAATGGAATGCAAAGACACGATAGTATATTCTCACTTGGGAAAATCCTTTCAAGTAAAAAGCTCACATAGTAAAAAAATTCACTATAGCAAAAACTAAACCGCTCCCTAATACAATAATGAATCTCTCTTTCTCTACTATTCAACATGTACAAATATAAATAAACACGCTGAAAACAGTTTTACATATTGTATGAAATCATGCAAAAAAATAAAATCATGAGTGTTTTAAAATATGGATTAAAATAGAAAAATCCAAAATAACACCCAATTTTTTTCAAAAAATACTAACAAATCAGAAATATAGAAGCTCTAAATTTTTAAATCAGCTTGCAAAATTGATTTCATCCAACTATTAAACATGAAAATTATACAAGACTTATTCAATTACAAGAATCAAATAATAAATTTATAGATTCAAGTTTAAAATGTTACTTAATCTTTAAAAATTATTTGATTTAAGTGTTAAAATAATAGATTAAAATTCAAGACTTATACATTTGAACAAAAGTATAGAGCAAAATTTCATCACTCATTTCATTCACATAAAAAAAATACTAAATAATTATCTTATTTTAAAATTAAAAAAATAGCTTTAATCATTGAATTGATTAATTATTAGGAAAGCTAAAATTTTAGAATATTTCACTCGTATGTATTAACTAATTCTATAGATATATATTATTAATACTTTATATTTTGGCCATTAGTTTCACATTAAAAATTGGTTAGCTATAACTTTTTTGAAAAAAATACCAATATAAAAATTCGCGAGCTCCATAGATAGTTAAACAGTTTTAAGAAATAATATAAATTTCCCAAGTCATATAAATACCAAGGATAAGAAAATGATATAAAGTTGAAGAAAAATGTTATGGTTTAAATATACTAGTTTGATCAATCGCCCATCTGAGAAAAGTCTTCTTTAGGATTGTCTTTGCTCATGATATTGAGTAGTCTTACCACATAGCTCATATCAGGTCTCTCTTCCTTGTTCGGCTCGACACATTTGAGGGCTAATTTTGCCACATCCAAAGCATTCATGATATCACACTTATCACAGCCTTCCATTCTGAGCCTTTCGTCCAAAGCTTCTTCAAAACGATTACATGCCATCATATAGCGTACATAGTCTGGAATATGGAACTGACTTGAACCTCGTGCATTGTCAACATGCTTCTGCCCTGTTACCACCTCCAACATCACAATACCAAAACTGTAAACATCATGCTTGTAGGAGAGTTTGTGGTTGAGGCAATACTCTGGAGCCCAATACCCTCTAGTACCTGCTATTCTATCTGTTGATCTGTGGGTGCCTTCCCAGTCCACATGCCTGGAAAGCCCAAAGTCTATAATTTTTACCTCATTATCCTTACAGTCCACCATCAGATTCTGAGGTTTGATATCAAGATGTATGATGTTGTTGAGATGTAAGAATTCTATTCCTTCGGCTATACTTGATATTATCCTCAGGCATTGCTTCCAATTCAGAGAAAACTGTGCACAATTTTCTCTCAAGTATTCATCCAGAGTGCATCCATTGACATATTCATACACCAAATAAAATGTGTTTTCTTCAATACACCATGCAATTAGGGTTACCAAATTTTTGTGCTCCTTACCTTGCAAAAGTCTCACTTCATTCTCCACAAATTTCTTGCTGTCTTTCCCTGCACGTTTTATTTTCTTTATAGCCACATCTTTGTCATTCAAATTACCCATATACACTCTTCCAAAGCTTCCTTCGCCAATTTCACAACACTGTGTACAATAACTTTTCATTTGAACTATCTCTTCATGTGTAAGGTTTGTAAAAGTGGTCACTGAAAGACCTTTGTCCAAATTCTGTTGGTGTGCCTCTTCCTGCTCTGTTCCATTTAGACTTGTAATTTGATACGTCGATGCTACCCAATGTTCAGTTTGTCCATTTTGTATAGTTGTAGAAGACCGAGGAGGAGAGGAAACTCTTTTGCAGCAGCCATAGTAAAAAATAATTATTGACAGGATTAGCAGTAGGATTCCACCAGCTGAAAGAGAAGAAACAATACATAAATTGATTAATGACTTTCTTTTATACTACATAAAAGTAGTCCCACTTTGATATAGATAATGAAAATGAAATTTAATTAGATCCTTACCAATGGGAAGAGAAACTTTCAATTTTAGTTGTCTGTTGTTCTGTTGTGTACCTAAGATGTAAATTATAATCAAATTCAGTTAGTTCCAAGAAGCATAAAGTAAGAAGGTAAGCAAATTCCACTAGGATTTTAACAATGATATATAATTTAATTGAGGGAAACTTCGAGGAATGGATGATATTCTACAATTATAAAGTTTTTGGTAAACTTTATCTTATGAATATTTTACATGATTTTTGTTTCAAACATAGAAAACCAATTGAACAAACAGGCTGTTTAGGTCCATTTAGCTGAACAAAAATACATCGCAAGTATGTTTCTGTGACCATTAACAATCTTTAATTCTTCAAAAAGACCTCACAAGCCTACTCTTAAGCTATCCCTGATCTTTAAAAAGTGGGGATTAATTTGGGATAGCGGTGATCTTTAATGAGCACTTGCACCTCGGGCAGTGAATAAACCTTCTGCCTGTAGGTGATTTGATAACTAATAATATCTTAGTTCTATGTTTTATTTATTATGTGTTTCTGAATTGAAATTTTCATTATAAAAATAATGTCATTAATACCAATATTCAGACTTAATATGGTATTGAGTGATCACTTTTTATTAGTCTTTTATGTGATGCTTTATCATTTATTATTGTAGGAGTTCAATATGAACAAAATTATTTATATTTTAACAATTTTAAGATATAGTTTGTGATTTTTTATTTTAATAATTTAAATAATCAAATATAATAAACAATAATTTATCTTAAATATTTAAAATAAGAAGAACAAAGAGTATTTAAACCCAAAGAACATATAAGACTTAATCTCTTTCACAATCAAACAATTTTTATATTGTTTAAAATGACCTTTTTTTTTAACAGTTTTAATCTGGTTAAAATTTGAAAAAAAATAAATTTATTTTTATCTTTTTATTCAATTGTAAAACTGTTGAGAATTTATGATAAATTAAATCATACAAATTTATTGATTAAAATAATAAATTATGATAAATTTAATTTTTGATAATAAGATTAAAAATATGAAAAGAGTAAATCTTTTAAATTTTTTTATGATCAATTTAATTTTAACAATATGATTAAAAATATGAAAATTTGTAAATATTCTAACATAATATTATGTTAATGATATTACAATGTCTCTAAAATTTCATATTAATGATATTATAGTATTTTTAAATGATGGTCATAAATTATTGTTGTGTTTATTAGTATTGACATGTCTTTAGAAATGTGTAATTAAATAAATATTTTTCTAAACAAAACAATTAATGAATAATACAATAAAGCGAAGAAAAGACAAAAGTATGAAATGAAACAAAAGGTAAACGTAAGATATGTATGACATTACTTGTCATACTTTAATGACATGGCTAGAATAAAATATGAAAATTTGATGTGATGATAGATCATGAAGTTTATTCCAAATGTTGGTAATAAAAATATACACTGTCAAAGACAGAAAAATATGGACTAACTATGTATGACATTAATTTTGTACATTTTGATTTTGATTTTTTGAATGTGGAGAGAAATACTCATAAGGGAGGACAATGGGTGGTGTGAATCAAATGAAGTACAGGACAGTAAATTAAGAGATCATTAATTGACAATTTGATAAATCTAATGTAATAATAATAATGATATTAGATTATCCAATGATAGGTGTGACATACATGTTAATATTTTTGCATACTTAGTTATGTCAAGTGATTTAATTATAATAACAGGAAGAGTAGAATGATAATGACATGAACATATTAACAAAAGTTATTAGTGTGTTCACATAATTCAATATTGATATCTCTTAATACTTTTAGATAGATATAATTAAGATATCTATGTTTGTTATAGAATAAATAGAATCATAGATTCTTATTTTTTAAGTATAAAATTACAGATACAATAAATATAGATTGATGAAGATATACTGAAAAATTGCACTGTCCCACAGTTTAAAACCTATTGACTAAAAATATTGTGAAAAAATAAAATAAAAAATTGCAAAAACAAATTACCTTTGCTTTGGGGATTGCTAGGTTGAAGAGGAGGTGGTTGAAATGTCGAAGTGTTTCTATCTATATGACAAGATCTGCTATTAGTTTTACTTGCATAGAATTCATAAACGAAGTTAGTTAAAGGAAGGTAACGTAAGGTAACATACCTGTTTGATAAGGGATAAAGTATACCCTGTCCGCCCGTATAATGTCCGGGTTGGGGATGTTGTTGAGGCTTATTATGTCACCAATGTTGGAGTCAAATTTTCTAGTTATCTTCCATAGCGTGCCATTTTGGGGAACTGCATAAGAAATAATTGAATTCCATCCAAGAATAGGACACCCACAACCCAGAGCTAGCTCTACGTTATCCCCTGTTTTGTATGTCTTGAATTGTTTTTCTGTCCATGCAGTATAGCTGAAATACTTGTCAGAAATATTTCTTTCATGTAAACCCAAATCTGAAGGTTTCACCGTATAATTCACCCTGTAAAAGAATGCCTTAACTCCTAAGAAATCTGAGCAAGAGCATTGAATTTTGGCCAAATAATTAGATCCAATAAAGGGAGTCATTTCATGGGTAGAAATGTTGAATCTGGATGCAACAGATTTGAGGGGTTCAGTAACGTTGCGGAGATAAATGTAAGCATCACAATTCACAACAGAGGAAGTAGAACAATTAAGGGGTGGGAATGTTTCAGCCCAAGTTGAAGTATAAAGCCAATCTGAAACTATAACTGCTAGAAAAGCAATGGCTTTTAAAACGCTGTTCATGTTTACAAAGCTTTTCCAAATCATCCATCTTAATGGAGCCTTGTGTATTCAGGCTTTCGAGCTAAATGCTTCCAATGTCTCACGGTTTTTTAGTTGACTCCAATTGTGATATGCCTTAAAATCAACTATGAAGCAGAAGTTCAACAGCAACAATCTTTCTAGAAAAACTTTGATTAAGGTTGACCAATTTTTCACAATTAATATTAATGATTTTAAAATGAGGCGTCCTTCAAAGGCATACAACATGTCAACAAATTCTATGACTGCAAGAACTAATAATTTGAAAAAAGAAGGAGACTGCAATTACTACTTAATTGAAGGAAAAAAAACGCACCTGGCACAACAATTACCATCATGAGATTTTCCCTTCAATTGCGCAGTAAGCAGCACGGACAAACAGGCGCGGCAACCACGCAATCCGGTCTGAATTAATTGAAGGATTTAAGAAGGAAAACTGAGCCTGCTATTTAATATATAGATCCAGAACTCAAACCCTTATTGTTTTTATCTAAATGCTTGCAAAATCAAATGCAATGCTTACAGTTCCGGCGTCTTGAGAAAATTTGATTTTTTACTACGTGAGACATTCCCTGCCGATGGTGGAAACAATTTCCCGGTGGGAGACAATACCACGGGACCTGAATTGTTGTAGAGCGTTTTAGTCAGCCACTGAAGGTTCGTTGAGATTTCTATTATTGTATCGTACAATTATTTAATCACTTTGGATTTGAAGCACTTTGCGAAATGGATCATCAACCATTGATACTATCCTTTTCGTGGCAGACAAGGAAATGACCAATTCAAGGTTCATGAATTTCTTCCCTTACATGATAGATGCACGAGGAAATGAATTAGTTGAGATTGTTTTGTTGAAATTGATAAATGAAAGAAAGGGTTTAAAGTACTTTTAAAAATGGATGGAAATTCAATATTATATTTTATATAAAAAGGTGTATAATGATAACTTTTTCTTTTAGGATAAGATTGTGTGTAATCTAGGTCTCTTAATACAATTGCATCCGTGATTGTCAGATCTTTTATTTTAAGAGGGCATCAAAATAACTAAAAGTTATTAGGATGTGAAGGGAGATAAAAATACTAAAAGAAGCCATGAGTTGCATAGATCAAGAAAGGATTCAAAATTCTATTTGATATGGTATGGATCTATAGGTGTGACCATTAAAATTGAATAAGATAGAAGGGATAGTTTAACTACTATACTACTATTAGAAGTCATGAATAGACATAGGGTATGGAAATTCATCAAAGAATAAAGGTTGGAGGGATTTTGTGACTACGGCGAGGATTTCATGACAAGTTTGAGGTAATTTTAGGATAAATGAAGGGATGTTGAGAAGGGTGCAAAATAGTTTGTTGATAATTGGTTTTTCCTTGAGTTGTTGTATGGAGAGAGAAGTGTCGATCCCTATGGTCAAGGACCAAAAGAAAAAAAGAATAATCGAGGAGACAACCAATATTGATTAAAAGTATGGCACAAGTATGGGTGAGTATGTAGGGAGAGGACAAATTGGAAAAATATTGCTATTTGCATTAACCAAGGATGGCATAGGGAAGGGGCCTGAGATATGGAATCCCTCGCACCACATTAATGGCTTGTAGGAAGGAGCAAAGAAAAGGGAGACTTGACTAACACTAGCTATCCAACCATCAAGATGCACCATGGGCATCCAATGGGCGTACTCCCCATGTTGCATTTAACTATTTGTCAGTGTTGTCGTAAGACATGTAGTTTTAAATTCCAAAGTAGGCAATTTTAATTTAATTCCTTTTTATCATGATTGCACTTGTATTATATTTCTCACCATGCTTTGGTTGGACTATAAGTTATTATTATTATACATATAATACTATGGTTATATTGTAATATAGTTATATATTTATAATATTATAATTACAAAAATATATTATATATTTTTAATTACTTATAAGTTATAATATATATTTATTATATTATTATGGATAGAATATTATATGTTTTTGATAAAATAAGTAGCATTTATAGGGTGTTGTACCCTTCACACAGAAAGCCCAAAGACCAAAAAGAAGATAGTTCAAACCATAACATGAACTAGGAGAAAACACAATAGAAACAACTGATTTAAAGCTGTAGAACAACATACAAGGATTAGACAACCCCAGAACCAGAGGGGACTAATCTAACACCCTAAACCTGAGGTCATGAAGAAGCAACTGATTTGGGGAGTTCCTTCTTCTTCCTCAGCACAAATGACCAGGAAGACTCGAAATTGAAGTCCACTGAACGAGGCAAGAGGAGTGGATCCACAATAACCACCCCGTGTGAGGAGTCACCACACAACGAGGGAGTTGACAGCAAAGAAGATGAGATAGGAGCGATCAAAGGACTGAAAAATTTGTTCAACGAGGGATGAGACGGTTTTGACAGAACAAGGACAACAGAGCGAGGCAACAAAGGTTTCACATAAGGGCTATCTGAAAGAGGAGCCTAGAAAGGCTCCAAATCCAAGGGAGAAACAACCAAAGGAGGGTCGCCCTCCTTAGAGGAATCATTCAAAGAGGGAGAGCCAACTGTGAGATGGTCTGAGAGAGCATTCTTCCACCAAGTAGTAGCACCCTTGTGGTGGGCAAGAGGGAAGCTAGAGGCTAGGTGACCAATAGAGAAACATCTCTTACACCAAAAAGAGAGTCCCTCGTAGTCCAGAAGCTGCTTCCAAGGTTTGTCCTCCACCATCAAGACCACATCACCATGGAGGGGTTTGGAGATGTCTAAATCGATTAAAATATGAGCCACCATAGTATGCCCAAGATCCCGAGACATAGAATCCACCTTCAAAAACCTACCAATGGCATTGCCAATGGCTTCAAAACAAGAATCGTCCCAAAATTAGAGAGGGAGATTCGACAGACGAACCCAAATGGTCTAATATTCAGAGGCTCCGTAAGAGGATTGAAAGAGTGAGACCAAGGCCAAATGAACAATGAATGAACACCCCATATCCACACCCTATCCAACACTCTATCCTGATCCTTGGTGGAAGAAAAGGTAGCAAAGAAAAAACCTCTAGCAATGGGATAGAGGTCGATCTATCTAGAAACAATAGGCTTCTAAGAAACAGAACACCCACTCATAGAGATTAGGAAGGGAGGGCCACAAGTCGTTAAACCTATAGACCACACCCTGATGTACATAGAAATCCTCATTCTCTGCAACCTCAGGCCCACAAACCACAATAGGAAAGGCCTGGACACAAAGTAAAGGTCGAACCCTAGCCGAAGCAAGAGGATATTTAGCACGAGCAACATCGGAAAAGGATTTTCATTTGCAGTTAGCAATAGGAGGATGACCCTCAACCACATGATCTCACACAACAGTAACAGGAGGAGAGGGAGCCCTCCCTCCCACACAAGCCTGAACCACACAGTCCACAGGAACCCCGACAGGAGGCATGCCGGAAGGAGGCAACATATAGAATATTATATGTTACTTATATTATATTAAATAATACTATATTATATATAATATTATGTTATACAATATAATAAATAATAATATAAATATTAATACAATATATTTTATTTTATTATAATAATATATATATTTGAATAAAAGGCCGAAAGCTTGAACTATTTTTTATTAATATTGCAATAGAAATAATATAATAATAATATTATTATAATAATAAGTAATAATATATAATAAATATTATAAATCTAACAACTAATAATAATATAATATAAGATACTATTATATTATAAATTATATGTTAGATATATTAGTCATATATATATATATATATTAATCCATTTGAAAGTGGTACATAGATAGTCCTTCAGCAAAGGATGCCTCTATGACCTCAAGTACATAGGGGGAGGGTCTAATAATTACCAAATTTTAGGGTTGTTCCTAATTTGTTTGATCTTCTCTCTTTAGTAGGCTTTAGATGAGGCCAAATGGGTATTAGATGGTTATGAAAGTGATAAGAAAACCTGATAACTTATATTCAATATGCAATTTGTTTTTGAATAGTAAGTTAAATGAAGGAATCATAGTGAATACTTGCTAGTGGTTACATGTTGAGTTGAGCTTGTCTCATGCTAGTTCCAAGTGATTTATTTTATGTTTTGTGAATATTAATCTTAAACTTATATGACCATGGATAGGCTTCTAAAATATTCGATTGTGATCTACTTATTCTAAAGTTAAAAACGATCTTCTAGTTATAGTGCTAAGCATAAGTCAAGGATCAATATTACGATGCTCAAGATTGATATGTTAGAAACCAAGATCACCTGCAGGCAATCACCTGTCACATGCAAAAGACATGCAGAACTAAAGAAGATGTTCTGTAAACCTCAAAATAAAAATGCACTATTGAGAATCACTTATTACAAAGAGATCAATCCTTATGAAGGAGATCAAGAAACCCTAAATGAAACCCTAGTGTGCACACTTAATAATTAATCAATTATTAATGTGCCGAAGTTTATCTTAAGTAACTAAAGGAATGAGTGACTTAATTAATTAACCAGTATGATATAATTAATTAAGTATAATAACTTATTACTCTAACACCCCCCCTTAAGATGAACTTAGGAAGAAGCTAAACCACTAGAAGAAGATGCATGCAAGCAAGGATGGGTCCTGAAAACTAGGCCTGATCAGGTACCCATTTAAAAATGCAAGAAAGAGGTAGAGAAGGAAAACCCAGTAGGAAAAACCCCCCTACAATGAGATGACATGCTGCAAAGAAGCACTGGAAGAACACAGTAGAGTAACAATGGAAGCACAATCTGGCAAGCAAGGAAAGATACTTCTGTCTACAAGAAACCATATTGGAATCATAATGATGCAACAGTAGACCCGATGCCACGAAACACTTGAAAACTCCAAACGGGAACAACCTTGGAATCTATGAAGCAACAGTCGATTATTGAATGAATGTATTACTGAAAATGAAGTGCAAAGATGCAAGTTGGACTCTCCCAACTACCAAAACATCCAAGTAATCTCCAAAACACCCATCAGACCAAATCTGGATTAATGATAAACCTGGGATAGATACAGAAAAAATTGCATGGACAGTAACATATATCTGCTCAATACCTTTCCAACATCACAAAGATAGCGAAAATCAGAGATTGTGGCAAAAAGTTATGAGCTCGAAAGCACAAAATAGACATCCGACTTCAAACAGAAGTAAATGTAGTAAAATAGAAAAATACTATAAAATAAATTACACCATAGGAAAGTTCTTAGAACCAGCTTTTCGGCAATATCTCGTTTTCCCAATTTCGATACCGTATGCCCAAGTTATGCCAAAAACAAAAAAACTGCTCCTTGAAGGCAAATTAGGGCTAGGAGGGGGCAAAGAGGCCGTACGACCGCTGATGTCAGCACTTCACGAGCAAAAATTTGATGGCCATCTAGCCGTCGCTGCAAAAATTCGGCCCCCCTGCAAAGAAAGAGTTTGACAGAGCCCCTGGTCGCTGATATGACCAGGGGCTGGGTGCTAGAGTTGGTCGGGGGCCGGGAGCTCCCATATGACCTCGGCCTGGAGAGAGGGCCTGCGGGGGCTACAAATAGAGTGGCGGAGGTAGGGGGAGCCACCGGCAGTGGTGGCTACTGGGTGGCCTCCCG
>CM021108.1:153106792-153318849 GCA_007115665.2 Sequoiadendron giganteum
TTTTTAAGGCAACGATGGGTTTGAAAGGATGTATCCTTTAACAAGAAAAGGATGTTAGTCAAAAGAGGTGACTCTTCCCCACCAATGAAGATATTAAAGGGAAGAGAAAATATTTTGTGAAGAGGCATCGATTGGGATCAAGGAAGAAGATTAGACAAAGAGAGATAAAAATTAGAAATATTAGGAATCCTAATTGGAATAAATATTATTTCTAGCAAGAAGACTATTGTAAGTTTTAAATTTAATTAGAAATAATTATAAGTATATATTTAATTTATATATGATCATGCAATAATGATTCTTGCAACAATTATTCTTCTTTTTAATTAATCATGATTGTACCTTTACTATGAATATGGATAATAGATTCATATAATTTAATCTATTTTGAATTTGGTAGTGTAGTGTAGAAAAATGTATCCCTTTACATTTGGACACTTGTTTGGGCCCTCCTAATTAAAATGGACTTAATAATGATTTAATTTAGTGTTGAAAAATGTATCCCTTTACATTTTCACAATTTGTTTGGGCCCTCTTAATTAATTGAATTTAATTGTGCCTTACTAAGCCCTATTATTCATCCACAATCCCAATAAATTAGATGTTTTGAATGGGATACCCAACACATAATACTTTACCTTGAGCAATGTGTGTTCCAAGAATAGGGACCTGGGACCCATTCCCCCATGGGTGAATGGATCCTCCATAGGCCTTTGAATCTAAATTTAAAATATTTTTTTGATGGTATTTTAAGGTCTTTGAATTCATATTTCAATGTCAGCTTGTAATATTTGAATTTCGGGAAATTAAGGATACATACCTATAAATACAAGGTTATTTTCTAAGTTTCACCCAAAATTTCAAAAGCATTTAAAAAAAATTTCAAGAGCATTTTGATGAAAGTATTTGTAGAGAAAATTTGATGATCAACAACATTCAAAAGAAGATATATTAGAGATTTATTGCAACATTCAAGATCTATTCATCATTTCAAAGTTTTTTGCATCATGCATGTTTTTGGAGCTAACATTGTGATGTAGGCTTCAAGATCAAGTTCAAGCATTCAAAGCATTATCTCAAGTGTTAAGATCCACTTCCATTGAAGCCATTTCATGCAAGTTGCAGACCTTCTAAGATCTCCATTACCAAGGTTCATCCAAGGGTTTGTTGAGTGGTAACATAGCATTGTTCATTCTTCATTACCTCTTTCATGCTTTATTTTAATTCAAGGTTTGATTACCAAAATAGGGTTTGACCAAGGCCAACCCCCATTCACCAAAAATTAATATTTTTTCCCCTCTTGTGCTCATGATTGCAAATTTACGTTGAAGAAATATTGAACACCTCTTGAAGCGTAAGATTGGAAAAGTTGTCTAAAGTTGTCAAAGTTGTCAAATCATGGAATCTAACCTACAAATCTGTTTTCTGACTTCTTGACATTGAAGCATGGAAAGAAATTAGAAGCTATAGATTAGCATCATAGGCTCCCTAAAGTTGCTGAAAGACCTTGAAAAAAGACCCATTTTCCTAAGGACGAATCAGTCCTTGACAACTTCTAGAAAGTGACTTTTGGTGACTGGTTACAATCACTTTTCCCTTCTCAAATCTATTGGAAAATTTCTATTTCTACTAATATTGAGAGCTTTATATTGCTATTTCAAGTTTGAATTGGCATAATTAGATTGATTTTCTGTTTTTTGTTTTTCTCCCAAAAGTGTTGTTTGAGCTTGATCCCCATCTTCAAAGTATAAGGAAATTTGAAGATTCTCACATTGAGTTGATTCGCCACCTAAGGTTCGTTAGTCAATTCTATGTGGGGATCTCATTTCCTAATGAGTTGAAGGAAAATAGGTCCATCTACATTCCAAATTAGGGGAACCACCCTTTAATTCCTTTTTAAACCTTGTTTTTGGTTGTTTGATTCTGGTGATTTCGACATTTGAGCATCATAAATTTTTTATTTTGGAGTCCATTTTGAACCCTAGATCTAGGATTTGCATTACTTTGTATTGCATTGAATTGATTTGCATCTTATTTAGGGTTGTTTACTTACATTAGTTTGCATCTAATTTAGGGTTTTAGGTTTGCATTTTTGCATTCTTTAAAATCTATAAAATTTAAAAATCTCAGTCATTTTGCATAGTGTTTACATAACATTACATTATCAATCATTTACATAATAAAATTGAATAAAAAATTCATCTCAAATTGTGTCTTTTTTTTTTATCATTTAGCATCATTTTGCACTTGCATTTAGACCTGATTTTCCATAAATTTGAAATTGTAACCACCTATTTGAAACCAAAATCTGAAAAGCATAAAAATCAAATCAGAAATTTGTTACTTTTTAAAAACCTTGAAGTGAGACCCATTCACCCATGGGTGAATGAGTCTCTGATAAGGGATTTTTCTGCTTTTCTGAGCATCAAAAATATTGTTTCTTCCTTTGGTATTCCTGCATTCAGTCTGTTGTTTCAGTTTCTAGAATTTTTGTTTTATGAAATTGTTCATATTAAGGTTAATTTGTCAAAATCACTACATTGTTTGAATTCAAATTTTCATTTTAAAAAGATGTCATTTTCACATTTTGAATAGTATAATCAATAAAGTATCTTGCTTCAAATTTGAAAATTTGTAATATATTTGTATTTCAATTCATTCTTGCATAATGGACATGTGTATTGGTAATATATAGAAGTCCTTAACATCTTTGGTTGATTTCTCAAGTTGTGTGTTTTGTAATGATCCTAATGCAATAGAACCTAATCATGCTCAACCAACCCCTAATGAGTCTCTTTGTGAAGTTGGAATCTTAGGTGAAGATGAAAAACGCATAATTTCATACGTAATTATCTTGACAACCTTGAGAACAATGCATCATTTCACCCTTCGGGTTAGTGTAGGATCATGGGGGTCCAAACTAGGCCCTTAAGTGGCAATAAAAAAAAGAAAATAGAGTTAGGAAAGTTGACATAAAAATTTGAATAAGTTAGTAACATAATTTGAAAAATATGTAAGAATAGCATTTGTAGCAAATTGAATGTAGTTTCTAAGATACTATTCCTTTTTTGGAAAAAAAAAAATCTATTTTTTGAAAATTTGAAATTTCAATGTACTAGTACCAACTTTTCAGGAAAAAAAAGCAGGTGTATGTATGACCAACCTAAGTACAAGGAAAAAATAATATTATTTTTTGAAACTTTCAATATAAGTACAAGACACATGCCTGGATGTGCCGCATATTTTTTTGTAATTTTTTGTAAGTAAATAATGAGTTATGATTTTTTTATTAAAACATTTAGAAAATATTAAAACTTGTTTGTCTAGCCACCATAACTTGGTAAAAAAACTATGATTTTTAAAAAAATAAAAAAATCCTATATTATGGAAAGCATAGAAGGTGCCACATTTTTTAGATTCAAAAATGTGAAATTGTTTAAGGATTATAGATATTTTTCAATCAACATATCAATCAGGAATTTAGTCAAAATGTATGTATAAAATCAATAATAATTATCTATTTAATTATAAATAAGACATATCTTATATTTCTGGAAAGCTAACAATTTTCTCAGTAAAGCCTTTTTGTTTCATCAAATTCAGATTAAAAAAAGTCACTAGCCACTTTTTTGTCATATCACCACTTTTTGGACCCCTATGATCCTACACTCACCCCCATGCAACAACCAACACCTCCTATTATTTCACCACTAGAGGTGTTTGGTCTTTTACATTTTGAGATTGAATAAAAAACCAAGCCTAAACCTTCAACCATGAGTGAACCTAGTCTCTCTAACCAAGTGCATACTAATCTATCCTACGTTAATAAAGTCATTAAGACACGAGTGATCCCACAATATTGGTTTACAATTTTTGGGCAAATTGGACATTGAATTGAATTTTTTTAACTAAATCTTCACTTTCGGGCTCCTATAGCGGCTAAACCGTGAGGAATTTGAAGATGATGAAAACTAGTGATTTGTAAAATTTTGTCTATAGATTCTAATTATATTTTTTTCAAAATTTTTGGAATCTGATTACACTTCTTTTTCCATCTCCTTCGAAAACTAGCTTTTAAAAAAAATCATTTTTAAGGAGTGATGCTCACCGTATACAACATACCGTTTTTTGTATAAAGGATAAAATTATAATTTTTTAGAATTTAGATTTGTAACTATGATATCTAGCACTTTCATTTGGTTTCATAGTGTTTTATTAAATATTTTTTCCTTAATCAATTTCCGAAGTCAAACCGATTATAATTGAAACATAGGTGGACTGTATACAACATAAATTTTTCTATATGTATCAAAATTCTTTTTTTTTTTTTAATGCATCAAAGACATCAATACCCAACTTGAGCATATTTTTTAAAATTTTATTTTGATAATTTGCTGTTTTTCCACATGTGTAGAATAGAGAGCTTGATTTTCGATGAAAAACCTATGTTTAATAAAACTAAAAAAATAGATACATAATAAAACCAAAACATATTAAAATTATATTCATTGGATAGCTCATTTGAGGACTACCATGATAATTTCAAATAAAATTTAAATGAATTCATTTGATCCCCCAAAAGGTAAATCAAAAGTGATTTTTTATCAGCATTTTGATAGGTGTAAAGGAGACTTTGTTGTAGGTATGGTTTAAAACTAGCGGGGTTCTATCCAAGGGGGTTTGATCCAAGGTGGTTTGATCAAATATTCTTCAATTGAAAACTTTAAAATGGAAATTTTTAAGGCCTAAATCATTATATTTTCTAAAATAATGTGATTTCAGCAAAAATCAGAATCTCCTAGAAATTTTAAACTAGCTTTTTGGGATCACCCACACCCATCAACCAAGAAGAGACTTATGGCCAAGGATTTAAGATCTCAACTAAGCAAGGATGTGACACAACAAATGATCATGTGATTCATAAGTTGTTAGAACAAATACCAATTGAAGATACTAAAGGACTAGGATACCAAGATCCCCCTCCCTCCACATCTTCTAAGGAAACAAGTGTCCTCCATCATAATGAAAAAATATCTCACAAGGATGATAGGATCATCTGAGGTTCTCCTCTTCTGAATCCACCTCACCAAGATGCTCAAACAAGTAATAAATCCAAACCTTATCAAGTCAAAAAATTACCATTCCTACATACTAAAATAGAAATTGAATGAAAAATGGAACAACTTCTCCATCTAGGATGGGTTAAATTTCCACCTATCAATAGAAAAAAAAATTAAGAGTACAAAAATGAATTATTATGCATATCTTATAACTCTTAGGAATCTTACTGATGAGTGTCATTCTTTAAAGAGGATCCCTGATGAATATGAACTCATAAAGATAATCCCTTAAAGCATGCATGCACTTTACTCCTTGCCATGTGATAGTTGTAGGATCATAACATACTCAATATTACATGTTTTAGATACATTGCAAATTATTTTTATATTGCAAGGATCTGATTCTCACCACTTATCTCAGCTCATCCTTTTCTTGCACTTAGTGGGGGCAAGCGGTTAGATAGCCTTGTCCCAATTTGGCACTTGACGTTGTCCCTTTAGGTAGTTTCCCACCTTCCACATATGATGAACAAGATTGGGATGAAAATGACCTACTATAGGTTGTATCACATGTTCCTTACTATTCTTGTACATTTTTTCCTTTCCATGTTCTTTTTATGATTGCATGTGCATAATTTGATCCCCCATATCATTTTGTTTGATATGTCTTTATATTCATTCATCTATTTGTATCTACATTCTTCTATATGTCATAAAAAATTATGTTTTCCTTTTGGGGATGACAAAAGGTGTTGATACATTTAGGTCTCTTCCATGCTAACCCAAAAGATTTTTCTTTTTTTTTTCTCTCTATTTGTCAGTCTTCCCGCTCCATTAGCTATTTGGGGAATGATGATGTTTCCAAGCTCTATAATATTATTGTAGAAAAGGCATACACTAACCCCAAATCCTTAGATCCCTTATATGTTTGGGATTTTATTTGGGGGAAACCCATTTTCAAGACACAACTTCATTTGGAAACATATTCTTGACATAAGGCTTTCCAAATAAGCTCTCATATCTTCTTTATTGTTTAGAATTTATCATTTTCTACTTTAAATTAATTGCTCACAACATGGTGTTTAGAAATTTCTTTAAAGTGGGGGTATACATTAGCATTATCATTTTGAATTTTTTTTACTATAATTTATGTTTGACAGTGCGGTCTTCTTACGTCTTGCAATGTGTCTTCTTCTTGGTGGTTTCATTGGGTTTGATCTCCTCCAAGAGTGTGACCTTTCTTGGCATACAACATTCCTCTTAGTGGTGATTCCACACATTTCATTCCCTAAATTGCAAATCTTTTATCCTAGAATTGTGATTTATTGGAGATATTAGGCACAATGTTCCCTAAGAGGAGACCTTACATGAAATAAGAAAAATCCCTTTGAACATGTCTTGTCATATTTACATTTTTTTCATAAGTATTTAGCATAACACAACTTGATAACCTTGTGAAGCTCAAATTTACAACCCTTTTTCATGGCCACCAAGTATAACGCACCTTGCTTGCAAGTGGAGGCTTGTTCATTTATAATTGTTTAGCATAATGCATCTTGCTAAGCTTTATGAAGCTCGAAGTTCATATTGTGTGGTGCCTTATTAAAGTTATCAGAGGTATAGATTTGGTATGGTTATGGGAGCCTAATAAGATTCTCTCATTTTCCACTTTTGGGGGCTCATCTAGTGGATAGTGGATTTCACTAGCTTGTGTGAGTGTGTATGGTTGTTTGCATAGTGGATAGCAAGTTCCACTTGTAAATATTTTTGGAAAAACAACTAAGGCTTGATCCACATCGAGTTGGACAAATAGTTGAGGGTTGTTCCACCCCTTTTCTTTAATTTTTAATTTTTCCTTTCTTTTAGTCTTTGGCATTGTATGATTGAGTATCTTGTCATTGTTGCATATATATATGTTTAACATAGGCATGTGTCTCCTTGAGCCTTTGTTAGTTTTTCCATGAGATATTAGATCTTGGGGGCTTGATCCTCCTCCTTGATATTTGTCATCTTATCTTTCCAAAAGGTGTACAATTAGACCTCTCTTGATTTTCTACTTTAGTGTGAGTTTGATGCAAGGTCATCCTCTCACTAAAGTGGGGGCTAAATGTAGTGTAGAAAAAATTATCCCTTTACATTTTCACACTTGTTTGGGCCCTCCTAATTAAAATTGACTTAATAATGCCTTAATTTAATGTTGAGAAATGTATCCCTTTACATTTTTACACTTTTTTGGGCCCTCTTAATTAAATTTGACTTAATTGTTCCTTAATAAGCCTTATTATTCATCCACAAGCCTAATAAATTACATTTTCCGAAGGGGAAACTTGAAAATAATTAATGCCAACACATAATACTTTACCTTGAGCAATGTGTGTTCCACGAATTGGGTCCTCTCTAGGCCTTTGAAACTAAATTCAAAATATTTTATTGGTGGTGTTTTAAGGTCCTTGAATCCATATTTCATTTTCAGCTTGTAATATTTGAATTTTGGGAAATCAAGGATACATACCTATAAATATAAGGTTATTTTCTATGTTCCCCTAGAATTTTGAGAGCACTTTTCAAGAACTTGAAGATTATTTTGATGAAATTATTCCTAGAGGAAAATTGAAGATCAAGAGCATTCAAGGGTAGATTTTTCAGAGATTTATTGCAACATTGAATATCTACTCATAATGTCAAAGTCTTCTTTCATCATGCATATTTTTGGAGCTAACATTGTGATGTAGGTTTCAAGATCAAGTTCAAGAATTCAAAGAATTATCTCAAGCATCAAGATCCACATCCATTGAAGTCATTTCATTCAACTTGAAGAGCTTCTAAGATCTCCATTACCAAGGTTCATTGAATATTTTTTTGAGTGGTAACATAACATTGTTCATTCTTCATTCCCTCTTTCATGCTTTATTTCAATTCAATGTTTGATTACCAAAACAGGGTTTGACCAAGGTAAACCCCCATTCACCAAACAAACAATTTTTCCCCTCTTGTGATTGTGATTGCAGATTTAGGTTGAAGAAGGATTGAAGACCTCTTGAAGTGCAAGATTGGAAAAGTTGTCAAAGTTGCAAAAGTTGTCAAAGTTGTTGTCAAATCATGAAATCTAACCTACATATTTAATTTACAACTTTTCGACAAGAAACTTAGACAAATCAGAAGCTACAAATTAACATCAAAGGCTCCTGAAAGCTGTTGAAAAAACATGAAAAAAGATCCATTTTCGCATGGGCGAATAAGTCCTTGACAACTTCTAAAAAGTGACTTTTGGTTACTAGTAAACATCATTTTTCCCTTCTCAAATTTGTTGTAAATTTTTTGTTTCTACTAATATTGAACTTTATATTGTTTTTCCAAGTTTGAATTGGCATAATTAGGTCGATTTTCTATTTTTAGTTTTTCTCCCAAAAGTGTTGTTTGAACTTGACCCCCGCCAAAGCATAAGGAAATTTGAAGATTCTCACATTGAGTTGATTCACCTAAGGGTTGTTAGTCAATTATTTTTGGCGATCTCATCTCCTAATGAAATAAAGTAAAATAGGTCCATCTACATTCCAAATCAAGGGAACCTGCATTTCATTTTGTTTAAACCCTATTTTTTTTGTTTCAAGTAAAAATGATTACAAAACAGGAAGGTCGATCAACCTTTCAAGTTCACGAGAGGTGAAGACTCGATCCACCATCAAGTATTCCACCCATAGGGGGTTAAGTATCATGGTACGAGAGGCATATGTGTGCTCTCAGGCTTGGTGGAAGGGAGGTAGTCTTCATTCTTTTATCTAGCATCCCACCCAAAGGGGGTTAGGCCTCATGGGCTAAGAGGCTTATTAGTGCTCCTAGGCTTGGTCAAGGAAGACAATCAACCTCTATGGTAGAATGAGGGATGGAAGGGAATCCCGCCTTCCATGCTCTCACAATACAAGGATAATTTTCCTTGAGACTGTGATTTATGAGGTTTCTACCAAATTCCTAATATGGTTTTTTTGGATAAAAGGCTAAAGGCCTAAAGTTTATATTAATCTTAAATATGAAATACATTTTATACATTCAAATAATCTACACTTGAGGAGAATGCCCATCCCATTGGGCTAAAATTTAATCTTGAAATTCAAAATAAAATTGGTTGCACCTGTGACCCATCTAGGGAAAAATCAAGGAAACAATTATAAAAACTACCCCCCTCCACCCTAACATGCAATCTGAAGTAGGTGCACAAATGCATGTTTCTCAAACACCCACACAAAATCCCAAGTACCTAGAAGTATCTTTAAAAAAATATCATGAAATAAAAAACATCTATGGAAAATCATTATACACATACAAGCACAAAAAACGAAGTGCAAACCTTATAGACTAGCTGGATTAAACATTAAAAACTTCATGTATATAGTAAATAAAATTACCAACCCATTCAAATTCTTGGATTGGCTCAACATGCAACATTTTCTTCAAGAAGCTTACTGCCACCTCTTCATGCTCTCTATGTTCACACAACACCTTTCCATTGATATCTAGTATGAAGGGGTAGAAGGTTACTTCCTCACTCATAACCAAGATATGCTCCAAGTCATGGGGCTTGGGTATACTAAGATCAAAAGAGGAAACATCCATAATTACTTCTAGTCCACCTAAAATATTTAGGTATAAATAGCTTGTAGGATATTTCTACCACCTCTACCTTTGGGGTGTGTAGGTCTAGTAGTGCTGCCAAAAATAGAGAGGAAATGTCTTAATCAACCCTATACCACTCATCTGACACCATAAATTCTCAGTCTAAAATGAGTTTGACTACTCTAATCAGTATAAAATATAGTTTGACCATGATTTTATTCAATTAGAGCTTCGATATTTTGCCTCAAAAGGCTGTTTGTTTGTAGGTGCTTACTAGGCTAATGGGAGTGTCCATACCTCATTGTTGAACTGTAGAAATCCCTTGTATTGGGTATGTGTTCTTATGAATTTAAGACTTCTTTATCAATTGAGAAACGCTAATTGCTAATAATACTCTTGCTTGTTCAAGCACCCCAAAGAGTGTACCAACATGTACTACTAAAAAATTATTGTACATGTGTCTAGTTAATAATGATGGCTTTCAACCTTCACATGCACTCCACCTCAATCTTGGAGTAAAATCCACAAAAGTGGATGCTGGCACAAGATCTTAACATTAGTGAGTGTGGTTGACATCCTTGATTTTTTAAATGCATCTTTGTATTAGAGTGATTAGTCATAAATAATCATCAAATCAAGTTTTAAATGCAAGCGTGGTATGAAGGGAAACCACCTTTGGCTGAGAAAATGTTAAATAATATTCCCTAGAATTAGCGAACTCCCTAGCATTTGTAGTAGCATTTCCAACGTAGAGTTCACAAGTGCGAGTGACAACAAACTAAAATTCTAGTTAATCAACTAGAGTTGACAATGGGCCAATGGCACATTATTTAACTTTCCTAATATGGTTAGTATAGGAATATGTTAGGATGATTATTAATACTATTGATTTCTAAATCTTATGGATAATAGCTATCCTCATGGATTATGTTGGAAACTAACATTGTTGTAGGACCTAAGCCAAGATTCATATCTTATAAAGGGAATTCCAAAAGGTAAATTTATTATCTTAAATTTATTACATTTATTCCTTTGATTGAAATTGTGGTTTTCTAGGGGAAAATCTAGGAATATCCCAAATAGGGGACATCACATGAATATCTTATTTCACCCTTAAGAATGTGTAGATATAAATAGGCACATCAATTTTTTTAAATTTTTTTACATTAAATCAGGTAAAATATAAACTTGAGCTTTTTAAATATATTGATGAAATTAGAAATCCCAAAATAACACCCATTATTATTTTAAAAAAACTAATATATCAAAAAAATTGGAAATTTGTATTTTTTGTTGAGCTTGTAAAATCAATTCCATCCCAACTATTAAACATCAAAATTATACAACACTTATTTGATGAAAAGAAACAAAAAACTAAACTTATAAATTCAAATTTAAAATGTTAATCTTCAAACATTAATTGATTTAAATTTTTTAAGTGTTAAAAAATTAAATAAAAATTTAGGATTTGATATATTTAAATAAAACAGTATACCATAATATCATCATTCATTATATTTACATATAAAATACTAAATATTTTTTAGATTATAAAAAATGATGTTTAACCATTGAACTAATTAATTTTTCAGTAATATAATGTTTAATTTTTTTTTTTGATATGCATTAACTAATTTTATACACATATATTATTAATACCTCATATTTTGGACATTGGTTTCACATGAAAGTTTGGTTAGTTATAAATTTGTTAGAAAAATACCATTATAAAAACTTGCCTAAGCTCTATAGGTTGATGAACAATTTAAGAAATAAAATACCATATACATTACCTATCACATAAATACTAAGGATAGGAAAAGGATATAAAGTTAAAGAAAACATTTATAGTCTGAATATACTACTTTGATAAATTTCCCATCTAAGAAGAGTTTTCCTTTTCATGGTATTTTCTAGTGACCTCACCATGTAGCTACCAATAGTACTAAATATTTCCTCATTTAAGTCTTGGTTGTAAATTAATTTGAAAAAATTAAATTAAATGAGTTAGCCTACACTTTAATTTATTCCTATATTCTAATATAAATACATGAATTATTATTAAAAAAAGAAGGAAAAAAATAATTATAATTCAACAAAGTTATACCAAAATACATTCATTTTTATAGATTTACAAGGTGAATTTCAAAATTAGTCAAGCTAGCAAAATGATTGGAGTTTGATGCCAATGGAAGGACATGATGGAATCTAGGCTTTGGAAATATCTTTAGCTTCCCTCATGCACCTAATAATTTTTCTCAAAGTGTTCTCATCTTCAAACTTTAATCTCTTTGTTTCCCAAAGTAAGGTGTTTGCAAATTTGGATTTTCCCTAAGGTATTTGACTTTCTTTTGGTTGATATTTCTTGTGTCATTTAGGAATCCTTATCTAAAACACTTGAGTAGGATTTTTGTCATTTTAGCTCATTACAACCTTAGACATACTTAAGGTTAAGAGCACACACATTTATCACTCAATAAATCAACTATTTGTGGAGGTAAAAATACCAAAATGGTTGTTTGACCAAGGTAAACTCCTCTATATCCACCCCTTTCCCCCTCATTTCTATGATGTTGTAGGTTCAAATCCAAAGAAGGTAGATTGCATAGCGAAAGAGAAAAGTGTAGACCTATAAGTTTTAGGCTAGAAAGTTGTAGAACAATCTATACTTCTCATTCAAGGGAACTAGTGCCCTTGACCTCCCAATTTAGCTTTAAATTTATAGGAAAAGTGCACAAAAATCTACCCTTCTTAGATATGTCTTCAATATATTAATTTTTTATTTCATCTGAGTTGATAAATTGAATTTCTATATTAGGTTACATAGTCAATTAAATCCACATTGAGTTCAATAAATTTTCAATTCAGCAAAAGAATCAGGTCTAGGATAAATTGGCTCTCCTTTTAGGTTGTTATTCAATATTATCACCTTGTTAGCTTGGCTTCTACTGTTGATGTGAAGAAATATTGTTCTTAGCAAATTATAGATTAGGTTTAAGATTTCTTTTTCCACATCACAATTGTGTTATATTTGAAAAAAAAAAAAAGGATCACTTGGTGTTCTCCCCCTACTTGAACCCCTTAATATCCACCATTTAAAAAATAATAGTTTATAAATTAGATTTAGAGAACTATGAATTTTGTTCTTGTCATGTCTTCAAATTATAAGCATAAAATTATTTTCATTTTCTCATCCAAGATCAATTTTTCCTGATTTTAGAAAGAAAGTGACTACTTAAGACCCAATTTAGCCCCTTATTTAGATGCACTTAATCCTTTTACATCCAACAAATAGTTCATCCTTTAAAAGAGTAAATACATAACATGAAGTAGATTTCCTTTTTTCCAAATCACCTACAAAATTTGAGTCATCATAACCACAAACTAAATCACTAAGACCATTACAGGCAATCCAATTATCACTTGTGCCTCTATGATAGAAAACACTAATTTCACTAGTACCCAATTCTCTCTACCTAGATTTGACATGTATCTACTAACAACACCAATAGTATGTGAAATATCTAGCCTTGTACATGGAATTTCATACATTAAACCTCCTATTGTATAAGGATACAATACATGAGACATATAATCATTTTATTCTTTATTTCTAGGAAATGATATTGAAGAAAGAGTAAAATGGGAATCCAAAGGGATATTTACTAATTTTGCATCTTTCATATTGAATCTTATGAGGATCTTCTCCACATACTTTTGTTGTGATAATCAAACCTTACCATGTTTTCTATATCTATGTATTTTCATTATCAAAATTTGTTTTTCTACTCCTAGATCATTTATATTAAATGTCTTATCCAGCTACACCCTTAACCTACTAATCTCAACCATGAGTTTCTTTGTTACAAGAATATCATCAACATATACTAGGTACCAAGATACTGAATAAACCATTTTTCAAAATATTGAAGTAAAAAATGGTCATACTCACTCCTTGGAAATTTTTGTCTCACCATGAATGAATCAAATTTCTTGTACCATTGTTTAGGTGATTTCTTCAAGCCATAAAATGACTTCTTGAGTTTTCAAATAAATATTCTTTTGTGATCTTGAACACACCCTTCTATTTTCTCCAATATATCTCCTCATCCAAATCTCCATGTAAAAAAAATTATTTTAACATATAGCTACTCTAACCCAAGATCAAGTAAATAAAATAGTCCTAATACTACCCAAATAGAGACAACCTTAACAACTAGTTTTTTTTTTTTTATGGAAATCAATATCTTCCATCTGAGAATACCTTGTTTCTACCATTCTTGCTTTGTACCTTTTAACTTTATCATTAACACCCTTATTAATTTTTTAGACCAATTTGCAAACAAGAATTCTCCTACCCTTTAGGAGTTCCACTAGGTACTCTATTTTATTCTTCTCCAAGGCATCCATTTCTTCTTTCACTTCTATTTTCCATTTATCACTTTTAATACCATCCATTCTTTCCTAGTAAGAAATAGGTTCCCCACCATTAGAAATAAAATAAATAGATAAAATACAATCAACATACCTCTTAGGAGGAATTTTGACCCATGTTGATCTCCTTAGAGTTGGTTGTGTCATTTCAACATTTTCCTATATATTTTTTACATCCTCATCTTGATCTTCACAAACTTATTCCTTCTTCCTAATTTTGTAGGTGTATATTTTTGAATTGAATGTATTAATATTGTGATGTACTTATTCTTGTTTTATTTCAGCTTTTACTATGTCTAATTTTATGAGAGGAGATTCATCAAATACTCTATCTCTACTAATTTGATATTTTTTGGCAATGGAATCCCATAATCTACATCCCTTAACTTCTTCACCATAACCAAAATAAATATCTTCTTTGATTTAGGGTCCCACTTACAATATTGATCTTTACAAATAAGAGCATATGCACATTACAACCAAAAAAATAGATTTGAGTAATCATACGAATGACTTATCCATACCTCTTCAAGCATCCTATAGGCTATTGCAACTAATGGTGAACAATTTACCAAATAGAAAATTGTAGTAATTCTTTCTACCCATAAATCTTGCTACAACTTATCATTAATAAGCATTATCCTTTCTCTCTCTAAAAGAGTCATGTTTATGTGTTAAAAAACACCATTTTACTAAGGAGTATAAACTATAGTTTCATGACTTTTTATTTCAACTTCCTTGTAATAGTTTTTAAATTTTAAAGATTTGAACCCTCCCCCATTATCTATTCTTAAACACTTGATTTAAATTCCAATTCTCTTTTCAACTAAGACTCTTAACTACTTAAAAAATAAATCCATCAAGTATCCTTTTAAGAGTATAGACCAATACATTTCTATAGTAATTATCTATAAATATAATAAACTGTGATGATCCTCCAAAAGAAACTATAAGGGATGCCCCCCGAAAATCCAAATTGATATAGTCTACTATACCCTTACTTCTATGACTACCTACTTTAAATTTATGTCTACACTAATTCCCAAAGAATTAATAATTGCAAAGATTAAAATTTAGAGATTTTAAATTTGGAGGTAACTTATGGTTTATTAGTGCATTTAGCCCTTTTCTTGATCATATGGCCAAGTTTTTAATTCCATAAATAACTATATTCATTTACTTCCTTACATATGATTGATACTTAAGTTATTTTAGTACACTCCCTTCTAGCTTGTAAATTTTCCCAATATTTGTAGTCTTCATGGCCATAAAAATTATTTGGACACGTTTAGTACTTGACCTTGACTTATAAATTCATAACCTCTATAATCTAAAAATCCCAAGAAATTAAATCATTTTTAAGGTTTGGGTATGTGCAGGATCATGATGGGCCAAAAAGTGGCGATATGTAAGTGATATGATGACCTATGTGGTTGACGACCTTTTTTTAACCTAAAATTGATGAAACGAAAAGGGTTTTTAAAGGAGATTCTCAGCTTTCCACCATATAAATTATGGTTTACTTTGAATTTAATAAATTATTATTATTCATTTTCTATTTGAATTAAGACTAAAGTCCTGATTGATAGGCTGATTGAAAAACATATATAGCTTTCAAACGGTATCACATTTTTTGAATCCAAAAGATGAGTCACATTCTAGGCTTCATATAATATATGATTAAAAAAAGAAGAATTGAATTTCATTATGTTTCAACCAAGTTAAGGTGGTCAGACATACGAGTTTTTATATTTTTTAAAAGTTTTAATAAAAAAATCATAATTAATTATTTACTTGGAAAAAAATTACAAAAAAAAATGCATCACATCAGGACATTATTCCTCTAATTATATCTAAAATACTATAAAAAAATATTATCATTTTATTGTGGTTAGGGTGGTTAGATAGACACCCACTTCTTATTTTTACCCTGAAATTTAAGTACTACTGCATTGAAATTTCAAATTTTCACCAAATAGATTCTTTTATTTTTTAAATAAACCTAGTAGTTTAAAAACCACATTCAATTTTCTACAGATTCTATTCTTACATATTTTTGAAATAATATAGATAACTTATTCAAATTTTTACGTCAAGTTGCCTAACTCTGATTTTTCTGAATTTATTGCCACTTAAGGGCATGTTTTTTCCATGATGATCCTACACATACCCATTTGGTACACATCTTACCTTTGTCAATGCACCTATAATTCCATGTTGCACATTTTAATATTAATTATCTCAATCAAAACAATCTTACAAGAAACATCGTTTCCCATAAGAATAAAACTACCATAAATAGTTTGGTAATAAGAAAACCAAATCCTATGTGAACACATGTGATATGAAGCGCCAAAATATAATAACCATTCCTCATAATAGTGTGAGCTTTTAAAAATAGATAGCACTTCAATAACAATACCTAAACTTGTCTCAAGTAGATTAGCTTCCTTTGTGGAGCCATCCTTGGCTTCTTTTCTCTTTCAAAAATCCTTATTGAGATGCTCTAATTTGTTATAGTATGAAAAAATTCCCTTACCATTTTTTCCTTTTGACTTATATTTAGGTGTACCTCTCAAATCCTCCCATTTTCCTTTGGATTGCTCTCTAGCTACTATTATTTTTGTTGTGGAGGCTTCTATACCATAGGCTCCTTAACAAAGAATCAACAACAAAAGTCTTCAAGGATTTTCATTATATATATGGAACATGACATGGTTTTATTTATGCCACCACTCATTAAATCCTAAGATCCAAATATTATTAGAAATTTTATTTCAAATATGTGTATTTGTGTGTGAGGAATTACCACGTTTGCAAATATTTACACATAAAGGGAAGAATCTTATGTTTTTTAAAGTAGTGAGTAATCTTATTCTTTTTCTTATTGGGAATTTACTTTTATTAAATTCAATAATCAAAATCTTTACTTGGCCTCAAGTTTACTCTAGTGGTGACAAACTACTACATAAGGTAGAGAAAAGTGCAAGAACTCAAAAATTGCACCATGGATCTAGTGATCAAGTTTCTTGAAGAGCATTTGGAAATTAGGTTTGAGGTTTGGAATGCATTATAGTCTACTATGTGATAAGGTAATTCATAAAAATTCTTCCAGCTACTATCTCTAATGTAATTATGTAATTTACTCAATTAAAAAATCTCTAGAAAAAAAATACTCAAGGTTGACATAATTCATAAAGTGGGAAAGTGAAACCCTAGGGATTTTAGGCCTTATGATTTCAAAGGGGCTATTTCCCAAAATATAATTAAATTAAGGATGTTCTAGGATGTGAGATTGACTTGCAACCTAAAAGGTGAGAAAATCAATCCTAGGATTATAATTTAGAGACTTGGAAATGGATTTGAAATGAAAATACAATGATATGACTAACATATGATGCAAATAACCTATTTTGATGCAAAAAAAAAAAATTGGAAATTCAAAAATAGACCGAGAAAAGTATTGTGCACCTATGGTATGAATCTAGAACTGATTTTTGAGGACCAAGTGGCCTAGGGTGACTATTTCCTAGCCGAGCTATTTGAAATCTGATTTCATAGTCCTCTAGAGCCTGTTCAAATCCTTCTTTCTTCCGTGTCTCACTATCGGATCTTCGTCAAGTCCAAGGATAACTAAGTTTCCATATGTTGTCAAGTTGTAGGGTTTGAATGCAACAATGAACAAATGATCTTCAATCTTCCTCTAAAATTATTCAAATCTGAAACTTTCACATTCAAAGAGAGAGGAAGGGTTGTGCCATATAGGGGCTTGCCTTAGTCAAACCTCGTGTTGGTGTTTCCAACTCCACAATAAAAAATTAATAAAAGAACTTATCTTTTTTGGGGATAGAGGCTAAATGTCAAAAGAATGATGAATCAACAATAGACTACAACTCACCACCCAAATATAATTTTCCTTAAAGGATTGAATTCATGCACATGATCTCAATGCTTGATTATAAATTTTCTTGATTGCTTGGAAGACCTACAATGGTTAGATCTCACAAACAAAATGATAACATAAACAAGAAGGATCCTCCACCATAGATCATGCTAGATATTAGAATTGTATTAGGTCTAAACATGGCATGCATAGATTATATTTTAGAGAAGCATCAACTATAGGATCTTTACCTTGGTACACATGTGCTATCTAATTAATGCAAGTGAAATTAAGAGATGAAAATAGAACATGACATACCTTAGTGAAGAGTTATACCATTTTCCAATTCAAAATAAATAAATAACTCAAACACTATTGGACTAGATCCAAGTAGCCTAGATCAATGGTCAATGAGGGTTTGAGAGATGTCAATTTTATGTTTTAGTTTGGAGTGGAATGAGCCATTAGATCATAAGTGAGGACACACATGCATTATTTTATGACATATAGGTAAAATATATCCTTTTCCCTTAAGGAGTGAAATGGGCCTACCATGACATCATCATGGTCATTTGACAGCCTCATGGACATGTCATATGCATAAGTGTTGAGAATATATAACCAATTTATGGTGACCATTAATTTAGATTGGATATATGGTGATCATGTCTCTTAGAAGCTACAACTAGTTAGTAATGGCCAAAGATATATCTTCCATAGTATCAATAAAGTTTATTCTATAGTCCATGTATCTCCTTTTGTAGAATCTTTAATGACTTAATGTAGCACGTGATGTGGAAAAAGAGATCCTAAACCTAATGAATATATTACTAAGATCAATCTTTCTTCATATAAATACTAGAAGACAAGCTTGCAAGGTAATGAGATTGCTAACAACCTAGAAGGATAGCCAATATGCCCTAGACTTGGTTCTTTTGTTGTCTTGAAAATTTATTAGACTAGTGTGAATTAATTTACCTATTTAACTATATAACCTAGTATAAAATATAATTTTTTCACACAAATGAAATTGAAAATTCACATATTGAAGATAGATATGAGAAGATAATTTTTTTTTGCATTTGTATTGCAAATTTGAAGTTGAATTAAGAGGTGAATTTAAGAGGTCAAGGGTGTTGGCACCCTTGATTGAGAAATTAAGATCTTGCTTTATAATTTTTGGTATAAAACCTACAAATAAACTCCATTCTTCCACTCTGCAATTTTTTGTCTTTGGATTTGAATGTACAAAATCATAATAAAGAGAGGTAAGGGGTAGCTATATAGGATTGTTCCTTGGTTAGACCAGCATTTTGGTATTTTTACCTCAAGAAATAGTTGATTGATTAACTAATAAAATGTGTGTGCTCCCAACCTTAAGTGTGTTTAAGGATATAATGATCTAGAATAACAAAAATCCTACTCAAGTATGGTAGAGAATGATTCCTAAATGACACGAACAAGATCAACCCAAGAGAAAGACAAATACCCTTAAGAAAATTTAAATGCATAAATACATTCCTTAGGGAAACAAGTAGATCAAAGTCTTAAGATGATAAAAAACTGAAAACAAGTCATTAGGTGCTTGAAAGAAGCCAAAGCTATCTCCAAAACCTATATTCCATCATTTTCTTCCATTGACATCAAGCTCCAATCATTGTACTAACTTGAATTATAAATTATAAATTCTCTTTGTAAATTTATAAAAATGAATGCATTTTGGCATGACTCTTCTCTATTAATTTTTTCCTCTATTTAATTTGAAATAATAGTCCATGTTTATATAGTGGAAAATGTTTATAAAGTGTAGGCTGACTCATTTAATTTTAATTTTTGAAATTAATTTACCGCCAAGTCTCGAGTTTGAATTCTCATCTCTAAAATTTGAGATTGACAAAATGGGATATCAAATTTGTCAAGCAAAAACCCTAGACTAGGGCACTAGCACCACTATTTATCCCTTTTGCACACATTCAAATTTGATTTGGAAGTTTAGGGTCTTCTTAATCAGGACTTATCCAAAAGATGAGCACTTGTTGAGATCGATTTGGGGACATATGATTGAAAAAAAAATACTTTTTTAGGGTAACACTAACACATTCTCATAGGTTGATAGGAAAGGTCGAGGCTGGGTATTGAATAAAATGTATTAATGGAGAGGTTATTGAAGCAAGTTACAAATACAACATGAAATTATACTTTCTCTTTAAAGGACAATTTACAATGATGCTACAAGTAGATGTGACTATTTATTGAGTTTTGATTGATGGTGCATGTTGATCCTAATAAAATAAGATAGAAAGATGCCACTATCTTCATAGTGATAGTAATTTCATTATAAATTAATAAAATTGAAGGGTCATTTGTATGTTATTCTCTATTAAAATCAAAGAAAACTTCCAATTGGTAGTTTCCATCGATTGAAAATGGATCACTAGCATGTGGCGGTGATAGGAGGATTTAAGTTATATTTATTTGAATCCATGCTATCATATTTTACACTACCAAACAAGGTTGGGTTTGTAAAATTGATAGCCTACAACAAATATTGAAGTCTTATAAGAATACATGTCATAGGGAACAAATGATAACTATTGATCTAAATCAATATATAACATTTTGATGTTAAATGCCAAAAATTCAAACCCCAATTGTATTTTTTGAATAAATCCTCAATAGTAACCTGCTAATTTATCTTCTAGTTGGACTTTCACAATACAAGATTATGATTTGGAAAAGAAATGAAAATATAAAATATAAGACTTTTTCGTATGAAATGAAATTTTATTTATTTCACCAAATCAAAGAGAATCAATTAATGCAACATATTGAAAATTATTTTATTTTGTATGATTAGAATGTATTTGGAATTATATTACTATCAAAATTATTTAAGAAATGTGGCATGGGGTTATGAGTAAAAAAAAATTAATATGTTTTGGTTTATTTTTGGAATTCAATGCTTGTTTCTTGCTTGTAGATATTCCGAATTAGATTTCAGATTGTTTTGCACTATATGTCTTCCTCCTTTATGTCTAGCACATATCTCATGGTGGAGAGTAGTTGTCAACCTTCAATCCTATCCTAGGACATATACTTGGAAATATTAATATTGAGAAAGTGAGGAGAGATTTTGTTATGATTTGATTAAGGAATCAATGATTGGTTGGTGGGGAACTCTATAAAGTGTATCTAAGGAACATTATGATGATGGGACAAATGTGTATGGAGTCAAGTTCAACTTGTGCTAGACAAGTTTGACTTGGTTTAGGCAAGCTCAAGATGAGATAGTTGAGGTAATTAATAAGGCCCAAACTAAGAACAGTAATACATTTCTCCTTATCATATTGGTAATAGGGATACTACTACATCCTCACTCCTTAATTTAGATCTAGAACAAGTACTAGTGAATTCCTTTACCAAATTATCCTAAGAATTAGGTAAAGAACAAAATAAAGTAATACAATTCTCCCCATCATCCATTATATCAATATAAAATAACTGACTTACCATAGTATTGAAGCCATCCAAATGTTCATTCATAGTAACTATTATTCATTCTAAGTGATTAGAAAAATGCAAGTTCACAATTTTCTGATCAACCTATAAAATTGATTCCATCCCAATTATTAAACATGAAATATTCAACACCTATTCAATTACAAAAACCAAAATTAAACTTATAAATTCAAATTTAGAATATTACTCAATCTTTAAAGATTAATTGATTCAAGTGCTAAAATACTAGATTAAAATTCAAGACTTAATACCTTGAAAAACATACCATAATTTCATCAAAATACTTAATAATTATCTTATTTTAAAATTGAATATTTCTTTTTAATTATTAAACTAAATAATAACTAAGAAAAAATATATGAAAGATTTCCCATACATATAACTAATTACATTCCTATATATTCATATAAATTTTGTTATTCATAAATTTATGAGAAGATACCATTTAAAAATTCTAGTGAGCCCCATAGATTGATAAACCATATGAATTGCCTAATCTCTTAAGTACTGAAGATAAGAAAAGGATATACGGTTTAAAAAAAATGTTTTACTATATGGTTTAAATATCCTACTATGATCAATCGCCCATTTGAGAAAAGTTTTCTTCCGTATTTTCTTTTCTCATGTTATCCAGTAACCTTACCACATAACTCATATCAGGTCTCTCTTCCTTGTTTGGATCAGCACATTTGAGGGCTAATTTTGCCACATCCAAAGCATCCATGAGATCACACTTATCACAACCTTCCACTCTGAGCCTTTCGTCCAATGCTTCTTCCAAACGATTACACGCCATCATATAGCGTACATAGTCTGGAATATGGAATTGGCTTGAGCCACGTGCATTGTCAACATGCTTCTGCCCTGTTATCACCTCCAACACCACAATTCCAAAACTGTAAACATCATGCTTGTAAGAGAGTTTGTGGTTGAAGCAATACTCTGGAGCCCAATACCCTCTAGTACCTGCTATTCTGTCAGTTGATCTGTGGGTGCCTTCCCAATCCACATGCCTTGAAAGCCCAAAGTCTATAATTTTTACCTTGTTATTAACTATACTGTCCACCATCAGGTTCTGAGGTTTGATATCAAGATGTATGATTTTATTGAGATGTAAGAATTCTATTCCTTCAGCTATACTTGATATTATCTTCAGACATTGCTTCCAATTCAGAGAAAACTGTTCACAATTTCCATTCAAATATTCATCCAGAGTGCATCCTCTAACATATTCGTACACCAGATAGAATGTGTTTTCTTCAATACACCATGCAATTAGAGTGACCAAATTTTTGTGCTCCTTACCTTGCAAAAGTTTCACTTCATTCTCAACAAATTTCTTGCTGTCTTTCCCTGCACGTTTTATTTTCTTTATAGCCACATCTTTATCTTTCAAATTACCCGTATATACTATTCCGAAGCTTCCTTCACCAATTTCGTAACCTTGGGTACAATAGCTTTTCATTTGAATTATTTCATCATGTGAAAGGTTTGTAAAAGTGGTCAGTGAAAGGCCTTTTTCCAATTTCTGCTGTTGTGCCTCTTCCTGCTCTGTTCCATTTAGACTTATAATTTCAGACTTCGATGCTACCCAATGTTCAGTTTGTCCATTTTCTATAGCTGTAGAAGATTGAGGAGAAGAGGAAGCTCTTTTGCAGCAGCCATAGTAAAAAATAATTATTGGCAACATTAAGAGCAGGATTGCACCAGCTGAAAAGAGAAGAAATGAGACACAAATTGATCAATAACACTACATAAAAATAGTTCAACTGAGTTAGATAAAGATTTGTACCCTTACCAATCACAAGAGAAACTTTCAATTTTAGTTGTCTGTGGTTGGATTTGTGCTGGTTCGGTTGTGTACCTAGCATGTAAGATATTATCACATTCGATTAGTTCCAAGAAGTATATAAACCACGAAGGGAAAGTTGCATTATGACTTAATAATGCTATAAACTTTACTTGAGGTAAACTTTGAGGAATGAATGATATTTTACAAAAGTTTTGCTAAACTTTCTCTTAATTTTAGATGAATTTTTTAACTTCGAAAACCAGTTGAATTAACAGACTGTTTATGTTTATTTAGCTGAAAAGGAAGATAGGCTTTATCCAATCATAGGGATAAATCTGCTTAAACAAGAAGTTTCTTTAATTGTCCCACACGTCAGCTTTTAAGCTATCCTTGATCTTTAAAAAATGGGGATTAATTTGGGATAGCAGTTCCTTTCCTCTCTATTTTATATATCTCTATTTTAATTTTTTTGAATGTGGAGCAAAATGCTCATAAGGGGGGATTGATGGGGTTGGTGAATAAAATGAAATGCAGGCCAATGAGTTAAAGAGATTCTTAATTGACAATTTGATAGATCTAATCTAATATTAATAATTATATTAGATTATTGGATGAGAGGTTAATATTTTTGTATGTTTAGTTATTTCAAGAGGTGTAATAATAGTGACAGCAAAAAAATCGAGTGATAATGGTATGGACATGTTAACAGAAATTCTTAAGAGTGTTCACATACAATCAATAAAATAACTAAAAATTGATCTCTTCATATTGACAGTTAAGTAAAGTGTTGTAAAAACTTGTTTTTCCTTCGTGTTTCGAAAAGTTAAAAATAAAATAATAGAGTAAATTTAAATAAACGGGACTCCTAAAATTCCACATAAAACTATAGGTAATACTAATGCTATGGCTTTTGGGGATAAATTATCCATTCTTGGCTTTTCCTCTCACAACTGAATTTAGCCACTTTTTTTTTCTCTTCCATGTTTTCCAAAGAACAATTATCAATATAGACTATTACAGACAGTTCTAAATCCTAAATTGTCTTTCTACTTCTAAGCCTAGAAGTTTGATTGATTTAAGTATTCCAATAAATTATATCATTCTAACATTCAGAAGTACGTTTAAAAAACTATTTTAAGCAAAGCTTGAGATTTTGCTTTCTCTTTATGTTTGTTTAACATCTACTAGACTTCCAATTTTTATAAACATTGTGGTAGCTGATGGGAAACTGTTTGAAAGTGGAAGATATGATCATTCAGATCCTTGAAATGGGTCTTTGTCAGCACTTTTTAGTTATTTTACTGGCATTTAAGGCTTATAAAGAGTAGTGTTAGTTTGTTCTGGTTGAAGTTGAGTTCAGCAAAGCAACTGTAAGTTCTTATTGTTTTGAATGTTATACTTTCTGGTTTGTTGAATTGGCTAATGGCTGTGATGTTTTCCTGATGCTCACAGTATAATATAGATCGGTGAAGATGCACTGAAAAATTGCGGTGTCCCACAGTTTGTTGGAACCAAATTTCGAAATTGAAAGCCCACATAAAAAGCCTGTCGGCTAAAAATATAGTGAAAAATTTGAAAAAGAAATTGCAAAAGTAAACTACCTTTGCTTTGGGGATAGCTGGGTTGAAGAAGAGGAGATTGAAATGTCGATGTGTTTCTATCTATACACCACAAGACGATCAGCAGCGTCCTCTGCTATTAGTGTTACATTAATAGAATTCATAAACAAATTTAGTTAAAGGTGAGGTACCATACCTGTTTGATAAGGGATAAAGTATACCCTGTTCGCCTGTATCTTGTCTGGGTCCCTAATGTTGTTGAGTCCTACTATCTCGCCAATGTTAGAGTAGAATTTTCTTGTTATCTTCCAAAGCGTACCTTTTGGGGGAACTGCATAAGAAATAATTGAATGCCATCCAGGAATAGGGCACCCACAACCGAGAGCTAGCTCTACCTTATCCCCTGTTTTGTATGTGCCGAATTGTCTTTCTGTCCATGCAGTATAGCTAAAATATTTGTCGGAAATCTCTCTTTCATATAACCCGACATCAGAAGTTTGCACTGTATAATTCAGCTTGTAAAAGAATCCCTTGAATCCCAAGAAATCTGAGCAAGAGCACTGAATTTTGGCCAAATAGTTAGGCCCAGTAAAGGGAGTCATTTCATGGGTAGAAATGTTAAATCTAGATGCAACAGATTTGAGGGGATCAGTAACATTACGGACATAAATGTAAGCATTACAGCTGCGAACAGATGAAGTGGAGCAATTAAGGGGTGGGAATGTTTCAGCCCATGTTGGAGTGTAAAGCCAATCTGAAACTAAAACTGCTAGAAAAACAATGGTTTTTGAACTGTCGTTCATGTTTACAAGGCTTTTCCAAACCATCAATCATAACGCGGCCTTGCCTACTCAAGCTTTATAGCTAAATGCTTCGAATGTCTCACAGTTTTCTAGTTGACTCCAACAGTGATATGCCTTGAAATCAACTATCAAGCAGAAGTCCAAGAGCACCATGTGCAGGCCTCCGTCGCACTTTTCCAAGTCCTTCTAGAAAGCTATGATCTGTTGACCAATATCTCACAATTAAGATTAATGTTTGTAAGATGAGGTATCCTTAAAGGCGTACAATCTGTGACAAAAATTCGACTGATTGGAATGCACCAATAGTAATACTAATAGTAGAAAAAAAAAATTAATATGTATTTTCTTTTTCAACCGGAAGGATTTTGTGGTTGAATGATGCTTATTAAAGGAAGCTTTCCAAACATAATTTGTGGTTGCAAACTAAAAACTTAATTAATTAATAAAATTACAAGAAATAAATTTTATAATAAAGTAAAAATATAATTTTATAAGCCTTTTATTTAATCGTTCAGTGTGAAAAAATAGAGAGAAGTGCCGTGTTAGTGTTTTCAACTGCATCAATCACATCTCAACAAATACTATGACTGAAAACTTCAATTAACAAAAACGCGTAAAAGCTGGGTGAAAAAACAAAAGAAGCGTCAAAGTAAGTTTCAAAAAGACACAACAATTACCATCCTGAAAATATCCCGTCAATTGCGGGAAGGCTAGCAACGTACAAGAATGCGCACGGTAGCAGCATGAACAAACAGGCGCGGTCACTGAGCAAGCAGATCTGAATTAATGGACGGATTTAAGAAGGAAAACTAAACTTACCATTTAATAGATAAATCCAGAGCCCAAACCTTTTATTATTTAATACAATTGATTGCGAAATCAAATGCAATGCTTACAGTTCCAGCGACTTCAGAGATTTTACAGTGCTGCATTTTCACTGAACTGGATGTCTAAATTTCCTTTCATTGCCGGAATTCTGGAAGTAATGTATCGGGAGAGTGATAAAATTGACCCAAAAGAAGAATGTGGTGTGATCGGGACTGTAACCGAGTAGGATATTTTTAATTTTTGTGAGACATTCCATCCGGATGGGGGAAGTAATTTCCCCGTAGAAGACAAAATCACAGAACCTGAATTGTTGTAGGGCGTTATAGTCAGCTAGGGAAGGTTCGTTGAAATTTCTATTACAGTATCGTACCATTACTTAGTAACTTTGAATTTGAAGCATTTTTGTGAAATGTATCATCAACCATTGATATCATCCTTTTCGTGGCAGACAAGGAAATGACCAATTTAAGGTTAATGAGATCATCACATCTGCCAGATTCACCTTAAACTATTGTTGCTGATTTTTTCTTGGTTATCTCTTTGCCTCGTAGCTCCAACTACTGATACTTATGATAGCTGTGTTTGACCGACCTTTCTTATCCATATTCAGGCTCCTAATTGTGACTCAAAAGCAAATTCTCCATTGTAAATCTTGTGATCAGTTTTTCTCTATTCCTATACAATGTACATGCTGTCCATATCAGCTATGTCGGCTAGAGAACTTTATACTCGTAATAATCGTGGAGGTTCTAAGTTATTTGCTGAACTAGATTCTAACTTTGTCCGTTCTTTATAGTTTTTGTGTAACAAATGCCCTTTGGTTGCTTATATATATATATATATAAATCAATTCATACAATTACCAAACTTAATCGATCAAGCATCTTTCATCTAGCTTAGGAGTGTTCACTTCATAACTTCTCCATTCAGCATGGTGGTATCAACTTGATGTCACCACTTATATGCTTACATATGGGAGTAGTGAGCTCTTAATGTTAGGGTCATCTCTAAACCCAGACCTATGCCTCGAAAGCTCATTCGTGATGACCTTGCCCACGTATCTTCTATAGGAAATCAGTGGCTTCATAGTTCGTCCACTAATGTTAGAGGGAGTTCATTCTCTCGTCTTGTATAAGATCTTTAGTTTCACCTTTTAACCATGACTATTCATTAAGCACAAGCTATCATCTTAGCCAATTGTAATAGAATGATAATATTCTTCCATCAAGTGTTTGTTTCATACAAAACATACCCAAGAATTAGTGTATAAACACACTCAATTACACATGTTGGATGTTTTTACTGTAACCAAGTTGATCTTCTAATCTACCTATGGAATTGCCAATTCCAATCAAGGGCAGCTTGAAGGACTTGGACCAACTGACGAGGATTTTAAAGACCTCCTACACTTTGGGCTCTGCAAGACCCAGGAGGGTGATCCCTTAATGTGTTTACAACCTCTGCACCATAATCATAAACAACATTAACAATAACAAATAATCTCACTCAATAGCTCAACAGAATGGGATAAAACTAAATAGAATTGGCTATTCATCAGTAATATCAACCATTTGGAGCATGAGATAATTACAACAACACTTCACAGTGAAAGATAATCATTAATTTTCAATTTGTAGCAAGCTCCAGGTGAACACAAACAAACACTGAATCACACAGAACAAATGCAACTCAGATCAGTGCCTTACTTCCATTGGAGGAGTCAAATCCACAAATACCTAATTGTTTATAACAGATTCAACACATAACAAATAATATCTTTGATTATATCACCTTATAATATCACCAATATGTACCCCAACTCAATACTACTTATCATATCCTTTTACATAACATATCAACCTAGGACAACCTGCCATAATAGGATTCTAACCCAAGACAATCTGAGGACTCGGGGTTTTTTTTTTCCCAATAGATGTTTCCTTTGCAAGAAAGGGGAGGAATCTGTCAATCACCTGTTATTACACTACCCGTTTGCTACTGAAGTTTGGGGGTTGGCCTTTGAGAAACTTGATGTCTCTTGGGTGATGAGTAAGGACCTTTTTTCACTTATCGTGGGTTGGTATGGCCCATTTTTCCACCCTCTGCCTGGCGAAATTTGGAAGTAGGTCCCCCCTGTTCTAGGTTGGTGTTTATGGAAGGGGAGAAATAACAGGGTTTTTAGGAATACTAAGAGGAGCCCCAAGGAGGTTTTTGGCATTGGAGTTAGGCTCATTGAAGAGAATATCTCCCTCTTTAATGGGAAACTCCCGGAGAGGGGGCCAATGGTTTATGAGATAAAAATGGCTAAAAAATGGCACCAAGACTTAAAGGCTAACTCCTTTGATAATGTGAAAATTTTAGCTAGAAAAAATACTAAATGGGAGCCTCTAGATAGAGGATGGCTTAAACTTAATTTTGATGGGGCTGCTAAAGGCAACCCAAGTAGGGCAAGCATTAGTGAAGTTATCACGATTTCTATGGGAGCTCTGGTGATTGGATTTGCTGGAGGGTTTCAGTCGGCTTTAGTGGCGGAGGCTCGTGCGGTGTTGATGGGAATCAAAATTGTTGTTCCTCTATGGATTGCTTATCTCCACATTGAGGGAGATTCTAGGTCCGTTACATATGCTGTGAATAATGACAGTTTAATGGGGTGGAATTCTGAGGACTTTTTTTTGGATGTCAGATTTCTCCTATCCAAATTTAGTGATAAAAAGGTGACCCATATCTTTAGAGAAGGCAACTAGGTGGCAGATATCTTGGCCAATCTTGGCTTAGGCTGGGACTCGGCTAAATGTTGGAGGAAAATGGAAAGGCTTTCGCCAAATATTCAAGCGTTAATCATGTGGGAACAGGGCTACCATGGTTTGCAATGAGTTTTAATCTTTAGATGATGGGAACTGACTGGGGGACCCACTGGATTTTTTTGGGAATCTGGTGGTGGAGCGTTATCTTTGAAATGAAGTACAGGTGGAGATTTCATGGGGAAGTTCTGCGTGTGTGGAGCACAAAATGGTGGTTCCAAATGCCTTTCCTTTGGGAATGGTGGATGGCGTCGGGTTCTAAGGTTATGGTAAGGTGATGGGGATGGAAATTTAATGATGGGTTTAAATTTAAGTGTGGTGGCTTGATGATGGTTAGGTGGATGGAGGTGACTTCATATCTACGAAGCCATACTGTGCGATCTATTCCCTTGGGGATTGTTAGATTTATTTTTTTATCTCCTCCATGCCTCTGGGGGAGTGAATGTATTTATAATGATGTGACTATTTATGTTGGGAGATGGCTTTCTAGGGGCTTTGGGCCGGTTATTTTAGCGTGAAATTTTTTTGGCTTGTTTGGGAAGCTTACCAAATTTAGTTATCTGGCCTTCCTGCTTGGGTTTTTGTGCATCCCCTACTTGTCCGTCAATTCTTGCCTTCTTGGCTGTAATCATAAATTCTTTAATTTTTGTGTCAAATCACCCTATGGTGATTTCCCCCTCCACGTGTGTGTCCTGTACATGGGTTTAATTATCCTTCACTTTATTTTTGGCCTTAACTATCACTTGGTTATTATCTTTCACGACGGCTGCAATTGGAATTTTTTGCATTTTGAGTTCTCTGTGCAAGTTGGAAGTATGGGTGGTGAGCGGGTCAGGACTGAACTTGACAACTGCGAGGAGTTTCAGAATAACCCTTTGGTCTGGCACATTTTCATGGAGGGTGGCATTGCTCCGCTTATGGAGTGCTTGGTTGGCCATGATCCTACCCTTTCGGGTCAGTTTGCCAACTCGTGGAAGGACAGACGGGTCTCCATTGGTGGTATTTCATTCGAGATCAGTGAAGAAGTTATTGCTCAGGCTATGGGTTTGTTGTGTTCTGGGTAAAAGTATCTAAAACACACCAAAAAACCTGACCATGAAAGCTTAAAGACCTTCTTCAGAGGTGAGGAGACTCCGGTGCAGAATCAGGCGGAGTTTGAGAGGGAGGCGCTCCCGAAGCCCTGGGACCAGGTGTGTATGGCGCTGATGAAGTATGTTACTCTAGAAGGTAGATTCAAAACCTATTTCTTCTACCATTTTTCTCTATTAAATCACCTTAGACATAAGATGCTGCTTAGTTTCCCATTTTTTCTTTTAATGGACCTTGAAAGCTCTGTCGACAAGTGCAAAGAGTCGGCCAGCCACAACCCTTGTGATCCCCCGCCGCTCCCACTCCACCAGGGGCTTATTCTGAAACTGTATCACTTTCATCTTTCCCTCTATCTTCCCAAAGCCATCACGACGGTCCGCATTGAGAACATTGAACCCCTTTCTACTGTGCACATTTCCCCGGCTGAATCTAAGAGCCCTCCTCAGAAACCTAATTCGGGCAATGTGGGGAATCCTAAAGCCAAAATTACCACCAAAAAGCTTAAGGGTGGGCTAGGAAAGGCCCATGCCAGTGCGGTGGAAGGTCTATGTGAGCTTAAAGCCACTTCGGCTGACTTGGCCTACAAGGTTACCTCGACAAAAAAAGGTAAGGAGAAATGCATTTCGGCCCTGACGACCAAGGACTATAAGGGCAAGAATGCTGTCAGGAAAGATTCCAAAGGGGATACGGTTGTGGGAAACACGGATTTGACTGGCGGGGATAATGCCAGGAGGAGATCCGGGAGGGTGGCCAAGAATAGCAAGAAGAGGCTAATTATTGAAGACTCTGAGGAGGAGTAGTCTGACAGCAAAGGTTACAAGGAGGAAGATTCTGAAGAGGAAGAGGATGACATTGTGGAGGGGCCCCATTTTACTCTGATGAACAACAAGCTTCCGGTTGATGGCTTTGTCTCTCACTCTCCCCATCCCTTGGTGGATGAGCTTGGTGAGGTTCAGGGGACTATGGATGTTGGAGTAGATTCGTTTGATGTGGTTAAAAGAATGGATACTTTGGATAAAAGATTCTGGGGGTTAACCTGCTTCACCATGAAGTTGGGTCACTTTGTTACAAGCACCCTATCTAATGCTATAAAGGAGGAGCTAGAGGGTAACAACATCTAGGACAACAAAGAATGGGTGGGTGATGAGGTAGTGGACCTCTTGATTAAAAACTGGGACAATGCTAGTTAGTTGCTCCCTGTGCCTGTCTGTCAGTTGATGCTCTGTGGTTGTTGTACTTCCTCTGGGTTGTTTCTATGTTTTGTTTAGTTTTTTTTTGATGTTTTGTTTTGTCTGGTTTCTTTTTGGCCCTTGTGGCTCATTGTGAAGGGTACAACGCCTTGTAATGCTACTTAACTTTTCAAAAACATATCAACCTGCAATCTCCTTTAAGCATTTTAATTAACTCCTTGAATTATTTAGCTAAAACGAGAATTGCACAAACCACAATAGTGAGATGAAAAAAATAACCCTTGATCACTTCATTCAAAATTCAAATACACTTGCACACATGAGATACATTAGCTTGAATTTATCAGTATGATTCAAATGCTAGTACTGTTATAAAATATCACATCTCCATGAATTCAAAACCTGCAACAAAATGACTCATAACCTGATTTGCATTTTCTTTGTCACTAAGGATTTTACAATTTGCTATGCAACTTCACCATAAATTTCTAACTTGCTCACTCGTTACAATGAGAGAAAAAGAGAATATGTAGAGGAAAGGAATGTTCCAAACGAAGCCCTAAAACCAATCTCTTTATGACATCTGGAAAATTATTTCCCGTTGATCAGTAATCTGCAAAGAATCTTCTCCTCTCCCCTCAACAAACCTATTATGTTCCCAAAACTGCATTTGAACCAAGTTGTTGTGCAATAGAAAAAAATGCCCATGTGAGGATATTCTTCATTCTATCTATTGTGTGAAAAAACCTTCTGCTCTCTTTAAAACTCATTTTCATGCCTTTTACCTTGCTACATATTTATAATGTTGTAGAAACACGTTATCTCCCAACACATATGTTTTTTTATAAAATGGATGAATTCACTTTATCCCAACACAAAATATTTTAAATCATATAGAGTTCCCTTAAGCAAAATGATTTTACCCATGCTTCACATTTATCCTCACTAGAAAAAAGAAACTCTCGGGAAAATTTGACCTTTAAAAGATTTACCTCCCAGAACATGATATTTTACTTTCATGTATCTACTTTTACCTTTTTGTGCTCAACAAAATTATATAAAAAGTTTTAAAAAATGCAAACATTTAAATGTTGCCCCAAGTCACACTTAATTCACCTTATTCGGCCAATACTTTAATTTTCCCCCAAAGTTTACTTTTAAAAAATATATTAAAAAAACACTAGGCCCACCCACGTGGTGTTTTCTCTCACAAGCAACATTTAATTCTAAATTTTTTTCTTTTATTTCACCGGGCTCCCTTTATCTTTACCCGAGCCTTTTAAAAAACTCACGAGGCCCACCATTCTTTACTTTCCCACAATCATGCAATCAATAATCCGTGTGCATTTTGGGATCGCAACATGGCAGGGACTGGTTAAGATTTTGCTGCATTTCATCAAACTTTCCCATCATTGTTCTTGTTTTAGCTTGTTTGTTCTCCTGTTTCCCCAATCTTCCTTGCATCGTGTCCTCGAGCTCTACAAATCATCTCATGCTTGGGTGATCCCACAATAACGGGTTACACTTTTTGGCCAAACTTGACATTGAAATCAACATTTTTCACCAGATCTTCACTTTTGTACGCCTATAGAAGCTAAACCATTAAGAATTTGAAGATGAAGAAAACTAGTGGTTTGTGATATTTTGTGTTGAGAATCTAATTATATATTTTTTAAAAAATTAAAAAATAAATTGTGAATTATTTTATGTAGTTTTTATCAACTTATTCTTTTTACTAAACATCATTTTAAAAAACTGATGCTTACTTTCGACTGCATAACTTTTTTTATAGAAACCATACAATTCTAATTTTTTAAATACAGTGTTTTCACACCATTATGGATGGATATTTTTTCATAATTTTTTGTTGTATATATATTTTTAAATTAATTTTCTAATTCAGAGCAATTATAATTTGGATATATTATACTTTCAACTGCATAACTTTTTTTGTAATAATTTGAATTAACTTATTATTTTTTTGTTGGAATAAGGACATCAATAGCTAGTGTACATGGATTTTTGAGATTTTTTATTCTCTTTTCCTATTTTTCCATATGTGTGAAATAAAGACCTCGATGTTCATTGAAAAACCTACATTCACAAGAAATAAAAAATAAATATAATAATAAAATTAAATATATTTAAAATTATACTTTTGGGGAAGCTTATAATAAGGACTACATGTTTACAAAAAATTAATTTTAAATAAATTAATTTGATCCCCTAAAAGGTAAATCAAAAGTGATTTTTTATTAGCATTTTGATAGGTGTAGAGGAGACTCCATTATAGGTATGGTTTAAAACTAGCGGCTTTCTATCCAAGGGGGTTTGATATAAGTGGGTTGGATCAAACCCTCTTCAATTAAAAAACCTTAAAATGGAACCTTTTTAAGGCTTAAATCATTATATTTTCTAAAAATATGTGATTTTAGCAAAAATTAGGATGTCCCAAAAAGTGTAACCCATTATTATGGCAGCACCCACTTGCAATGGTGGCCATTCTCATTTTTCTCTAACCTGCATTTGTTTGACATCTCTGGTTCCTTCACCCATGTATTCATTGTGTTAGTATGGCTTTTCATGTGCCTCATTTATTCTTGTGCATTCTTCCTCATTGCACTCTCCCGTGTTCTGCAACTTGGTCTTGGCAGTGCCCATTAAGCTAGTGTGGAGGCTTTAATGTTTCTAAAACCTTTCAAAAATTCATTTTATGCATTTGTTGTATTTATTGGATTCCCATTTCATTCTTCTCTTGGCTGCGCTATCCTTTTGTCTTTTTCTCAATCCCCATGCTTTGATGGATTTCAATGCCTGGCACAAATCATGCCCCTGCGACGGTGCCAATTGCAATTGCTTGAAAATTTCTAAAGTCTTATCAACAATCTAGTTTTGCACAATGCTAGGTGTGTGGGGCTCCCTCATTATTGTAGTCATGGCATTTACCCTGCTCCAAGCCACACCCAACATTTCCATTTAATACATTTGGTTACCAGTTTCTGAGGACCTTTAAAAATAAATCTATTATGTATTTTTTGGGTGCGGCATACCATTCTTTCCCTCCATCGGCCTTTTCAAAAAATTCATTATGTGCGCCATCTACTCCCTTCTTCATTTGTTGGTTGTGTCCTCCTCACTAGTTCGAGCCCCTCTTCCAAGTTTGATGGATGTACGCACCTTTCTCATTGGTTCGAGCCACTCTTCCAAGTTTGATGGATGTATGCACCCTCCTCACTGGTTCGAGCCCCTCTTCCAAGTTTGATGGATGTACGCACCCTGCTCCAAAAACTGTGCCACACTCAGTCCACTGGCTAGTTGTGCCTCCATCTTTCACCTCCGTTGCTTTCAAGTTTCTAATGCCTTGTCAAAAAATCCATTTTTGGCTGCCTTAATTCATTTTGGCTTTACCAACGCCCTCCACATTATGCGTTGATAGTTGTACGCATCCATACATATAAGGGACCCTAAGAGAATGACAGTATAAAGGATTTGCATTTTCAGTATCACTGTGGCTCCTTGGTGCGGTGGCTATCTTGCTCACAACATTTACACTTTCCTACCTTCGCACCAAAATCTTACATTGCAATATTTGGGCCCTTCTCAGACACCAGTGACCCTCCTAACTTCCTCCACATTTCCATTGCTATCGTTGTCTGGATTTTGATGATCCTACTTCAGTTTAGCTAATTGCATCAATACCTCTATGAAGGAAACACTAAGAATGAAAACAATACCATTATCCAAATGGGTGTTAGATTTTCTTGGAGAACCAATGCCATTGCACACAGGGGTATTGGAATTTATGTCACCCCTTTTCCTTCTCTTACAAAGAGTTTTTACTTTTATTAACATCAAAGACTGAGATGTCCTTACTCTTATTGGAAACCATAAACAAGAACAATCCTATAGCCTTTTAGACTGTGGATTGCACACCTTCCAGTTGATAGAATAACAGATAGTATCTAGGAATTTGGTTGATTATCTTTATTATGGACATCAAGTAAGAATTGTGCTCTTTTGTATTAATATGAACATTAATATCTCATCACCTGAAGGATTCACATATGGGCCCCAATTTTGACACATATCAACACATTCTCTATTATTATGCAGACCATTATTCTCCTTATTTAAAGTGAGACTTTCCATATTTACTTTTTGCAAACAATCATCTACACCTTGAGATGTAGTTATCATCATTTGAATCATAAACTGGGATACCAAACACTTTATAAGTGTGTGGCATATCGGGTCCCCATGTGGAGCCGACTAAAAAATTTCATTTTCAAACAACTTTCACACTCAAATCATCCTGGGACAACTTTTGGATGCAATTGAAGTGAAATGGTAAACTAGGTTGCCACCTAAAACTTGCTTTCAAATTATCAAAATGGGCCAGATGGGCTCTAGAATCAACTTGGGAAACTAGTCAAACAACCCCCAGAGTCATAAAAACTTATAGACATGTAGACATTTGACCCTAGAATTTAGTGCAACAAACGGCTCAAAAAAATGTATCACGAAGTGAAAGATATTAATCCACAAAGTTTCTCAGTTGAACTTTTCTGAATATGCACCTATTTTGAACCAACTAAAACTCACTCAAATGTCGATTTGTAAAAATAGTGAATCAACTCCTGGTGAGCTGCCATCAGACACATAAGTTCATTTAAGTACTTTGAGCATGTGTGCAAAAGGGAAATTATTGAATCATCATTTTGCACAAAATATTAACAGTCGAAGTTGACCTCTTTGAAAAGCTTTCTGAAAAATGTAGTTGCAGAATAGGGGAAATTGCATTTGGTTTCGACCTATTAAAAATAACAAATCAGATCATGAGGCTCTAAAAACTGACATACGAGCTCATTTATGTAGGGAGAATGCAAAACAACACTCGTTTTGGCATGAAGATCAACCAATTTCAAAATGAACGCTCAAACAAGAGGCTACTTTGCAAAACTAACAGTCTGCAAACAACAAAAAAGTGCAAAAATCCTCCAGCTTCACCATTTGAAACCCTGACAAAACTTATTGTGGGAAGCTGAAAATTGACACATGTGTTCACGTATTTCAATTGAATATGTCTACAAATGGGTTTTGCACGAAAAACATGCTTCAAATTACGACCCTCCCAAGCAGGTCACTCAGACTGATCCATCAGGTGCACTTCTAAAAGTGCAGAGGCAAAATTTTTTGAAATGGGCACTTCAAATTTGCAAAATTTGAGAGTGCCATCAACACATAGGAATCATATCACTTCATAATCCGAATATCATACACAATGTGACTAGCTCATACACACATAAGTACAATAGTGATTGACTCATAGACACATCACAAGTACAATCGTGAATGAATCATATGCACATCACAAGTACAATTGTGATTGGATCATATGCACAACAAGTACAACTATGGCTAGCTCAAGCATACATCATATATATGTAGTGTAACAATCCACACAATACATCGCATGTTCACATAAAGAATAACTAGTAAAGTAGAAATGGATGCAACCTACTACATGCATCACCCCACTATCTAATTTGATGTAGAGGCATCTGAAAGATTCAAATCAGTTGGGACAAAGAACCTTCAATTACAGAGAGTGACCTTGGAGTTTATTTTGTTTCTCAGTAAGATGGCTAGTTCAGTATATTAATGGTGAGAAGTTGCAGATTAAAGGGTTTGTTGACAAGTATATCAAGTTTATCCATAGGAAGTTTTAGAGGTTTGCATGAAGATTTGATCAAGTTATGAGTATCGGTGTTCTGACCGTTGTTCTATTGTTGTAGTTGGTGTTCCTGAAAGAAGATGATGTGATTCTAGTAATCTAAGTTGTTGTGAATGATTATGTGGTGATTCATGATGCTTTTGTATGTTTCTAGATCATGATCTATTTGTCTCGTTGGTTCACATCGATTGTTGTGCTCGCGATTGGTGATTTTCTTCTGGGAGTTCATGTTTTTCATGTTCATGGCTGACAGGGTGATTGTAGTGTGTTGTGGATCTTTGAGGCTGATTTTTAAGGTGTTTCGTGTTCAAGACGTGTTTTTTTGGGTCCCTACTATGTTTTGGCTGACATTGGTTGATTCAAATTGATAATTGCTTATTGATTTGGGCTGACATGTAGTTGATGTTATCCTAGATGCAGATATATATGATCAATTTTTTATACCATTTGAGGCATGGTGTGAGGAAGAAGAAGGATGCAAGGTGCGAGATGTGTGAGTTTTGTGTGTGAATAATGTTCTAAGCAATCAAACAACAGTCGAATAGAATGAAGTCATGAAGCACGGTGATGAAATGTTTTGATCCGGAAAGATCATAGAGCAAGGAAATCGTGGAGAAAAAGAAAGAAGCGATGGAATAAAATTATTGTATGAGTTGTTTGTAATTCCTAGGCTGCGGCCTAGCATTTGTAAAGCTTGAGTGGCATATGTAATGTGTTTTGAGATCATAATATAATGAGGAGTGAACTTTGAAGGCTGGGTTTTTCCCTTTGAGGGTTTTCCCAGGATAATTCTGGTGTCATGTGTTCTTGCATCTTTATGTTGATTATTTGTTAGCTTCCATTGCATATCTATAAGATCTGAGTGTTGGTTGTTTAAGTTGCGAGGTGGGATAGTCCCTCACTAGAACCTCCTACCTTGGATTGCATCAATTGGTATCAGAGCTGGTTACAAGTTCATTAGAGCAGGTTGAAGATTTGGTTGTGGATATGTTGCAAGATGGGGAAAATTGGGAAAAGGATGAAGAAGGAAAAATAAAACCTAATATGTGAAAGGGATACTTTGGAGGAAGAATTGTGCCAACTCAGGAAGTGTAATTCAAAATTAATGGAGAGGATGAAAGAGCTAGGAAAAGACAAGTGTGATGCTCTTGAAGAAGAACTGGAAATTGAAAGAAGCAGAAATGAAGAACTGGAAGCAGAGCTGGATAAGTTTGAGGATGTTGAAAAGAAAATGGAAGAAGGATTCAAGTTGTTTAAGAAGCTGGAAAAGAGGAGCAAAGATCTGGAAGAAAGTCTAGAAGAATTGAAGAAGGAAAATAGAGACTTGAAAGAACATGCTAATCAGTTGGAGAAGGAAAATGAAACATTGAGATCTAAACTTGAAGTGTGTGATGTTTCTTGTGATACTGATGATTTGTGTGATGTTGCAGAAAATTCTTTAGAAAGTGGGATGGAAGATGAAAGTGGGACTAAGCCTATAATTGTTGGAGATGGTATTGGTTTCAAAATCATGCAGAAAATGGGATACTGAGGAAAAGGTTTGGGAAAGCATCAGCGAGGAATGACAAAAAATATTGTACCAATAAGGAGAGCAAGAAATGAAGGCCTTGGATGTGATAGAGGTAAGGATGTTATTGCAAATTTAAGAAAAAAAAATTAGGGGGGAAAAGGTATGTCTTTTTTCATATTGTAATAGACATGGACATAAAAAGGAATTGTGTTGGAATTTACACCCTTGTAAGTTTTGTGGATTAAGGAATCATTCTGAGAAGATGTGTTGGAATAAAATGAGAGGGAGGAATCCTAGGACAGATTGTATACAAATGAATTATGGATGGATTGATGGATCAAAATGGAAGTATGTTGCTCATAAGTTCAAAAAGTTTTATAGATTGAAGTATTCATGTGTTGAAGGAAAGGAAGGATCAAGATACAAAGAAATAAGACCTTATGCAAAGTAGAACAAGGACAATTGTTCAAACTATAGAGGGAGTGACAAGAGTCATAATAATTATCACAATGAAGGGTACCAGAGGAGTGAAAGAGGATTTTCTAGAGAAGCAACCTGTTACCAAGTTTGGAGAAAGAAAGAATCAAGCACTAAATGTCATCATGAACCTAATACCAAAGAAGCTAATGAAAGAGAAGAAGTGAAGGATGCAAAGATAGTTTGTGCAGATGAAGAAGAGACTATTGATATAGAGACAATTTATGCAGAGGAAGAGGAACCTTTTGAGACATCAGATTTGATAGTGGAACTAGGAGAAGAAGAAGTAGTGATCTTGAGGAGACTTTTGAAAGCAGTTCAAGAGAAAGTTTATGTGAATTGATATGAAGCATAACCGGAAAAGGGATTCTACATTGCAGAGGGAGAGGAAGTAATGGGATATTCTACCAAAGGAGAAATTTAATAGAAAATAGTATATAGGAACATTATATGCAGAGAAGAAAATATAACATTTTGAGGTGTGTGAAGGAAATGCAGAGATCAAAAAGTGTTGCAGAGGAAATTTAGAAATGATATTGATAGGTCAAGGAAGTCATATAGATTGTTTTGGAGGATCTGCAAGTATATGTTAAAATTTTAATTGATTGAAGCAGACATTGATCTTGAGGCAACTTGAAGAGAAGGCTTTCTCAGACTATCGATCATTGAGGTAGTGCAAGGCTTGCAGGTAGATCATCGAACCCAAATTACACTTGAGGTAGTTTTGCAGGGTGGTCTTGAACAAACCACCGACCTTGAGGCAGTTCAAGTACCTGTGAATAGATTGCCGAACCAATTTAATTGATTCAAGTAGACACTGATCTTGAGGCAACTTGCAGAGAAGGCTTGCTTAGACCGTTGATCATTGAGGCAGTGCAAGGCTTGCAGGTAGATTACCGAACCCAAATTACACTTGAGGCAGTTTTGCAGGGTGGACTTGAATAGACCGCTGACCTTGAGGCAGTTGCAAGTACCTTTCAATAGATCGATGAGCTAATTCAAAGAGAATACATTGATTTTGACATAACTTAGCCCAAAGTGAAGAGGCTCACTTTTCAAATAACCTTGGGAGTCTGATACAGGGGCATCCAGAAGATTCAAATCAGTTGGGACAAAGAACCTTCAGTTATAGAGAGTGACCTTAGAGTTTATTTTGTTTCTTAGTAAGATGGCTAGTCCAGTTTATTAATGGTGAGAATTTGTGGATTAAAGGTTTTTTTGACAAGTATATCAATTTTATCCATCGAAAATTTCAGAGATTTGCATGAAGATTCGATAAAGTTATGAGTATCGGTGTTCTAACCGTTGTTCTATTGTTGTAGCTGGTGTTCCTGAAAGAATATGATGTGATTCTAGTACTTTGAGTTGTTACAAAAGCTTTTGTGGTGATTCATGATTCTTATGGATGTTTATAGATCATTATCTATTTGTGTTATTGGTTCACGTCGATTGTTGTGCTTGCGTCAGTGATTTTCTTCTTGAAGTTCATGTTTTTCATGTTCATGGCCGATAGGGTGATTGTAGTGTGTTGTGGATCTTCAAGGCTAATTTTTTAAGATGTTTTGTGTTTGAGATGTGTTGTTTTGGGTCCCTAATATGTTTTGGCCAACATTGGTTGATTCACATTGATAATTGCTTATTGATTTGGGCCGACAGTTTGTACACATTTTCATATTTTGTTGGGCCGACATGTAGTTGATGTTATCCTAGATGCAGATATATATGATTGATTGTTTATACCATTTGAGGCATGGTGTGAGGAAGAATAAGGAGGCAAGGTGTGAGATGTGTGAGTTCTATGTGCGAATAATGTTCTAAGCAATCGAAGAGTAGTTGAATACAACAAAGCCATGAAGCATAGTGATGAAATTTTTTGACCCAGAAAGATCATAGAGTAGGGAAATCATGGAGGACAAGTAAGAAGTGATGGAAGAAAATTATTTTATGAGTTGTTTGTAATTCCTGGGTTGCGGCCTAACATCTGTAAAGCCCGAGTGGCATATGTAATGTGTTTTGAGATCATAATATAATGAGGAGTGAATTTTGAAGGTTGGGTTTTTTCCTTTGAGGGTTTTTCCCAAGATAATTTTGGTGTCATGTGTTCTTGCATCTTTATCTTGATTATTTGTTATCTCCCATTGCATATCTATAAAATCTCAGTGTTAGTTGTTTAGGATGTGAGGTGGAATAGTCCCTCATTGGAACCTCCTAACTTGGACTGCATCATAATCCATAATCATATAAGCTTGTTATGACAACAATCAAGCATCTCATACTACTTGATGTTAGCATCAACAAGGGAACTAGTATAAAAATGTGCACAAACCCTAGTCCATTTATATAAGTACACATGGAGTGACTAACACCCACAATTTTAATGCATCTTAGATAGAAAAGCAATGTTGGTGCATTACATATTACACCATGGATCTTATCCTTTTACTCGATATTCTACACAAACCATGATGATGGAAAGAAGATCCCATACTACTTAAGATCATCACTAGGTAAAGAATAAGTAAAATAAAACACATCACATGTAACACACATAGATTCCTCTTATTCACCAATGCCTATACCAAATTATTGAGATGGGTAGATCTTGGTAGTCATTTCTTGCATGCCACTAGCCTTAAATCCCACATGCCACTAGTGGAAATGAACAAACCCTCTAGTGTAGCATTGGGCACCATTGTCACATCCCTTCAATCAAGGAATAGGAAAGTAAAGGAAAAATAAAATAAAGAAAAAATAAAGTGACTTTTGAAATAAAAAGAGATAAGGAAACAAATCACATTGGTTGATCATGGCACACGAAAGTGAAGGGGGTTGTCTATGCCATTAATAAGGCATGGTGACACTTCCTTGGACCAAGAAAAATTGCATGTCATGGGTTAAACTAGTGGATAAACACCAAGTCATTCATCCATGACCACATTAGTAAAATGCATTTTGGGAAGACCTCTATAGATGACCTCCATAAATCTATAATGGGGGCTCAATTGTAGTGGGAAAGGTGGGGGGGAGAGAGAATCCTTCAGGATGCAAGCTTGGTCCTTGAGATAAAATATAGAAGAATATAGAGGAAGTGTGTGAGGGAGTGAGAAGAAGAGGGAGTTTCATGGGATAAGGAAGGAAAAATTGTGTAGGGAGAAGAAAAGGTAGAGAGAATGCAAAGAAAAATGGCATGGGAAAGAGAAGACAAAAGGACATGAGAAGAGATGGGGAAGAAGCTAGGTCATGAGGAGAAGAAAATCACAAGCAACATAGGAAGAAAATGTAGAGGAAGGGTGTGCACAGGTTAGGATAAATCTCAAAAATCACGATCTCATGGAATGCATAGATTACATGATATGAGTGAAATCGATTTGTTGAAAAATATTTAGAAAATTTTAAGAAAAAAGAATTTTGGCAAGAGAAAAGCTAAATTTCACAACCTTTGCTAATTTTTCTCTTTCTTGGGCTGCATTGGGAGCTTCAAAATGAGTCATGAACTATAATCAAAGAATAAAGGTATTGATAGATTTCAAGAGAGGAGAGACACTCTAGGGAGAAGGGTAAAGAGGCTTTATATATCCTTCAAGATTAATGGATGGATGGAATTAGCTAGATAAGAGTATATTCTAAACATGTGAGTTGTTTGAAAAAATTCCTACTATAAATAAGGCTTCAAGAAACACTTTGGTAATAGTCCTTACATCAAATATATCCTCCATGTCACTCTCTTGGGCTACAATCATGGCATATAATAGGTCTTCCTTGATGATAAAGACTTAGGATTCTTATCTTTTCCACAAGAGAAAGATTAAAAAATGATTATGTTGTTTATACAACTTATTTGAGAATTGTATTTATATTTTATCATGAACAAGTGTTATACTATATGCATTCTTATATGTTATTGCATGCTTGATATAATGAATTAGTTTCTTGGAATGGAAGAAATAAATCAATTGAATCAACACATGTATAAAAGTAGAGATAGACACAATAATTTATCTTGGATAGCCTTGTTATAAGATAAGTCTAGAAAAATGAATATATATACAATTCCTTGCCTTCACTATCATTCAAAAAAACATGTTTCTAAGCCATCTAAGTTTTCAAAATGCATTGAAGCTTTTGCTAGCATCCCTTTAATTCTCTATAGCCCACCTTAATGAGAATTTCTTTTTTATTCAATATTTTTCATGGCTTCCGTCCATTTTTATAGTTAATTTGACCTCAAGAACTCACTTGGATCACTCTGGGAAATGGTCCAATGCATTTCCATTACCTATGAATGATTTTAAATAGTGTTTTTTTTAATACTTAGAGGTCATGTTTATGAAAAAGGATGAGAAAATAAGCTAAAAAAGAGATCCCATAAAAAGAACTTGAAGCAATGCTAATTCCTATTGTTACTCTTATTTTTGGTGTGAAACATACAAAAATACCATGGGATATATGCAACCACTAATTTTTTATGTGAAATAAAAAAAATAGTAAGAAATATAATATATATAGATTAGCACTACAAAGGGATAAATAATTACGTTTGGTACCTCTATGCCTAGTAATGGAATCACTAAATTTTGTTGGTCATATACAAAGTCTTCTCATTTGATCATGTTAGTCATAAAATGAGAAGTCTTAATATGAATATATATAAATTTCTAGTGGAAGAAATGTATTATTACATGTTGTAGGATAAGATGTGTATTTATCCCTTACAAGGTGGAAATAATGTAACTAATTTAGTAAGTAGAGCAATCATGAGTAAATCTTATAAAGCTAGTGACCTTATTATATATGTTCAAGATGATATTATTGAATTAGTTTTATGTGCATTGAAGTGGCTTAAGTGGCTTTTAAATTGAATTCCTATGGTACAAGCTACACTTGGTATCAAGGTACTATCACATTTAAGGTTTTTTGGTGTGAAAAAAGTTTTGTACCTAGCTAGTTCTTACTAGGTGACTTATTCACATGTTAAGTTTACTTAAATCATAGGAATCTTTCTAAAAGACTTAGTTGCCATGTATAGATCTTATTTTATCCTAGGTATTTATGATAAGTTGTCTCATATCATAAGATTAAGACACTTGTCATAATCTTCTAACATCTTATGTCTCACCTTGGCTATATAACCAAGGTTCTCAAATAGATTGTATAATTCATATATTGGATTCTATTTGCATGATAAAAATATAATTTATTCTTGTCATATTAATATTCTCTCTTTGTTCTTTCCATTTGGCCTCTAGATCATGGTAGGCTATCTCCATAGACAACTCTTACATGGTATTAGAGCAAGTTGGGTGCCTCCAGTTAGTCTCTTTGGAGAGATCTTGGTAGATATTGAAAATTTAAGCATGCTCTTCTCTCTAATTATATGATGATCTAGAGAATCATAAAAACTTGATAGAAATACTAGATTATGGGGGGTTTCCTCTTTGTGTCTTTGTATTGGAGCTTACTAGTGTAAATATAAGCTCACCATTGAGTTCAAGGGTTAAAGAAAGTTATTTTTTCCTTTTGTGTCATTCAAATAAGACATATGAGGCTAGATCTATGAGGATTTGATATTGGAGTGTGGTTGCCAGATCTAGAAAGTAGCTACAATTTCAAAGCATTTTGGGTCAAATTCGACTTTTCCATCACATCCAAAAGGCCCAAAATCTCAAAGATCAACTGTAATTTTGATAAAATTAGACAACTTTGTCTAGATCCACCATGAAACAAATATCCCAAGTTCGACCATTCGTACAACCATATGGTCACATTTTTCCATAGGGTACGATCGCTCATAAAATATTTCACTTCATTTAAAAAATATTAAAATTAAAAAAAAATGTCACTATAAGTTTTTAGAGAATTTAATGTAAAATAAAACTAAGTACCCTATAGAGGTAGCGTATTGCAGAGAGTACCTACTTGCATAGGTATAGGATAGGCTGCAATCCCAAAAGGACAACACGCAATGCCTTCACATAGCTCACAACGGGCCCAAAACCTACCAGCAATCAACTAGCAGACATTTTAAACCATCAATAAAAATATAGAATATTCTTTTTATTTATGAATATTTTGGGTGGTGTAAGCATATACTTCAAATATTTCATGAAAGGAATATTTTGGTAATCAAAAATAATATTTCGACATTTAAAAAGCATATTTTGGGCATTTGATCTAGACCAGCAATGACCATATAAATGTCAAATTTAACCTAATAGTCAAGTGAATATTCTAGGAATATTCCCTACTAATGTCAGTAGGGTCTTTATAATTTTTTCCCCCATCACCATTTGTGTTTTCATTTTGAAGGGTGATTTTCAAAGGCCCGTAACTTGGGCTCAAGACCTTTTTTTGAAGATTTTTTTATTTGGGGAAAAAAAAAATTTCGCTTCATAGTGGTGCAATTGTCTTTTTAGTTTGGTGTCTGTATTTTATATAAATTATAGATTCTCATAGGTGTTGTTGAGCCATTCTCATTTTGGGAAATTTTAGAGCTTTTTTCTCACTCATACATAACATTTTTGCGTGCAGTTTTATTTGAAAATGCATAAGTTTTTGTGCAATTTTCAGTGGTGTGATGAGATTGATCTCATTTTATAAAAAATATTATACTTTATTTTGTGGCCAAATTTGGCATTTGCATGTACCAAGATCAACACCACTTCACTATTTTTGGAAGGTGGCATTTGTAATTGCACTAATGATAAATTTCCAAGATTGTATATTGTTGGGGGGTTTCTTTAATTGAGTGAATTTTGTGGGGATTCTTCTTGTGGTTGTGGTTGCATTCCTCTTGATTCATGTTCTTATCTTCTTATTTCATCATAGAATCATCTAGAATTCCACTTCTAACACCTTACAACTATCCTAAATGGAAATTTGAAATGAACAAATTATTTTTTATTAGATTAGTAGGGTAGGGCCCTGACCCTTAAAAAATGAAAAAAATAGAGCTAAACAACTCAACAAAATAAACAGGCCCAACACAACCAATCAGAGAGAAACAACTACTAGCAAAAGACTAGTTAGAAGCAGCATACTTTGAGAAACTGTTCAAGAAACAAAGCTTGATCCAAGTAAAGCCTTAGAGGGCGAGTTAAACGAAACCGTAACCTTCTTAGAAAAATGTTTCTTCTTTCTATGAACTATTGTCCAAGGAGAATTAAAAACTAAAATTGAGAAATTTTGATAAGAAGGGGAAGACTCCCCTCTAGAGTAGTAGAAAAGAGGAATAGCTAATGCTTCATGTGAAGCATCTGAAACTAGGCTTGAAACAAAAGGATTTATGACATCATTCTCCAAAATAGGGGCCTCAGGAGAAGCAGTAAAAATAGCATTAGGAACAACCATAACCAAATATCTTATTGCAGTATCCTCAGGAGGAGTACCATTCACCACAAGCAATTCATGTGGAGCATAAATATCCATAGGAGGAGCATCAACCACCACGTCAATATTATTTTTCCTCACAAAAGGAGAAGGAGGCCTTGAATATTCATCAAAAGAAGTAGAATCAACAGTAGGGAACACTTTTAAGTGCTCAAAGAGTGATTTCTTCCACCAAGTAGAAGAGGAAACAGGGTGGGATCCACGAGAACAGTCATGGGCCAAGTGACCAATAGATTAATAAGTTATTATACTTAATTAATTATATCATACTGGTTAATTAATTAAGTCACTTATTCCTTTAGGTAATTAAGCTAAACTTAGGCACATTAATAATTGATTAATTATTAAGTGTGCACACTAGGGTTTCCTTTTTAGGTCAACATTAGGGTTGCATACTTTTCTTTTATAAAGAAAATCATCTCATTGTAATATTGAATTCTTGAATATATCAATTTGCACATTTCATGCAAAGCTTTTCTTTTTTCTGATTTTCTCTTTTGTGGAAGGTATTTTGGCTTGCATGTCTGATCTTGGTTTTCTAACATGGAATTAGAGCCTTGACATGCAACCCCTTCTCAAATTCTGGAGAAAATCATTACAGAGTTCGTTCGGGGTTCCTCGAGTTTTTTTTTCCTTGAGTTCATTTATGTAGCATCATGGATCAGATCGGGCACCACCATTAGATTCAGAATGCTGGAAAAAGTCTGGTTTGGCTTTCATTTTGCAGATTTTGGTCATGATTTTCCAGATCTGTGAGGGTTTCATGTTTGCTGATTTTTTGGAAGCTCTAAGGGAAGTCTATTTTTTGGAGCATCTTGGAGCAAAATGAACACTACCATTGCATTCGCAGTGCCCCAAAACACTAAGATCGCCCTTCGTTTTTTCAATTTTGGTGAAGTTGATCCAGAAGGCAAAAAAAAATTGCAACGGCCTCCCTAGCATGCATTTCAAAGTAGTTTTTTTCACGGAAATCGAGAAAAAAAATCAAAATCTGCATTGAGTTTTGCACCACCCGCATAGAAGGAATGCACCACTAGGTGGCCGCCGGTCGACCACCACCAAGCGACGCTCAGCCAACCTGACACCAGTCTGCACAGAACGAGGTCACATGGGGGACCGGGGACTATGTGCCCAGCCCCTGACCAAACACAGTCCCCAACATGCGGTCATATGGGCGACCAAGGGTTCTGCCCCAGCTCCTAGTCCACCAGCCCCTGGTCGTGCACAGGACCAAGGGCTTATTTGTTTTAAGCCCCCTGGGCTGCTTGTAGGCCATATTTGCCATTCTGGAGCACTTTCACCAAATCGGGAATAACGTTTGCGTACGGAGTTGGTTTTTCGCAAACAATATATCATTGGAAAGCTGGTTCCAAGCCTGTTCTATTGGTGTAGGTTATTTTTCCTGATTATGTTCCAGTTTTATGTTGCAGGTACTTGAACTGATTTTTTTTTTTTTTCACTCCAGAGGGCATATCTTTTGACTCGGTGATCCTTTTTTCACCATTCTTGCGGCATTGGAAAGCTGGTTCAGTCCTCTACATAGATATGAGGTCTTTTTTAATTTTCTATTTTTTCATTTTTTTAAATTCTCTCCTTTTGCAATCATTGGGTATTGTAATAAATGAACTTATATAAAGTTCCATCAGGGGGGTTTCTTGCATAATAATCTGATTAGAGTGTGCATGCACTTTGATCTTCATCTTGTTTTGATGACAAATTGCATGGGTTGTAATATAGTCTCTTAGTTTCTTTTGGCCATATTGTTTCTTAATCTTGACACATATCAAATTCATATTGGATCCATCTCAGTTTGAGGGCCACTACATTTGTGGTTAATGTTCCTGAGTCTTTATGGTACTTGTTCCCATGGAAGATTTTTAGTTTCAGTTTGGCATCAACATCGAGATTCATGGCTTCTAGATTCTATCATCATTCATATCATCTACTATTGCTTCATGGATTCTAAGGTTGTTGTAGTTTGGAGCTTTTGAGTGTTTCATGGCATCACGTTTGTTGTTGCATCATTATGATTCTGATATGATTTCTTGTAGATAGAAGTATATTTCCTTTCTTGTCAGATTACGGTTCCAGTGTTACTCTATAGTGTTCTTCCTATGCTTCTTTACAACAATTCTATTGTAGGGGGGTTTTGTCCCACTAGGTTTTCCTCCTCTACCTCATTCTTTCATTTGTAAATGGGTACCTGATTAGGTCTAGTTGCCAGGACCCATATTTTCTTTCATGCATCTTCTTCTAGTGTTTTAGCTTCTTCCTAAGTTCATCTTAAGGGGGGGTGTTAGAGTAATAAGTTATTATGCTTAATTAATTATATCATACTGGTTAATTAATTAAGTCACTTATTCCTTTAGGTACTTAAGCTAAACTTAGGCACATTAATAATTGATTAATTATTAAGTGTACACACTAGGGTTTCCTTTTTAGGTCAACATTAGGGTTGCATAATTTTCTTTTATAAAGAAAATCTTCTCATTGTAATATTGAATTCCTGAATATATCAATTTGGACATTTCATGCAAAGCTTTACTTTTTCTGATTTTCTCTTTTGTGGAAGGTATTCTGGCTTGCATGTTTGATCTTGGTTTTCTAACATCCATGAGAACAGTCATGGGCCAAGTGACCAATCAAAAAACAATATCTACAGTGAAAAGGAAGACCCTCATAATCCACCATCTAATACCATGACCAATCATTAACCTACAAAACTACCTCACCAGGTAGAGCCTTTGAAAGATCAACCTCCACCAAGATCCTAGCAAAGGAGGTATGAGTAAAATTCTTGGAAGCCTTATCCACTCTCAAGAATCTACCAATAGCATTACCAATGCCCTCATAGGTAGAGGGGCACCAAAACTGTAAGGGAAGATAAGGTAATCTTACCCAAATAGGCATAACATCTAAGGGTTCATTCAAAGGATTAAAAGAATGAACCCAAGGTCTAATGGAGAGGGGATGAGAGTCCCAAACCCACAAACCATAGTCTAAAATAACCTATCTATCTTCAAGAGAATTGAAACCCACAACAAAAAAACCCTTGCAAAAGGGTAAATATCCATCAAACCATCAACCAAAGGTGAGAATCAGGGAGGGAAGACAACAAACAAAGAAATCTACAAATAAGAGCATTCTTATAGTAAAAATCTATATTTTCAACAACTTCCTTATTAATAAAGATGGCAAGAGCACTATCTACACACTACAAAGGGTGCATAGAGCCCTCCCTTAGCCTTTTAGACCTCACAAAATCAAAAAATGAAGGCTGAGGATGAACACTCAACCCCCAAAATAGTTTGAGGAAGCTCTCACCATGTCCACAACATCATCTACATTAAGAAAAGTGGTTGCCACATTCACCATAGCTACCCTAGTACCAACAATTTTCTTTGCAACACCAATCGAAGGCTAAACAGAGATATTAGGAAGACCCACACCATTAGGGAGTAACATTGAAGCCCCAACCATAGCCACTAGAGAAACAAATGCAAGAATGGGAAAGTTAAGGTTAACGACCAGGTCGCAAGAAGATGATAGGGATTGCACCACTGGGTAGGAGACTTCCAAAATAGAGCCATTCAAAATATGGGTAGGGTGGGAGGTACCGAGAATAAAGTCATTCAAATTCTAAGCAGGGTGAGATACTTATATCGGGAGTGTCAGAAAAACAACTATTGGAAACAGTTACAAAATGAACAAATTATTGAGTTAATAGGTTGTATAGGATAGTTCATGGGCTTGATGGTGAACCAAAAGATGATGAAGCTAAAAAAATTTAGTGGTTGAATAGTTGTAAAGAAGCCATTGGTTATTTGTGTTTGTAAGTCTATCCTTAGTTGTTGTTTCACATTGAGAACTTGGATACACTAATAGCTACGTGGAGTACATTCTCAAACTTATTTGGGAAAATAGATAAAATCCAAGGAAATTCGTTTGAGAATGAATTAATAAGTCTTAATCCATGTAATTTTTTACAAAATACAAGACCTCACCACAAAATTCAACTAACTTAGAACACAATTGAAGGATTGTAAAGCTGAAAAATTGGATACAAAATTGGAGTTATGTGTTCTTTCAAAGCTAGGACCTAAATATTAAGTTTTTGTGTCTACTTTCTATGCTACAAAGAATGCCTTTGGGAGTGAGTTTAAGAAGCCTCCATTTGTATATTTTTCTATGCAACTCACTAGAGAGAAACATAAGCTTATTCAAATGGGTACTTTGAAGTCATCAAAATTCCACACTTTGATCTCAAAGGATGTAAAGCCTTCAAGTAGCAAAGAAAATAAAAAAACAAGCCTAAGAAGAATACATGATCCACATCTAATTCCATAGAAGAACATAAAAATTCCTCTAAAGGATGATGAACATGAAGAACACTATTTATATTAGAAGGATCTTGATGAATTGAAGCATCTTGTCATGAAGAACAAAATTAGTTTACCTTCTATAATTTTTAGTTTAGGTTATTCTTCTAAACACAAAATTTAATAAGGAAAAGATTCATATAATTGGGACAAGTAAGAAAACATTTCAAGCTCTTTGTGCTACTATAGGTCATGGATCAAGGAGATGGATTCTAGATTTGGGAGATTCTCATCATATGATATCTTTACAATCTATTTTCTCTTCATTTGTGCCTTGTGTAACTCCACCTATTTTCATGGGTGGTCATACTTATTTGAATGTAATTGAGAGGGGGTCTATTAATATTGGGGATGACACTTTCAATGATGTCTTATGTCTACCTCATTTAACAAATAATCTCCTTTCCATTTATCAAATCACTAATGGTAGAGAAAGGAAGGCTATGGAATTCACTCCTGATTATATTATTATTAGATACTTGGAGAGCAATGACATAATTTCTATTAGGATGGTTGATCATACATCTCAAGTATACACATTTTAAGACTTTTTTCCCAATGATGTGATTTAACCTTTGGATGATGATCACACTTCTAGTGTGGACTATGGTTTTGATGAGAATTTTGGCTTCCTGAACTTGGGATTTCTCACATCAGGTCTAGCTCTTGAGCCATTCATTTAATCTCATCCATCTATGATTGTAGTTTAGTATTATTGTGTTGCTACAAGTATGGCTTCTTTTAATCTAGTGTAGCACAAGATATTCATTATATTTTGGGTATGGCTACTTTGGATGACTTCTTGATAGGTATTTCAAACTTGTTTTTGGAGTATCATATTGAATATTTTAGAGACACATTTGATTGAATTCATCATTTCTTTGATGGATATGATCCTTCTTTAGTTTCTATGAGGCCTGAATACTTTGACCTCTTATTCATTCTTCATAATTTTGTGTGAGTGTGGATAATTTTGGATAGCATTTGGAGGATTCTTTGTCTTCATAGGAGATATATTTTTCTTTGTATTGTGTTATGCATTCATCCCTACTAGAATCTAGATTGACTTCTTTATAAACATGGCCTAGAATTCTTGTGTGGAGTGTGTCATCTTTTAGCATAAATATAGAGAAATTTGAGCGTTCTTCAAATACATCATACATCATTCATCTTCCCTCATCTTCCTTTCAGGACTGGGAAGAACTCTTGCAAAGGTTCTTGGTTTTGTTTCTTCCTAAGGCGACGGAATTTTTTTGATGGTATTGGATCATCTTCAGTATTCATTTCCAAGAATCTACCATCTTTTTCGGTTAGACTACATTGAGGGGGATATGCATAGTCTTTGTTCTTCTATCTTATGGGTGGGTATTTTTCATCATATGCATTTTTCCTTCTTATTCATCATTAAGAACCTTTTGTATCTTATCTCTCTTTTGGGGAGGATTTTTGTGCTACTAGATTAAATTATACTTTTCTTCATTTGTGAGAGATTTCATTTATATAGGGTTACCTAACATGGCCTATTAGTCAAGACCCATAATCATCTTTTAATTATTTTCATTAGTTTCATCTTCCCTAAGTTGCACTTAAGGGGGGTGTTGGTGTGGATAAAGTCTTGTACCTAGCTAATTCCTACTAGGGCACTTATTCACATGTTATGTTTTCTTAGGTCATAGGATTATTTCTAGAAGACTTAGTTGTCATGTCTAGACCTTATCTTATCCTAGGTAGCTATGATAAGCTACCCAATATCATAGGATTAAGACACTTGTCATAATCTTATGGCATATTATGTCTCTCCTTGGCTATATAACTAAGGGTCTCTCATACATTCTATAATCCATATATTGAATTCTATTTGCATGATAGGAATATAGTTTATTCTTGTCATATTGGTATTCTCTCATTTTTCTTTCCATTTGGCCTCTAAATCTTCATAGGTTATCTCCATAGCCAACTCTTACAAGGTTTATAATCTAGTCACAAATATGGGTATAAACAAGTCTATGGATATTAATAGAAGTTGCTTTATACTTGGGGGTTTTATAGATAGTCATATCCTCTATAAGAAGGATATTTTGAATTTTAACATAGGATATCAATAGTTTTCTACATTCGACTAACCATGGTTGGTTAAGAATCCTTGAGGGGTACACCCTACTAATATAAATGGAAAGTAAAAACATTATCTAGACTTTGAACTAGACTACTATAAGAGTATTGCATTGTGACATAACATAAATACTATTAGAGAGTTAATAATATTATTATTTATATTACTGAATATACATATTCATAGAATGATATTAATGATATAGTGATGCTCATCAGTCTCAAGTAGGACTTGAATGTTGATTATGTCCAAAGAAAGTTTTTAATTATTACCAATAAAGTGATAAGGAGGATGAGTGTTCATTTTAAATAATTTTAGTAACCTCTTGTTACTCTATATACTTAAATTGTAGGAGCTGAAAAATTGTCTCTAGCTCAGGATTACCTGCAAAAATAATTAAAACCTTCTACAAGAGAGTATGCAACAATATGATTTTTCTTGATATTAAGATCTACCAAATATGATGATGATATATATTACAAAGAGTACAATGACATTTCTTATATAGATAAGGTGTGATGTAGAACGAACAATAAATGGGTATGTCATAATTATAATTCATGAGACAACATTCAATGACCCTAGGACACTAATATTTAATAAAATATAAAAATATAAAATCTTATCTAAGAATTAAATATGCCTAGGACCTAAGTGGACTTAATATGTAAATCAGACCCCACTAAGTAACTAGATAGGAAATGTAACTATTTATACCAACACCCCCTCTTAAGTGCAACTTAGGGAGAATAAATTATTATACAAATTATGTAATGATAGAATGATGGGTACTGACTATGAGGCCATTTTAGGTACCCATGTAAAAATGCAAGTGCATTCTCATGAATGGATAAAAGGAGAAAAAACACATGGGAAAAAACCCCTCCAAAAGAAAGAAAATAAACAATCAAGTGATGAAAATGGAGAACTCCAAGATACCCTTATGTACAACATCCATCATATATTTACATTAAAAATTCCCCCCATGAGAGGTAAATAAAGAGACCACATAGCCCCTCCACAATTAAGTATCTCCACAACCATTGAAGAATGTCTAAAGACAAAAGAGAATCCAATGCCAACAAACATCTATCTCCAAAGATGCAAGAGGGAAGAAGCCTAAAGAATGATATCTCTAAAGATGCACCAAGTGTCTTTGAATTTGTAGCAACAAAATTAGTTGTGAACCAAATCAAGGAATAAGAAAAAGAACATGGAATCTCAAGAGAAACCTCCAAAGAAGATGTATGGTCAAAGAGGAGAGTGGTCCCCTCAAATTTGCAAAAGAGGAATGACAAACCAAATCTGATATAACTATCATGAAAATATCCTACAAAGATAAATTTTGATGAAAAAAATGTATCCTTCTCATCTAAAGTCCTAGAAACCAAGTCAACACTCAAATATGAAGAAGAACGAGATGATAGAACCTCATGAAAGGTCGATGAAAAATAAGGTTTAGAAAACCACCAAAACCATGATCTGGACAATTACCCACATTTGATTTAGGAGAGGGGTCACTATAAGGAATAAAATGAGAAAAGGTGTAGATATTTTCATTATGATCAACCCTATCCATTGAAACAAGTTGTCTTGTATAAAAATCACAAATGAAAACTAAATTTGGAGTGAAATCAATGAATTTATCAACATGTGTTATTTGGTATACTAAAAGAAGATTATGCCAAACATTGAGAATGCAAAAAACATCATAAAAATTACCATTAGGCACATTAGCAACTCCTTCACCAAATACATTCAAATAAGCAAGTATTATCCATGAAGATCTTCATTATTGGCGTATGCTTCAAGGATGAAAACCTATCAAGATGTCCTAATATATGATGTGAGGCTCTTGAGTTAAAAATCCAATCTCTAGTTTGTTCAACATGTGTTACAACAAGAGAATGACCTTTCATCTTATGATAGTTTACCTTATCACTCCCATTAGTATTTCTTGTGGTACCTGCATGTGTAGAAGAACAATATTTTGAAGAAGAATATGAAGGTGAAATTGTAGATTTAGAAGGAAAAGAAATGTTATGTTCTGTTATAAATCACCTCATATCATCTAACTCTTTCTTACAAAAAATATTTTCACGATGCTTAGGTCTATTACAATAGCCAAACATGGGTTTCCCTTTTCTTTTATCCTGTCTAGGAGAGGTGGGTGTATCACAGGGTTTTGTCTTAGGTTTTCAATTCTTTCCTTTACCTTTATGTGATGATGCAATCAAAGCATGATTCTTAGAGTGTGTATCATTCTGGCTAAGTTTATCTATTATCACTAGAATGAAAATGAAATTAAATCATAAAAATTACATCACATGGGCTTTTTTATCACATGAGTCTGTCAAAATCTTCAAATATGAAACAAAATTTTCTCTAGGCCCTCATGCCTTACCAGCAAGATGACCCTACTTTCCCTTTCTAATGGAATTATATATTTTTGTCTCTCACTTCATTGGAAATAAATCTTCCTTTGCTTGATCACTACAATCCCATCCATATTCATTGTATTTTCTATTCTTAGCAAACTATAACCTAGGGTTTCTTATTTATTTAATATGTTCGTCTATATATCAAATCTATATTAAATTATTTGAACCATATCACCTTACTATTGGCATCTACTTCCAATTAGAAACAAAACATAGCTAGAGTCATTATCTCTTTTTTTATGCCAACATGCCAATAAATTGTCACCATTTGATCACCATAAATCACTTATGATTTAGAACAATCATATGGATCGGTCTAGCCAATCACTCTCTACCACATGTCATAACACCACATTCTCATGCTAGTCAAACCAAGTCAAAATATCTTTCTTATGGAATGCCAAGATTTTTCCACTTGTCATACTTGATAGGGATTGGGGGTCGCCAATCCTTATTACTTCATACATAGAATCCATAGAAGACCTTAAGATGAAATCTTGAACAATGAAGTCTAAAGTATATTAACTTATTAGTGTTTGGCCATCGCCGCCCCCCCCCACCCCCCCCCTTCCCTTTACCTTTTACCGCCCTTCACATCTATCACAAACCATCACTTAGACCTCCAAAAATCTGAAGTGAAAAAATGTAGTGTATGAGATCGTCGGATGTCAGAGCTCATGTATACATCATACTACTTACCATCTTCTTAATAATGTGTAAGCCTCATCTCTAACTTGTGAAGCCCAAAACATATCCTCAACCAACTTTAACCCCTTTAGATTATCAGGGTTCAAAGTTCCTCCATACCCTTTACATCACTTTAACATTTAACCTAAGGCATAAGCATTAGCCCAAAAGCCCGACGTCACCCATTTTTAGCAAGGAGTAATCCACAAGACCAAATTCTGAAACGCAATCAAAATTAAGTAAAAAATGATTAACTCTTTCTTATTTGGCAAGTGATAAGAGATAAGCCTAAGGATCGAAGCTCAAACTTCTGTAAATCTTCATACTCAACAAATTCTAACCAATTTATCCCTTATTGAAAAGGAAACAAGGATTTTGTTTTTGGTCGATGCAAGATTTCTCTTACACCCTAGATGCTCCTACATTAGACACCTAGGGTAATTTGAAAAGTGACCTTGTCACTTCTCAGGGGTTAGAGGAAAACCAAGGAGGTTTTCCTTAGCCTCAAATTGTTGGACTCAAGGAAACATTGAGAGGGGGGGGGGGCGGGTGAATCAGTGTTCAATAATATTCAAGAGTTTCACCCATTCAAAACATGAAAGCATTTCATCATTGCATTAAGGAAATATGTATGCATAAAAATTAAACACCCATAACATGACACACATATTTTTTGCATGGAAACCCTATTAGGGGAAAAACCATAGTGGAGATTAATCCACAATTTGAGTACTCAAAGTATAGGAATTATAAAAGGAGTGCACTTGCATTCAGGCACACTACCTAGAGCTCACTACTCAAAGATAAAGGCTTACTACCTACAAAATTTTGATTAAAACTATCCAAAGAGATGAACTGAGATGATAGCATATGAAAATTCCAAGTAACAGTTCCGGTGAAGCTCATGAATCTTATTCTGAATCTTCTTGTTGTTTTTCCACTTCGCTCTGCCCTGCTCTGCCCTTTTCTTCTCTTCGCATTAGATTCACATTACTACTCTGCAATGACTCAGAATTCATAGAATACCACTTCTATACCACATACACTTCACACACTATCCTTTCCAAATAAAGAAATAAATCCCTTATATGTATCTGCAATCAAGGATTAGTTCATCCAATAGTCGGCTTCATACGGTATCAAGATATTTATAACTTGTCGGCCAGATCCATCACCGAACCATTATGCGCATCCTCCAAAATAGGTTAAGACCAAGAGAGGACCCATACAACACTTAATCCAAAAATGAAACTTATGATTAATTTCATCTTATGCATCCGTGAATTTTGTCTTTGTCGGGTTGGCCTTCTAATATAGATATTTGACAGATTAATGCACCATACCTCCTAGATCGCTTATCAGTGAGTGCACATCAAAACTAAGATACTGCAAGCCTTTGCAAACCTTCTTTAGGGGTTCATAACCTAAAATAACTATCCGATGAGATTATTAAACCAAATTTTATACCTTTAACTGGATCTCCTGATCTTTGCTTTGTTCTGCTAGTAGGAGCCAAAAATAATGTTGCTCATTCAAATGCAAGACTTAGGTTGCATGACTTGGGTTTCCATCAATGACAACACCTATATGAAAAACTCCTTAGCCACATGCCAAAACAAATAACCATGATGAATCTTTAATAGGTCTTCCCTTCCATTTCTCTAGGTACTATGAATATTTCCTATTTCTTATGCTTCTGCCCACATGATTATCCAATTTTTTTTTCTATCTCTTCCTTTTCTGAAGTAGGTGTTGGGATATTCCACTATGTTTTTTACAATTCTTCTTCAATTCCTCCTTGATGATACTCTATCAAATGTGAGATGTTAAACATAGGTGAAAAATAAATTTCATTAGGAAACTATACCTCATAAGAATTTCCTAAATCATGCTTCTTCAAGATTTTACATGGTCCAAATTTCTTCATTTTTAATTTATTATAAGTACTAAATGGAAATCTCTCTTTTCTAAAGTGAACCATGACTTCATCTCCAACATGAAATTCCTTATGTCTCCTTTTCTAATTAGCCTTATCCTTATACTGAATATTCATCTTATTAATATGCTTTCTTAGTTCTTCAAGAGAATTCTTTTGGTTCTCAACAAAGTCTTCACCTTCAAAAATTGTCTTGTCTCCCATGTCCATCCTCCTCACCTCAGAAGAACTCCTTGGAATGCTCCCATATACAATTTTGAATGGTGATTTTCCAATGCTCATGTTGACTAAATTGTTGTAATCAAATATCGCTTGTGGTAAAATTATATCCCATCCTTTGGGTTTATCTCCCACCAAGCATCTTAGTAAGTTTCCCAAAATCCTATTCACCAATTCTTTCTATCCATCGATATGTGGATGGTGTGCAGAAATAAACTTTAAATTGGTCTTCAAATTATTCCGTAATATCCTCCAAAAATAACCAACAAACTTGGTATCTTAATATAAAACTATGCCCATGGGTAGACCATGCAATCTCACTACCTCCCTGAAATAAAACTCTACAACATGAAAAACATCATTTTTCCTTCTACAAGGAATAAATTGTGTCATCTTAGAAAATCTGTCCGCCACCACAAATATTGAATCATGTCCTCTTTGTGTCCTCAGTAACCCATGAATAAAATCCATACTAATGTCCTCCAATGGCTTCTCTAGAATAGGTAATGGATAATATAATCTCATATTTTGACATGCTCCTTTTTTGATCTAATGTACTCTACAACTTTGCAAAAAATTCTTCACATCCTACTGCAACTGTGACCAATAATAATACTCACTAATATTAGCAGCTATCTTGTGTCGACCAAAGTGTCCAGCTAATCCTCCATTATTCTTCTCCTTGCTTAGGTTTTCTCTCATGGAACTTCTTGGAATACACAACTGGTTTCCCCTAAACAACATGCCATCTTGGATTATGAAATCCAACCATCTCATCCTCTCCAAGGTGATAGGCTCCATGCAAGTGCTCCAAGCCTCTACAAACTCAATATCTTCTAGATACAAACTTTTAAGTTGATTGAACCCAACAACTTCAACCTACATTTCTATTAACAGAATTTTCCTCCTACATAAGGCATCTACAACTTTGTTAGTCCTTCCACTCCTATATTTCAAAACAAAAATATATTTTTTAAAAAAATTAACCCATTTTAAATTTCTTTCATTTAACTTCCCTTGACTATTCAAATATTATAAAGCTTGATAATTAGTAAATTAAACAAACTCTTTTGGAAATAAATAATGTCTCCATTTCTTCAAGGCCTAAACTATCGCATAAAATACTTGATCATAAATAGAATACTTCTTCTTTACATGATTCAAATTTTCACTAAAATAAGTAATGGGTTTACCTTCTTGACTCAAAACAACTCCAATGTCATTGGAACTAGCATCAAAATCTACCTGAAATACCTTATTGAAATTTAGAAGTTCCAAAATAGACTACTCCATGACTTTCTTTTTCAACAAATCAAAACTCTTCATTCCTCTGGTGGTCCACTTGAACACTTTTATATCCCATCTCATTGTTTCAATTAGGGGTGCAAAAATACTACTAAACCCTTTAATAAAATTTCTATAAAAATTTGCTAAACCATGAAAAGATCCCACCTCTATAAGACTCCTTTGTGTAGGCCATTCAATGATAGTTTTCACCTTTTCTAATTCCATCCCAAGACCATCATTTTTTAAGACAAAAATTCCTAAGTATACCAATTCTTTCTTCAAAAATCTACACCTCTTCAAATTAATAAACAACATTCTTTCTCTTAATTTCTCCAAAAAAAAATGATATGCATGAAATGTTCTTCTAGTGTCTTACTAAATATCAAAATATCATCCAAATAAACAATAAAAAATTTACCCAAAAAAATTTAATAGCTCATTCATGAGCCACATGAAGGTGCTCGATACGTTGGTTAACCCAAAAATCATGACTAATCACTCGTACAAGCCCTCCTTGGTTTTGAAGGTTGTCTTCCATTCATATCCTTCTCTAATTTGAATCTGGCAATATCTACTCTTAAAATCTATCTTCGTGAAGTATTTAACTCCACTCAAACAATCCATGATGTCATCCATCCTCAGCAAGGGAAATCTATACTTGATAGTAATCTTGTTGATGGCTCTAGAGTCCATACACATCCTCCATTCTCCATTATTTTTCTGTTTTAGTAATACAAGTACCACACATGGACTCAAACTCTCTTGAATTAGTCCCTTCCATAGAAACTCTTGCACTTGTCTATTCAACTCCTCATTTTGTACTAAAGTCATTTGAGGGGATGCCTTATTCAAAAAACTAGCTCTAGGAATTAGGTCCATCTAATGACTAATATTTCTTGTATGAGGCAAACCCTTAGGTACATTATCACACACAATGTCTTGAAACTCATCCAGTAAATCAAAAACCTCAATAGGTATCTCCCTATCATATTTCCTATTAACTCTAGGAATCAAAGCATAACACATATGTTCATGTTTCATACCTTCTAAAACTTTCCTTCCATCAACTAAACATATTTTGGCATTACTGTATACCTTTTCCTATATCTCTTTTAAGGGTTTCAAATAATGGAAAAATCCACCCTTTGTCAAAGAGTAGGTGTTAGCATGTCCACCATGTACCACATGTCAATCAAACCATCATGGTATCCCTAACAACATATGATAGACATCCATAGGAATAATATCAATGGTACCTCATGATGATAATTTCCAATTTTAAAATTTACTAGACATTTTTTATTTATCAAAGCTTTATGTTCCATTTGCAACCGAGCAATCCAATATTGAGTCTGATTCCTTCTTCTCTACGAATGCAACTTATTCACCATTTCTTCTAAAACAAGGCTATAAATGCTACCTCCATCAATGATAACATTACAAACTTTACCTTCACACTTGAATCTTGTGTGGAACAAATTATTTCTTTGTTATGGTTCCTTCTCCTCATTCAACAAGACTCTTCTAGAAATAACATCCTCTCCCCTTTTAGCATCTTCAAAATGTGAAGAATCATCATCCTCATCCACATGCGCAACTCGTGCATTTCCTTCAAGTCTTCTACTTATCCTTCCTTGATGTTGAGGACACGTGTAGGCTATATGTCCTCCTCCACATTTAAAATAAGTTCCACAAAATCTTCCTCTTCTTGGTTCTCTTCCTCTTCCTCTTCCTCCTTCATCTCTAGATTATTTTGATCTCGAGGGTGATCGGTGTGATCTCCTTTCTGATTTTGACTGTTACTAAATCCCTTACTCTTCATTTGATCTTTGATTTAGCCACCATATTACCATCCACCAATATTTCCAAACATGACCTTTCTATTTCCTTTCAAATCTTCTATTTAGCTTTTCCTCTACCTTCAAGGAAAATTGGTATGCATCTACAATGGTAGACATTCTTACCAAACTTAATTCATCTTGAATACTTAGGTTTAATCAATTTATCTAATAGGAAATTTTCTCCTTGTTGGCCTTAAAATGACCTGCCTTGATTAGTACTTGGTAGAATTCTTCACTGTAGTCCCTGATTGATTTTCTTGCTTGTTTCAACAATTGCATCCTCTTTAAAAAATGTTGCTCATAGTCCATAGGAATGAACTGTCTCTTTATATTTTCAACCATTTGTTCCCATCTTATTATTTTCTCTTTTCCTCTTCGATTTATTTCCAATTATAACTCTTTACGCCATATACTCGCATGAATTTTTATCTTGGCCTTTGCAAACTTGACCATCTCAAGACCTTCCACCTCCTCATACTCAAAGTACTCTTCCATATCATTGATCAAATTGATCAACTCTTTTGTGTTGAGGATAAAAAAAAATATCGAAACATCAATCTTAGGTCTATTTCAAGTCTTGGAAATGGCCCTAAAAATTCTATCCTCTTTAGGATCTCTAGTTCAAAAGGAGGAAAATAGGTTCACCATAATGAAACATATAATTCACCTATTTCACTCTAATTTCATTCAATATGTGTGTTATATTATGCAAATGAATAAAACAAATTAAATTTCACTGATATAACAATCAAAAGGAAAGTTTTAAGAAGGTCAAATTTTGTGTACCTATTATAAAAGTGCTCTTAAAAACCTCACTGAGGACTCATTCACCACATGGTGAATGGGTCTGTTGATGGTGTTTTTTGGACAGCAAGAACTCAGACAAAATATGATATCCTCTCTCTCTTTAAAGTTAAATCTCTATCAGCAAGCCTCAAGAGATAACCCAAGGTCTCTAATGTCAAGGTCTTGAAAATACAATAAAACAACTCAGAGATAATGTGAAAATGTTGTTAATCACAAAGGGACCATACTACAACAAAATATTGAATTCAAATTTATCAGATCTAGCAATATAGTGATACTTCAAATCCTAAATCTAACCCCGACAATGAAAGAAATAACAAAAGAGATAATGGTTTCAAAAATATTTCTAAGACTACTTCTAATTCTAAAACTAATCGATGCAAATGATAAATACTTGAAATGGACCAATCCTTCATAAACTAATTTCTCTTTGAGCTAGATAAATTTGCAATCTTACAAAAATAGTGAAATCTTCTGAGGAGTTAAAGATTTTCAGACTATGCATATTCATTCAAAACAACCCTATTCCAATTGAAATGAACAAGCATTCATAATGAAACTAAGCACAATTTTAAGTCTAGGCTAACTTTGCAAAGCAACTAACAATCAGTTAACTACAAAAAGTATGGACTATAGATTGCTGCAAACAATTCAAGCATCAAACTCTAAACATTATAAAATCATCTAACATCAAATTTATAATATATTGAATAAACTTAAGTAATTTCAAAAGATAGAATTTCAGGAACCATGCCAGATCAAAATTCGACACAAGAAAGCCACCAAATCACAATGTCTTTACTTGTATTAAATCACCCAAAGTAGCAACAATTCCAGTATTCTGTTACAACACCTGCTTGAAAAATGAGATTAACTCCTAACTCTAATTCTTGCTTCTTAATTTTCTCTAATGTGAAAAACAACTATATCTAGCCCTTACAAATGAAGCACAATGCCAAATTTATAGAAAAACCTCGAAGATAGGTCAACCCAATTAGATCTACAATAAAAAATTGCCACTAAAACAAGTTGACCACAAGTCGGCCAAGAGGAATTCAAAATAAGATAAATTATGCATTAAATGCATGCACTCCATCTAGGTCGGCCTGGGATCCCCAACATAGCCCATTCCAATGCATGTGAAGGAAGAAGATGAATAATGGGAAGCACAAATTTTGAGGAGGCCCTGTATTAAATGCTTTCCCCTTTGTCTTTATCGTGCCTTTCCCTATCTTGCACCATCAAAAATATCCTCTCCAAGTCACCCAAAGGTGGCATAACTGACACTTTCATCCTCCTTTCAAAGGACTTAACGTCCTCTCCTGATTGCCTTACCACCTTATCCCAATCCACCCTCATGGTTTGGTATTTATCAATCACCACAATGTATGTGGCTGCATCATCTGGCTAGTTCTCGGTGACCTAGTCCTCATTCATGGGAGAGTAGTCATCTCGACACAACTTTCTGAATTGCTCCAAGCTCAGATGATTTAGCGTAAATCTCTTCCTTCTTGTCATAACCTCAAATAAGGAAATACATGTGTTGTAGATCTCAGTCAAGGCATCCTCAATTTGTTTCCCCTACTTTTGCACCTTCTTCAAAACCCTTAACTTTATCTGCAAAATCTCAATCCATTCCCAAGGTTTTGCAGTCTTGGATGATGGAAGAATTCCATCACTCACCAATTTGTCTTCAGTGCAGTTCATGATGGCTTTAGTCTTCTGCAACAAGAGATCCATATCCTCTTTATCCTAGGCCAATACATACTTCAACCAATCAATTGATCTCATAGCATCCCCACTAGTTGAAAGAATTTCCTTGATGGCACTATCTCCCTTGGCCTACACTCCATGTAACTAGCTTGTTGTGGCATGAGTGATGGCCTTCATCCTCTCTAACTCCGTTATTGTTTCTTGTGGCAGAAAACCTACAAAAAATGATGAGGAGCTAATGGATTGCAAGGGTTTCATCAAATCTTGCAAATACTTCTGAAGTTTCTCATTCTCCTTTTTTAATTCTTGCTTAGTCTACACTTCCTTCCTCAATCTACCCAAGATCACAGCACTAGAGCCCTCATACTCTTCAATATCATTTTCCATGGAAGTAGGCTCGAAGTTGATAGTGTGTACACTATAGTCACTACTAGTTACATCAGCCTTATTCTTATTAGGAGCAGGAGTAGCAATGTGGACCACCTTGTTATTTGTTTCATCCCTCTCAATCCTAGAGATAACCCTGGCCTTCTTCTTTGTTTTTCCTTTTCCTATGTTTGCTAGCAAGTCATCCCAGTTGGGAGGAGTATCATCCACCACAATCTTCTTGATTTTTAATTCTCTATCCAACCAACCTGGAACGGTGGAATCCGACTCCACACTATCCTATCCAACTGCATCTTGGTGAACCTTGGGTACATCTTCTTTTAAACCTTTCCTTTTAGGCACCTCATCAACTATATCCTCCTTTTCACACAATAGAGAAGGAGTCCTAATCGAATCTTCCTCACTTTGAGGAGGTCTATTCTCCTCACCCCCTGTAGGTGAATCTTCATAAGTTACTAGAGGAGACTGTAATACCTTCTCTATTTCCGCCTCAACATTATAGAGATCACCCTCTTATAGCTCCTCTTCTTCATCTTTGGATTCACCTGGTGCATTGTATGTATCATGAGAAGGAGGAATATTCTCATGCCCAGTGGTAGGAGCAGCTATGGGAACACTCTTCTGTGGTACACCATCCTTAGGAGATGGAGTTCTTGATCTTCTTGTGTACACTTGTGTCCTTTCCCCTAAACTCTCCATCTCTGGCACTGGTGGGTCAGCCTCATCTCTTACCCTGGAAGTTCCCTTATCCTTCTGTGATAATCTTACTATTCTTATTCTCTTGGGCACAGGAACACTAACCTCCTTTTCTTCCTTTTCAGCCTCATCCTTGTCAACCTTCTTCTTCTTTGAAATATGTTTCCTCTTCTTAGCAATGGGATTTCTTTGTTTCTCTACCTCTCCTGCCTCTTGAACATCCTTTATATTTATCATAAAAGGGGAACCCACCTTAGTCTTACCCTTAGGATCCTGTTTAGGTGATTCCTTAGAAGTGGAGTGAGACTCTAAGTTACCCATTAGGTCATAGGTGCATTTCACACCTTCACTCTCCAACTCCAACATCTTGTGCTTGAGCCACATTTTAGTATACCTGATCACTAGAGTCATGATCTATTTGAACTCTATCTTCTCCTCCTCTAGCCAATATAGTTCTCCAATTGATTTATCCTTCACAACTTCATAGTTATGGCTCTGAATCAAAGTTCCATCATCCTCAACCTGATCCGGAATGGCCTTTTTTTTGTATAGCTAGAATGATTTCATTGGTATCTTGAAGAACTTATTCTTTCTTATCTCAAATTCATCACTAATGTTAGCCCAATAATCCTCTATGTCATCCTTGTGACTATATTCTCTGCTGGCCTTCCTCTGTGCCTCGCCAGTCCTATCACACCTGGATCTCTTGGAATGAAAGGAAAGACCAAGAGCACTCATTTATTCTTTAGAATCATGGGATGAGTTGATAGAAGGACAAGCCTCACCACTGCCTATCCTCAAAGGAAAATCACCGCGAAATCCAGTCTTATGATTCTCCTTCTTCACAATTGCATCAAAGTCACAAATTTGCCTTGTGACCTCCAAAAGTATAACATGATCTATGGGATATGTAGGGAGTCTCTATGGAGCCATCAGACAACCATCTATTCTGATGTATGAAAAGGTAGGGAACTGTATAAACCAAGCTCCAAACCTCTTGATTAACTCCTTAGCACTGTCAGAAATTCAAACATGCTCAACACCTTGCAATAGCCTTGTGATGTACATGGTGAATGCATTGTTCACCTTTCTATACCTTGTGCTCTCCAAGTGCAACTGTGGGTATACCTCATACATAACATCTTGTCCAAACACACCCCTTGTGCTTAGCCCCTTGTATGGATGGAACCTTGCAAGGGCATAAACCAAGTAGGAGGTCATGGTGAAGGTCTTTGTCTACAGGACATTGCACATTTTTTCATGTATCATGACACTTATAATGTCTGCCCAATGCTATTCAATACCTTGTTTTATCCTCACATTAACATGGAACATCCAGTTCTCAAACATTCCTACACTTTTCAAACCCACTACCCTGCTAAGGAGTGTGATAACATCATAGTATTCCTTCTTGAACCTAGCTTTGACTAGCTGCTTGGGTAGCTTGGAAAAGTGGGACTTGGGCTTCTCCAACCAAGAATTGATGACCCACTGGGATTTGATGATATTTTCATCATAATACTTCTTTTCTACATCCATATCAAAACCCACTACATGAGACCTATCAAGCATGTCAAAGGTCAGAGTAATGGACACAGGGTTAAGATTTGCTACACTTCTTCCTTGAGGACCAACTATCCTTTGTGTGCCCCTATCATAATTTTTGGCACATTCAAGAACCAACTCATAACACTGAACCGTAGGAGGAAATCCTGCCACATATGCCAACCCTGATTCCAATATTCTTCTAGCCAACAAAGGGAGGTTCTATGTTGCCATCCTTGCCTTCAATTCTTCATAATCCCACATTCCAACATTTGTATCTATGACCTCTGACCAAATGGAAGACCACTTTCTCTCTAGGATTTTTCTCTTTAAGTCCATTTTAATCCTCTCTGCCTTGGAGATAGCAGAGCCTTCAGCATTCAGATCCATTACCTTGCCTTTGGTCATTTCAACAACAATTTGACTTGATTTTGCCTGCATCCAATAAAAAGACCATAGTAAAGATCCATTACAACATGAGGTCCAAGTTAATCCATCATAAAATGATAAATTCATCCTTAAAACAAAATCCATGTTTGACAAAAAACTCTAGAATCTCATAAAAATTACTCATTTCAAAGTTTGGGTTTTTAGCCTTTTTGCGGAATTTGGACCAAAGGGGAATTTTGAGAAATTCTGGACCAGGCAAAATTCAGGGAAACAAACATAGAGAAACCTCCAACCATCATTTAACCAATCAAAATAAACTAAGAAATAGCATGATACATCTATAATAACTCAAATCAACCATAAAATGCACAACATCGATTAATAGATCATACTATCTCCCAACTCTTCATTTTCAACAAGATTTTAGGAAAATATGCCAAGGACATAAATCCACAAATAAGGCAATAGTTTATGAATTCGAGGAAAATGAAGGGACAAAGGAATATTGGTAAAATCTCGAGGACCTGTAATTTCGCGAAGTCAGTGTAATCTTCACAATTTAAGCATGTTTTCAGGAAATCGAGAAAATCCTAAAGTAAAGGAAATCCGCAAAGTGCTCAAAAACCCGAAATCTTTGACTTCATCAGGATTTCACCAATATTTTATCAAATGATCAGGAATTTGGATATTCAACCTAAAATTCAGTTCGTTCAAAGTGCAAGATTGAATCATACTTCAAATCGAACACAAATGAAATCCAATCAACATGAGGAATGACTTCAACAAGGGAAACCCTAGGAAATCACCATGATAGCATAGTTTGGATCCATTTTTCATTCATTTCAACATCTTCACACGAATTCCCCCATGAATTAACTAAGATAGGACAATAATTAAGTCAGATAATGAGCAACAAGCTCCACCTCACTAAAGATGTGGTTTCATTATAGGTCAGAGATTCCTAGGTTAAACCAGAGCTCAACATAAGAGAGCACGAAATAAAAAAAAATTAAGTAGAGCAATGGTTAACCCTATCAAATCACAATCATGCAGGAGAAAAGGAGGCACAGAATCCTTGAGGAAGGGTACCAGGCCAACAAACAAAACCCCCAACATCATAACCAAACCAATCCACACCAAAGTCTCGACTCAAAACATACACCCACACAAACGCTAAAGAAAATAAAATTCATTCAAAAAAAAGGGAAGGCAGCATGTACATACCATCAAAGCCAAGAAATTAAAATAGCAACAGTTGACAAGGAACCCCAAAAATCAGAGCAGAAATGCAAGTGATAACCATAAAATCTGAGTGTAATGCTTGATCACAAGCTCAAACATACAATCCAACAAAACCAACTTGAAATCCAACTCCTGAAATCAAAATAAGGAAAACGACACTACCTCCTCATAAATCACAAATGAATCAATAAAAGAAAATTGCAAGACCATACCAGAAACATAAATGCATCGATAAGATAGCGAGCTCGGGAATCCAAAGGCACAACGGAATCTTGGGAAAATCCAGACTAGATGAAATTATGCGAAGTCATAGAATTTCCAAAAATGATATAAAACAACCTCCGTTAGGTTTTCAAGGTGCTTGGGGAAATCTGCCCAGAGGGAATTTTTCCCAAAACATAGAAAAATCTGAAATGAATTCCAAAACACAAGATTTTTAAAATACCTCTTAAAAAGGGGCATTTGCACTCGAGTAAGATTACCATTTGGGAACATTCCCAGGCAACCAAATCCCAAAAAAATAAAGGGCCAAAATACCAAGAATGAAAAGAAAAGAGCAAGAAAGAGGGTCCCTACTTTTAGTGGGGCGTGTGCGAAAAGTGCACAACAAATGGCAACTCTGTTGGGGAAATGCTCCAGAGAATTTCAAGAAAAAACTGCAATCAAGAACCCAGGATGTCTGGTTTTAGCCCTTACACCAGGTCACCTAAGAGAAAAGTTTTAGAAATCAAAAGCAAGGAAACCTTTTCCTGTACCAGGGTCCAAGTGTGTGTATTTGCATTCATTTCCCATTCTTTAGGTGCATCAGGAACCAAATCTAGTATGGCCGAGATACATAAAATTTCTAACTTCAAAAGCAACCTAGATAGAGCCTTGCTACTAGTCAAGCATCCATAGCCCCAACAAGGTTATCGCTGTGACCCTCCCAAGCATATCTCTACTACCAACTAGGCATCTATAGCCCCGGTAGACATACTAGGATACCCCTGATAAGGTGAAGATTTGTTCTGGTTTTCGATAATTTCTCTTTTCTCTCTTTCTTTTTTTTGTTAACATTCTTTTAAACCTTCCTTTCAACTTGTAAGAAATGAAACTCACACTCAGGGATGAGGACCACAATGCCACTAAAGCAAAATATAAGATTTTTCACCTAGCCAAATTACATAGGAACTATATGCAACTTCAGAATCCTTAAAATTTATGTGAAAATTTGAGACCCAAATACATCCAAAATTCAACTGAAATAAGTGACTCTAATTCTAAGTATAAGGGACATTAGATAAAGGAATTCCACCACTTGACTCTGAAAAAATGACTAGAGTTTGAAAAGAAATTTCTAGAACAACCCTAGGCAAGCAACCCGTTACACAGAGGCAGCAACCCCAAGAAAGTAGGAAACCAAAAGTAAAAGCAAATCGGAAAGAAAAATCAACTAGAGGAAACCTACGCTAACCAAAGCAGAAAAAAAAAACAAAACAAAAGAAACCTACACTAACCAAACCAAAAACAACAAACAAGCAAAGAAAAGAATAAAGAAAAACCTACTCTAACTATGTACAAGAGAGAGTTGCAAACAACTCAATATTGGAAGTATTGCTTCAAATACTACCCATTGATAGGGAGAGGGATATCCTCTCCAGTGAGGGTTTTCAGGCGAAAAACATTATCTCCTAGAATCTCTGAAATCTTATATGGGCCAAGCCAAAGTTTGTAAAATTTACCATGCTCTCCCTTACGGTCATGGGCTTTATCCCAATAGAGAACTAAGTTAGAGATTCTAAAGGATTTCACCTTAGCTCTTCTTTCGAACCATATTTTCACTATGCCCTGGTGTTTGAAAATTTTTTCTAGTGCCTCATGTCTCTTCTCTTCAAGGTGTAACAACTCATCCAGATGGGCCTCATGCTTATCCTCATCGTTAGAGTATTCATTAATGAACTGCAAGGTAGGGATCTTTAGTTGGATGGGGAATATAGGTTCCAAACCATACACTAGGTGATAAGGAGAGTTTCCTATGGATGCCTTATGTCTGGTACAGTCTGCCCAGAGAGAAAATCTAAGTTGGGTGTGCCAATCCTTAGGATTCTACTCTAATAACTTATGGATGACTGTCAAAATTTTCTTATTGGAGGACTCAGCTAGACCATTACCCAAAGGGTAGTAATTGGATATGAATTTTATGATGATTCCATGATCAAAAAAACAATTAGAAAGTTTTAGTGATGCAAATTCAGGACCATTATCACAAACTAAAGACAATAGACAACCAAAATGATTAATAATACCTGATTCAAGGAAATTGATTACGACATTAGAAGTACATTGTTTACATGCAAGATGTTCAGTCCATCTAGTAAAGTAATCAATTATGGTTAGAATATATCGGTGGCCTATAGAAGAGGGTGGGTTGATTGGACCTATGAATTCCATTCCCCATTGTGTAAATGGTTTCACCTCTATGACATGAAGTGGAAGGGCTGCGCATTTTTCCTTACTTGCTATAATCTAACATATATGAAAAGTCCTCACATGGTTGTGTGCATCCTTAAATAGAGTGAGCCAATAATAGCCTACCCTTAGGATCTAATTGGCAGTGGATGATGCAGAACCATGACCCATGCCATATCTTTCATAGAATTCAATCATCACTCTGGCAGCTTCTTCCTTTCTCAGACATCTTAAATACACGCCCTCATGATTTTTCTTATACAGGACAATCCCTTACATCATAAAAATACCACTCTTTAGACGTAGGGCCCACCTTTGAACTGCACTAAGTTGATCAGGACATTGTTGGTTCAATAAATAATAAATGATTTCATCATACCAGACTCCTGGAGATACCTCTTGGAGATGATAATGCTGAGCTGTGAGATCAGTACCTATCTCAACCATTTTCCTCATCAATCCCTGCCCTCTCACTAATTTCATGGGTTGAATCTCAATATCATATTCCTGCAACATAGTTACCCATTTATCTCTTCATTCACCTAACTCATTCTGCATTAGCAACACCTTCACCGTAGGATCAGGCACTATGGCAAAGACCTTATTCCTCAGAATATAGTGTCTGAACTTTTTCATTGCTTTGACCAAAGCATAGGCCTACTTTTCTACATTATGATATCTCAACTATGCATCCTTTAAAGGGGTACTCATGAATGCTATAGGATGTTCATCACCTTGATCAAACTTTTGAGTTAACATTCTAGAATAGGAGTGATCAGAAGTAAATGAATATATGTAAAAAAGCTTAGCGTAATCTGGACTTACCAACATTGGAGCCTCAATAATAGCTTTCTTAATTTCTATAAATGCCTCATTGGCCTCTGTACTCCATTCCACTTTTGCCTCTTGTTTCAACATAGCATTCAAGGGCTTCACTATCTCCACAAATCTAGTGATAAACTTTCTAACAAAGTTAATCTATTTTCCCTATTCTGAAATAATATTTCCTAGCAATTTTCCCTCTGTAACCCCAAAAATGCACTTCTTTCGATAAAGTGAGATGCCAAACTTTCTGCACCTTTGGAATAATTTGCATAAATATTCTATATGATTACCTCGCTTCTTAGAGAAGACTTTCAAATCATCCATATAAATAATGATGCACTTATCAATTATGTCCTTAAAAGCAATATCCATAGCTCTCTATAATGTAGCTCCAACATTGATCAACCCAAAAGGAATTCTTCTGTAAGAAAAAGTTCCCCATTTCATAGTGAAGGTAGTTTTATGTCTGTTTTCATATTGTACCATGACTTGGTTGTATCCAAAATACCCATCCAGAAAAGACATCATCTGGGATCCATTGACTATCTGAAGTACCTCATCCAATGAAGGAACCAGATAATTATCTTTTGCTGATGCCTTGTTAAGATTCCAAAAGTCCACACATAGTCTGATTTCTCCATTATTTTTCCTCACAAGAACCAAATTCACAACCCAGGTTGAATGCTTCACCAGAAATATAATTCATGGTGAAAGAAGCTTTTGTACTTCTTTCTGAATGATGGGGTCTAACGGAGCATTAATTGATCTCTATCTTTGTCTGAATGGTTTGACATTTGACTTCAAGGGAATTGTGTGTGTAATAATTGAAGTATCATATGTTTTTAAGTTTTCATAACTCTAGGCTATCACATCTTGATATGTGTGTAAAGCATCAATAATCCCTCTTCTTTCTTCGGGAGTACATACCTTACCAGTAAAAATGTTCTTTATGTCATCCTATGTCCCCATATTGTATGTTTCACATTGACTACTGAGAGATTCCCTTTTGACTTGTTGTTCCTGGTCTTTTATCTTATCCGAATAAATTTTTTTTCTAACTGCACCATACCTCTTGGTATAGTGTTGGTATTTAGGTTTATGACCCCTCCCAAGTCCATTTTTGTGTCTTGAGGCTCTACCTCATCAATTACTTGAGAAGCAAACACATCACAACTTGTAATGAAATCAAGAATATGCTTATCATCTTCAAATACCGAGAAATTGGTAACATTGTCAGGTACCAAAGGTATTGGAGTGAGCTCCACAGTAAACTTCTTCAATCCTGAAAGTGATAAAGGTTGCAATGTACTAGCCGCTTGTGCCAGAGAATTCACAACTTGTTTCTTACTTCGAGGAATCAACTGATGTGGAAAGCATCAAATCCCTCAATAATATCCCACACTCTATGTCTATAATTGGTCATCCTTCTATCATGATATGAATATTGTTTCATCACCTACCTGACTACCAAATCAGAATCCCCAAAAAATTGTAATATCTTAACTTTTTGCCTCGATGCCATTAACAACCCATGGATTAAAGCTTCATATTCAGCCGCATTATTAGTAGATTGGAATTGTAGTCTATGAGCAGAAAAATAGCTCTTGCCTTTAGGACTGATCAATTCAAACCCTACTCTAGCACCTTGCTTAGATTTTGATCCATCAAATCTTAATGTCCAACAAGCATCAATCCCTGATTACTTCGAGTCATGTTTCATTTTACTGCAGTAAGGAGGCTCTTCAGGAAGCATTGGGCTTTTAACCTTATCATTATTTCGCTCTTCTTGTATATTTAGCCTGACAATTGGGATTGGGTCAGTGTAATTTTTTACCTGCTCCACAATAGTCTAACATACATGACATTCCAATTTAGAGTGGAGAGCATCATGGACTCAACACCAATTAGGAAGCAATAATTATTTAAAATTCATATTCCTGCCAAGTTGGATCTGATTCTCCATACACCTCTGGATGAACTCCTCAAAGTTATCAAACAAACTGAACTATCTATCCTCTTGGTCATTAGTTTCATCTTATTTCTCACTCAGTGTTTCAAAACCACTGATGGACTTATCTTGCATCCTAAATATTTCCTTAGACCCATCGGATTCTGATGTAGATTCATAAAAGGTTCCTTGCAACATAAATACCTCTTCTATATCTGAGATTGAGGCAGCCAACACATAGTTCCCCATGGTGACCTCTGATACTAATATCTCATTTGAAGTATTCTGGTATTCAGTGATTACATACTTCATTTTGGGCTCTCTTTCAATTTTGATCTGATTTGGGACTCCTTTCCATGGTAGCCACATGTGAGAATGGTATGTATATGTATACCCATTTAATGCCTTAGTGAAATCTTGACCCAAAATCAAACCATAGGTGTCAGGAATATCAACAACCTGAATGTTGATCACTTGTTGCACCCTAGGATCTAATGCAACCTACGTTGGGATAATGTTCAGTTCTCCTACTACACTCACCTCTTTCTTGTCTAATTGAGCAACCTTCTTTTGAGAGGATATAGGGGAAATACCTAATTCTTCATAGACAACAAAATGCATAACATTTGTAGAAGCTCCTGAATCCAGAAGACAATTATGTAGATTCTTCCCAAAGATACAAATGGAAATCAGAAAGGGAGGGGTTTCCATCTTTCCTTGGAATAGACTCCACTGGGTGTCAGCTTGTGCAACTTGAATCTTTTCCTTATGTTTGCACTTCTTCACAAGTGGTGCCTGTGAACTAAAGGATCTGACAACTACCTCATTGAAAGTTACTCCCTATGGTGTTGTGTTTGAATTGAAAGACCCCAAGAAATAATTCATAATAGCAAGAACTCTTAATAATTCAAAAGTAGAAAGACTTACCTTTACTTTTATGAATTCCTTAGTCACATATTCACCCATTTGCTCCACAGTCATATCAACATGAGATTCCTTGCAGCAACTAGTATTTTTGTCCTTTGATACTTCAATATTGTTTCCCTTTGATATATCATGTTGTCCTCCCTTCGCAAAGTACTGTGTTGTCACATGAGGGTAAGATGGATTATTATCGGCATGTGGATCTGGTGGAGTAGTGAAATTTTTTGGAGGGATAGAAGTAGTGAAAGGGCCTCCAAATTGTGGACTTCCATTAGGCCTATTCCTCAAATCATATTTCTTTATTGGTTGCTGAAACATATGAACTTCTTTAACACCAACTTCCTCCTCATCCAAAGGGCCATTATAATTATCATTCTCTTCATTAAACAACAGAGAGATTTCATCTTCATTCAACACCTGCTCTGTCTCTTTATCCTAATCACTGGACTCTTATTCCGGTTCATTCTCCTCACCTTTTGGGAATGGAGCATGGTTAAGTACCATTAATAAGGAATCATAAGGATTTGAGGGCATAATATCCTGAATATTAGAATTGTTTTCAACTTCATATTGAAAGATGGAGGAAATAGTCTGAAACTCAGGGCAATCTAACTTAGAGCGTTGACTTGTTTTATGGAGCTTGCATCATCTAAACAAAGCTGCTTCTGCTAGATACACACCACTTGGAGGCTTCTCTTGGGTAGAAGGCTGATCCAATGGAGTGGGAATTCCTCCATTATTAGGTCCAATATTCCATGGTCTATTTTGTCTAGGTGGTTGCCTTCTATCGAACCCCTATCCACTTGGTTTCCCCTTGTCAAAGTTCTAGCTAGGACCTTGTCCCCTTTCAAAATTTTGATTTATGTCAAAATGTTGTCCTCTATCAAAATTATGTCCTTTATCAACATCTTTGTTCTCTCTTTTGTAATTTGATTGAATGTTCTTTTGTGCAGCCTGGAGTTGGTTGTTTTGATTTCTTAGATAGGTTACCTCATATTCAGTTTCTTCACCGGCTCAATTAACTCATCCAGTTGTTCCTTATCTAGACAATTGTATGTTGTTGAATTCACATTACCAGGCGGGTATCTTGATGCTCCTCAAGAACCAACAGACTGATTCAAGACTTCTGAATTCTGAAAATATGTAGGAAAACCAGTCTGCTGCTTCGAGTAAAGGGGTTGATTGGATATTTGCTAAGGATAAGAGGTCATTGGCTGATATTCATTTATTGGAGGACCTGGGTGTGGGACCAAAGGTAACAATGGTACTGGATTCATAATGGGAGTATGATTAGTCAAATCTTGGTTGAGAGCTTGGACTTGTCTATGGTGAGTAGTAGGTCCTAAGGATGGAAAAGGTTCTGACAAATGTTGCCTCAAATCTGTGCTAACCTTAACAACCTCTGTATATGCATTGAGCAAGGTATTTGGGGGATTAGTACTCCATTTAAGGAAGGTGGATGTAAGGTTGTCAAGGGCTTCAAAATAGACCTCTAGGGTAGTGGAATCATCTATAACATATGGTGCTTGAAGTCTAGTGTATGTCTAGTGAAACCTATTATTGAATGAACCCATAGGATCATTAATTTCCCTCTATGTCTGGTAAATTGCATGTAGATCTCATTAGCACTAATGAGAATTTTAAACTTCTATAGAAATGTAGTCTCCAGTTCAGTCCAATTATGGATAGAAGCAACAAGTAAGTGATTATACCAATAAAAGGCCTCTTCCCCCAAGGAATAAGGGAAAATACTGCATGCAACATCATCATGGTTGATCCTCTATCCCTCCGATAGGTCTGAAAAATCCTAATATGCTCTTCTATCATCCTATTTGGATGATTGGTATGGAGCTTAGAGAGAAAGTGCTCAGGGTTCTTGGGCATAACATTGTAATTATTGAAGATCAAGGGAGATGGGTTGTTGGCCAGGAAAGCCGTTGGTGGAGATGGAGGTGGTAATGGCTGATTTATGGCTGGTTGGGGTTGTGGAATAGGAATGGCTTCAGAATCTGATGATGGGATGATGATAAGAGTGGCTGGGTGGGTGATGATTCTCCCCTTCTCTTGGTCCTTCTTGCCCTAGTAGGAACTTGAAACTCTTGAAATTCCTATTCTCCTGGAGTAGATATAGTTCTTCTTCTAAACCTCTTAGGAGAAATGGCAGACAAAAATCAAACCATACGTGTCAGGAATATCAACAACCTCAATGTTGATCACCTTTTACACCTTAGGATCTGATGCAACTTGGGTGGGGATCATGTTCATTTCTCCTAATACACTCACCTCTATCTTGTCTAGTTGAGTGACCTTCTTTTGAGAGGCTATGGGGGCAATACCTAATGCTTTATTGACAACAAAAGGCATAACATTTGTAGAAGCTCCTGAATCTAGCAGACAATAATGTATATTCTTCCCAAAGATATGAACAAAAATCAGAAATGGAGGGGTTTCCATCTTGCATTGGAATAGACTCAATTGGTTGTCATCTTATGCAACCTGACTCTTATCCTTATCTTTCCCCTTGTCCATAGGAGGTACTTGGCCCTAGCCTTTGGGTGCCTTTGAACTAAAGGATCTCACAACTACCTCATTGATACTTACTCCCTGTGGTGCTGTGTTTTAATTGAAAGACCCCAAGAAAGAATTCCTAATAGCAGGGACTCTCAATATTTCAAAAGTAGAAAGACTTACCTTTACTTTTCTGAATTCCTTAGTCACATATTTACCCAATTTCTCCACATTCATATCAACATGAGCTTCCTTGCAGAAACTAGTATTTTTGTCCTTTGATACTTCGACATTGTTTCCCTTTGATATATCAGGTTGTCCTCCCTTCACAAAGTATTGTGTTGCCAAATGAGGGTAATATGGATTATTATTGGCGTGTGGACCTAGTGGAAACCTATTATTGAATGACCCCATAGGCTCATTAATTTCCCTCTTAACTTCGGTAAACTACATGTAGAGCTCACTAGCACTAATGAGAATTTTAAACTTTTGCAGAAATATAATTTCCAATTTAGTCCAATTATGGATAGAAGCAGCAGGTAAGTGATTATACCAATAAAAGGCCTCTTTCCCTAGGGAATAAGGGAAAATACTGCATGCAAAATCCTCATGGTTTATCCCTCTATCCCTCAGATAGGTCTGAAAAATACTAATATGCTCCTCTATCATCCTATTGGGATCATTGGTATGGAACTTAGAGAAAAAGTGCTTAGGGTTCTTGGGCATGAAATTGTAATTATTGAAGATCAAGGGAGATGGGTTGTTGGCTAGGAAACTCATTGGTGGAGGTGGAGGCGGTAATGGCTAATTTATGGCTGGTTGGGGTTGCGAAATAGGAATGGATTCAAAATCTGATGAGGATGATCTTGATGAAGATGAAGATGATGGGGATAATGGGAGTGGTTGGATGGATGATGATTCTCCCCTTCTCTTGGTCCTTCTTTCCCTAGTAGGAACTTGAAATTTTTGAAATTCCTCTTCTCTTGGAGTAGATCTAGTTCTTCTTCTTAACCTCTTAGGAGAAATGGGAGACAAAAATCGATCCAACTTGCTTATTCAATCCCTCCTTCTAGTGCCAATCTGTTGATGGTATTTTCTGCACAACAAAAACTCGGATAGAATATGATATCCTATCTCTCTTGAAAGGTAAATCTCTATCAACAAGCCTCAAGAGATAACCCCAAGGTCTCTAATGTTAGTTCTTGACAATGCAACAAAACAACTCAAAGATAATGTGAAAATGCTGGTAATCACAAAGGGACCTTACTACATGCAAATACTGAATTCCAATTTATCAGATCTAGCAATATGGTGATATTCAAATCCTAAATCTAACCTAGACAATGAAAGAAATAACAAAAGAGATAAGGGTTTCAGAAATATTTCTAAGACTACTTCTAATTCTAAGACTAATCGATGCAAATGATAAAATACTTGAAATTGACCAATCCCTCATAAACTAATTTCTATTTGACCCAAATAAATCTACAATCTTACCGAAATAGTGCAATCTTCTAAGGAGTTAAAAGATTTTTTAGATTATGCATATTCATTCAAAACAAACCTATTGCAATTTAAATGAACAAGCATTCATAATCGTACTAAGCACAATTTTAAGTCCAGGGTAACTTTGCAAAGCAACTAACAATATGTTAATTGCAAAAATTATGGACTAGAGATTGTTGCAAACACTTCAAACATCAAACCCTAAACATTATCAAATCATCTAACATCAAATTTATCATATATTGAATAAACTTAAGCAATTTCAAAAGATAGAATTTCAGGAACCATTCCAGATTAAAATTCGACACAAGAAAGAGAACAAATCACAATGTCTTTACTTGTATTAAATCAGCCAAAGTTGCAACAATTCCAATATTCTATTACAACACCTGCTTGAAAAATGAGAGTAACTCCTAACTCTAATTCTTGCTTCTTAATTCACTCTAATGTGAAAAAAAACTATATATAGCCCTTACAAATGAAGCACAATGCCAAATTTATAGAAAATCCCCCAAGATAGGTCAACCCAATTAGGTTTACAGTTAAAAAGCAGCCACTAAAACAAGTTGGCCACAAGTTGGCCAAGAGGAATTCGAAATAAGATAAATTATGCATTAAATGCATGCACTCCATCCAAGTTGGCCTGGGATCCCCAAAATAGCCTGATCCAATGCACATGAAGGAAGAAGAGGAATAATGGGAAGCACAAATTTTGATGTGGCCCTGTATTAAATGCTTTCCCCTTTGTCTTTATCCCGCCTTGCCCTATCCTGCACCATCAAAAATATCCTCTCCAAGTCGGCCAAATGTGGAATGACTAACACTTTCATGCTCCTTTCAATGGACTTAATGTCCTATCTTGATTGGCTTACCACCTTATGCCAATCCACCCTCATGGTTTTGTATTTATTAATCACTGCAATATATGTGGCTGCATCATCTAGGTGGTGCTTGGTGACCTAGTCCTCATTGATGGGAGAGTACACACCTTGCTGCCACTTTCTCAATTTATCCAAGCTCAGATGCTTTGGCGTAAACCTCTTCCTTCCTGTCATAACCTCAAAGAAGGAAATACACTTGTTGTAGATCTCAGTCAAGGCATCCTCAATTATTTTCCCCTACTTATGCACCTTCTTCAAAACCCTTAACTTTATCTGGAAAATCTCAAACCATTACCAAGGTTCTGCAACCTTGGATGAAGGAAGAATTCCATCACTCACCAATTTGTCTTTAGTGTAGTCCATGATCGCTTTAGTATTTTACAACAAGAGATCCATATCCTCCTTATCCTGGGCCAATACATTCTTCAACTAGTCAATTGATCTCATAGCATCCCCACTAGTTGAAATAATGTCCTTGATGGCACTATCTCCCTTGGCCTGCACTACCTATAACCAACTCGTTGTGGCATGAGTCATGGCCTTCATCCTCTCTAACTTCGTTATTGTTTCTTGTGGTAGAAAACCTGCAACTGATGATGAGGAGCTAATGGATTGCAAGGGTTTCATCAAATATTTCAAATACCTCTAAAGTTTCTCATTCTCCTTCTTTAGTTCTTTCTTAGTTTGCACTTCCTTCCTCAATCTGCCCAAGATCACAACACTAGAGCCCTCATACTCTTCAATATCTTGTTCCATGGAAGTAGGCCCTAAGTTGACAGTGTGTACACTATAGTGACTACCAGTTACATTGTCCTTATTCTTATCAGGAGAAGGAGTAGCAATGTGGACCACCCTATTATTTGTTTCATCCCTCTCAATCCTAGAGATAACCCTAGCCTTCTTCTTTGTTTTTCCTTTTCCTATGTTTTCCAGCAAGTCATCCTACTTGGGAGGAGTACCATCCACCACAAACTACTTGCTTTTTAATTCTCTTTCCAACCAACCTGGAATGGTGGAATCTGACTGCACACTATCCCATCCAACTACATCCTAGTGAACCTTGTGTGCAGCTTCATTTAAACCCTTCCTTTCAGGAGCCTCCTCAACTGTATCCTCCTTTCCTTTATCATGCTCTTTCTTTTCCAGGCACTGGAGAAGGAGTCCTAATCCACACTTCCTCACTTTGAGGAGGTCTATCCTCCCCACCCCCTTTAGGTGAATCCTCATAAGTTACCATAGGAGACTATAATACCTTCTCTATTTTTGCGTCAACATTATAGAGATCACCCTCTTATAGCTCCTCTTCTTCATCTATGTGATCCTCAACATCTTTGGATTCACTTGGTGCATTGTAAGTATCATGAGAAGGAGGATGTTCTCACACCCAGTGGCAGGAGCAGTTATGGGAACACTCTTCTATGGTACACCATCCTTAGGAGATGGAGTTCTTGATCTTCTTGTGTACACCTATGTCCTTTCCCCTAAACTCTCCATCTGTACCACTGGTGGGTCAGCCTCATCTCTTACCCCAGTAGTTCCCTTATCCTTCTATGATAATCTTACTATTCTTCTTCTTTGGGCACAAGAACACTAACCTCCTTTTCCTCCTTTTTAGCCTCATCCTTGTGAACCTTCTTCTTCTTTGAAATATGTTTCCTCTTCTTAACAATGGGATTTCTTTTTTTCTCATACCTCTCCTACCTCCTGAACATCCTTAATCTTTATCATAAAAGGGGAACCCACCTTAGTCTTACCCTTAGGATCTTGTTCAGGTGATTCCTCAGAAGTGGAGTGAGACTCTAAGTTACCCATTAGGTCATAGGTGCATTTCACACCTTCACTCTCCAACTCCAACATCTTGTGCTTGAGCCACATTTTAGTATACCTAATCACTAGATTCATGATCTGTTCCAACTCTGTCTTCTCCTCCTCTAGCCAATCTAGTACTCCAATTGGTTTATCCTTCACAGCTTCATAGTTATGGCTCTGAATCAAAGTTCCATTATCCTCAACCTAATCTTGAATGGCCTTTATGTTGTATAGCCAGACTTATTTCACTGGTATCTTGGATAAATTCTTCTTTCTTATCTCAAATTCATCACTAATGTTAGCCCAATAATCCTCTATGTCATCTTTGTGACTGTATTCTCTACTGGCTTTCCTCTGTGCCTCACTAGTCCTATCAAACGTGGACCTCTTGGAATGGAAGGAAAGACCAAGAGCACTCATTTTTTCTTTAGAAGCATGGGCCAAGTTAATAGAAGGACAAGCCTCACCACTGCCTATCGTCAAAATAAAATCACCACCAAATCTAGTTTTATGCTTCTCCTTCTTCACAATTGCATCAAATTCACAGTGTTTCCTTGTGATATCCAAAAGTATAACATGATCTATAGGATATCTAGGGAGTTTGTATGGAGCCGTCATAAAACCATCTATTATGATGTATGAAAAGTTAGGGAACTGGATAAACCAAGCTCCAAACCTCTTGATTAATTCTTTAACACTTTTAGAAATCTGAACATGCTCAACACCTTGCAACAACCTAGTGATGTACATGGTGAATGCATCGTTCACCCTTTTATAACTTGTGCTCCCCAAGTGCAATAGTGGGTATACCTCATAAACAACATATTTTCCAAACACACCCCTTGTGCTTAGCCCTTTGTATGGATGGAACCTTGCAAGGGCATAAGCCAAGTAGGAGGTCATGGTGAAGGTCTTTGTCCACAAGACATTGCACATTTGTTCATGTATCATCGCACTTATAATTCCTTACCAATGGTAGTCAATACCTTGTTCCATCCTCACAATAACATGGAACATCCAGTTCTCAAACACTCCTGCACTTTTCAAACCCACTACCCTATTGAGGAGTGTGATAACATCATAGTATTCCTTCCTAAACTTAGCTCTGACTAGCTGCTTGGGTAGCTTGGAAAAGTGGGACTTGGGCTTCTCCAACCAATAATTGATGACCTAATAGGATTTGATGACATTTTCATCATAATACTTTTTTTCTACATCCATATCAAAACCCACTACATGAGACCTATCAGGCATGTCAAAGGTTTGAGCAATGGACACAGGGTTAAGATTTGCTACAACTCTTCCTTGAGGACCAACTATCCTCTATGTGCCCCTATCATAATGTCTAGAACTTTCAAGCATTAATTCATAACACTAAATCATAGGAGGAAATCAAGCCACATGTGCCAACCCTATTACCAATAGTCTTCTAGCCAACAAAGGGAAGTTTTGTGCTGCCATCATTGCCTTAAATTCTTCATAATCCCACATTCCAACATTTTTATCTATGACCTCTGACCAAATGGAAGACAACATGATCTCTGGGATTTTTCTCTTTAAGTCCATTTTAATCCTCTCTGCCTCGGAGATAGTAGAGCCTTTAGCATTCAGATCCATTACCTTGCATTTGGTCATTTTAGCAATAGTTTGACTTGATTCTTCCTGCATCCAATAAAAAGACCATAGTAAAGATTCATTACAGCATGAGATTCAAGTTAATCCATCATAAAATCATATATTCATCCTTAAAAAAAAATCCATGATGGACAAAAACCTCCAGAAACTCATAAAAACTACTCATTTCAAAGTTCAGGTTTTTAGCCTTTTTGTGGAATTCGGGCCAGAGGGGAATTCTGGGAAATTCTGGATCAGGCACAATTGAGGGAAACAAACATAGAGAAACCTCCAACCATCATTTAACCAATCAAAATAAACTAAGAAATAGCGTGATACATCTATAATAACTCAAATCAACCATAAAGTGCAAACATCAATTAATAGATCATACTATCTCCCAACTCTTCATTTTCAACAAGATTTTGGGTAAATCTGCCAAGGATGTAAAATCCACGGAAAAGGAAATAGTTTACAAATTCTGGGAAAATGAAGGGACAAAGGAATATCGGTAAAATATCGAGGACACAGAATTTTGCGAAGTCAGTGTAATCTTCACATTTTAAACATGTTTTCAAGAAATTGACAAAGCGATGGAAAAACTGGGAAAATCCTGAAGTAAAGGAAATCTGCGAAGTGCTCAAAAACCCAAAATCTTTGACCTCATCAATATTTTTCCAAGATTTGATCAAATGATCAGGAAGTTGGAGATTCAACCTGGAATTTAGCTCATTCAAAGTGCAAGATCGAATCACACTTCAAACCGAACACAAATGAAATCCAATCAACATGAGGAACAACTTTAGCAAAGGAAACCCTAGGAAACCACCATGATAGAATAGTTTGGATCCATTCATCATTCATTTCAACATCTTCACATGAATTCCTCCATGAATTAACTAAGATAGGACAATAGTCAAGTCAGATAATGAGGAACAAGCTCCACCTCACCAAAGATGTGGTTTCATTATAGGTCAGAGATTCCTAGGTTAAACCAGAGCTCGACATAAGAGAACACAAAATAAAAAAAATGAAGCAAATCAATGCTTAACCCTATTGAACCAAAATCAAGCAGGATAAAAGGAGGCACAACCCATGAGGAAGGGTACCGGGCCAACAAATGAAACCCCAACACCATAACAAGACCAGTCCACACAAAAGTCCCAACTCAAAACATACACCCACACAAACCCCAAAGAAAATATAGTTCGTTCATAAAAAAGGGAAGCCAGAATGTACATACCATGAAAGCCAAGAAATCGAAATAGTAACAGTCGACAAGGAACCCCGAAAATCGAAGCAGAAATGCAAGTGATCATCAAAAAATATGACTGTAACGCTTGATCACAAACTCAAATGTATGATCCAACAACAACAACCAAAAATCCAACTCCTCAAATCAAAATAAGGAAAATGACACAAACCTCCTCATAAAACGCAAATGAATCAATAAAAGCAAACTACAAGACTTTACCAAAAACATAAATGCGTCGATAAGACAATGAGCTCGGGAATCTGAAGGCACAACAAAATCTCAAGAAAATCCAGACCAGATAGAATTTTGTGAAGTCCTAGAATTTTTGAAAATGATATAAAACCTTCGTTGGGTTTTCAAGGCGCTCGGGGAAATCCGCCTAGAGGGAATTTTCCCGAAAACACAGAAAAATCCGAAATGAATTCTAGAACACAGGATTTTCAAAATACATCTTAAAAAGGGGCATTTGCATGAGTAAGATAACCATTTGGGAACATGCATAGGCAACCAAATCCCCAAAAAATAAAGGGCCAAAATACCAAGAATGAGAGAAAAAGAGAAAGAAAGAGGGTCCCTACTTTAAGTGGCGCATGTGTGCGAAAAGTGCACAACACTCAGTTTCCATGATTTTGCAACTTTCTTTGCAACTTTGACAACTTTGAAAACTTTTACAATTCTTGCTCTCCAATTGATCTTCAACCAAAAACCTACAATCACACATCACAAAGGAGAAAATGTTGATTTTTAGGGATATGGTTTTCCTTGGTGAAAGGAATGATGAATGAACAAATGCAATGTCACAATTCACTATACCTTATTTGAAACCTTGGATGACAAATCTGCAATCTTGCATAAAGTGGCCTCAATGAATGTAGATCTTGATCATGAAATTCGATGTGCAATGATTCCTTTAATATGCTTGAATTGATCTTGAACACTGCATCAGAATATTAGCTCAAACAATATGCATGATGCAATCCATCTTTGACATGACAATTGGAATCTTGATTTCTGCAATAATCTTCTACAAATCTTCCCTTGTATGCCTTACAAATGCTCTTGAAATTCTCTTGATCATATTTTTTCTATTAGGACTTGATTAATTAAAATCTTAGATGAAACTATGTGAAATAACTTTGTATTTATACATATCTTACCCTTAAGTCCCGAAATTCAAATATCACAAGCTGACATCAAATTTTAAATTTCAAATCATTAAAATATTAAAAAAAAAAATTCAAGGAGGTGTCCTAAGTCTATATGAGGACCCATTCATCATGTGGTGAATGGGTCCTAGGCCACTTACCTAAGACACACTTCAAGAAATGTGAAACATTATGTGAAAATAGGCTGCTAGGACCTAGTGAGGACCCATTCACCAAGTGGTGAATGGGTCCTAGGTCACTAACCTAGGACACACACCTAAAATTAAGTGTTATGTAATGGAATTTATTAATTTCATGTTTTATCTCTTGGAATTTTCATTTAATTAGGCTTGGATTTGAATTAAAGGGGCCAATTAAGGAAAATTAACCTCAATTAATCAGTAAAGCCCTAGATTAATGTGAAAGTATAAAGATACATGTTACAACACCCTAAATAAGGCACAATTAGGTCCATTTAGTTTAAAAGGGCCCTAAACTTAATGTGAAAGTGTATAACACATTAAAACACTAAATCAAGGCAAAATTAGGTTCATTTTATTTATTAATTATTCCCCAATTAAAGAAAAAGGGATAATTTTCCCATTACTACATTTTGGCCCCACTTTAGTGAGAGTATGACCCCATGTCAAAATTGCACCAAAGTAGACATTCAAGACACTTATGTATGCAATAATGTCAAAGATACACAATCATACAACATAAAATACCAAGAAGATTAAGCTTGCATTGTCCAACACGATGTGGAACAAGGAACATTAAAAATTGTATGCTCTATGTTTTGAGGGATAGAACCACCAATTTTCTCCAAGTTTCATTCAAGGAAACCCTAGAGATCTAAGTCTAAGGATGTAAAAAGGGGGAAAGAGATTTGAAATAGGGTGTCCTAGGGGTGTGATTAAAGACTAAAGGGGGGGTTTACCATCAAGCTAGGGATTGGGAAAGACAAGAAATGTAAATTATATGCAAGAATAAAGTAAATGACCTAGAAATGAACTCAAATCAAAACAATAAACTGAGAAATTACAACTCGGTGCACCTGGAAACTAAAGAAGCTTGAATGAAGCTCCGAAATCTTAGAAATTCTACTTTTTGATGCACACTGGGAATCATATGCTAGTAGGGACGATTTAGTCCCAGTTTAGGGTTTCGGGCTGAAACTAAAATTTGCAATTGCTAAACCAAGATCTAAAGAAAATGCCTAAAAATGGGTATGTTAGGACTCATATGCCACAAGTGGTAATTTAGTCCCAGTATGAGGGTTTATCTAAAACTTTGATATCCTATAGTGGTCACCTATAGCTTCTCTCTTATCAAATCTTCATGTCCATAACACTAAATTATTCTTTGTAGGTGGCTTTCTCTGATCTTGCAATATAGATGACAACTTTGAAATCTTAACAAATTTCTCCAAACTTTCTCTTCAATGGATCTTCAACCCAACTCACCTAGATCTGCAAGTCAGACATTAAAGAGAGGGATTTTTTTAATTTTGTTAGTGGATAGGTGTTTTCCTTGGTCAAACCCCATTTTGGTAATCAAACCTTGAAATGAAATGAAATGGAATGAAGGAATGATGAATGGAAAAATATGCTATGTTGCAACCCACCAAAAATTTGAACAAAAGGCTACAATCTTGTAGGTAATGTCTAGCATAAATCTGGATCTTGACTCTTGCTTGAATAACATGGATCTTGACTCAAATACTTGCTTGAATCATAAAAACCTACATCACAAATGTTAGCTCAAAAGAAAAAATGGTGCATGCTAACTTTTGATATGATTCTTGAATCTTGAATGATGCTCCAAAGTGCTTGATAATCACTCTTGAATTCTCTTGAATGCTCTTGATTTGTTAGAATTCTTAAATGCTTAGATAAAATTTTCTCATGAAAATTGCTAGGATAAATATGTGAAATAACCTTGTATTTATACTTGTTTATGCCAAATTTACCGCAATTACAACACTAAAATCTGAAATTAGATCTAGGAGAATAAAATCCCACCAAGAATTTAATTTAAATTAGCTCTAAGCTAAGAGAGACTCATATGCCAATTGTGGCATATGAGTCCCATTAGGCTAAGGTTGGGACATATTTTGTTGGGTCTTGTGGTTGGATTGTTGATATGTGGTTGTCATTGATGTCAACACTATTAGAATCGGTGATGCTTAAGGTTGTATATGTCGAGGACATTGAGAAAATTGTAATATAAATATTGCAGCCAGCCAATGAAGGTGAGAAGGTTTGAGTGTTGGAAAGTGTTGTACACTGATAATCAGAAAGTGTGCATTAAAGGGTTTGTTGTTGAGTCTATCTAGTATGTTTTCTGAAAGTTTTAGTGGTACGCATCAAGAATCGAGGAAGCTATGAAGTTCTGTGTCCCTACAATTATTCAGTTATTGTAGCAAGTGTTTCTAGAAGAAGCATATGAAATTATGGGAACATCAATTGTTGTGCATACTCTTGTGACATTCATTGATGATTCTAGATCACGATCTATCCTTGCTGCACATCTGCATTGATTGGTGTGATCGTGATCAGATATTTTTCCGATGTGTTCTTGAGTTTTCATGTTCTTGGATGACATGTTGGTGGTAGCATGTTGCAAATCCTCATGGATTAATATTTTATTGATTGGAATGTCTGAAGGTGTTTATTTGGATCCTCACTATGTTGTGACCAACTTGTGTTGGTGCGCATTAATATTTACTTATGTATTGAGGCCGACAATTGAAAATCTATTCTTTATCTGTGGTCGACAGAGTAGTAGATGTAAATCCATGTAGTAGATATATAAGATTGATTGTTTTCCTCATTTGTATGTATGCTCAGTATGTGCTTGTGAAGTACATGCATGAATAAAGATCAAATCATTCAAGAGTAGAGTAGAGTGTGAAAGAAATCAAGAAGAGTGTTGAAGAGTTTGAGCAAAGTGTGTAGAAGTCTTTATGTGCTTAACCAAAACTATCATCAAGCTTTTGTAGAAGATAATTTCTCAGTTCAACCTCATTAGATGGATTTAATATGATTATTGTATGTAAGGAAGTGAGCCTTCCTTTGAGCAGTGAGCTCTAGGCAGTGTGCTAGAATGCATGTGCATTCCCTATTTATTATTCCTTATACTTCTAATAGGGTATAATCTTGTGGACTAACATCCACCGTGGTTTTTCCCCTAAAAAGGTTTCCACATATAAAATCTTGGTGTTCATGTGTCTCTGATGTGTTACTAGTTGAAGCTTGCACTTTTAATTATCAGATTTGAGATTAAAGGTTGATTAATGTATAATAAGTCTTAATTTTGTAACAACTGATTCACCCCCCCCCTCAGTTGTCTATTCTTGTTTTTCCAACAATTGATATAAGAGTAGGTTCCTCTAAAGGAAAATATTAATAGGTTGAGGTGATCCAAGATGACATCATACAAGAAGGAGAGTCCTAGATTCGATGGATAAAAATACTCTCTTTGGAAGGTTAGAATGGAATTTCATTTGAAGTGCATTGGTGACCCTTTTTAGAAGATTACAAAGAATGCATATACAATCCCTCAGAATGCTCCATCTATTGTTGATGAAGTTAAAGAAGCTTAAACAAATACCAGGGCTATTGAAGCATTGTTGAATTCTTTGACAGATTCAGAGATGTCAAATGTGTTAGGTCTGAAGACTGCACATGAGATCTGACATTTTTTGGAAACATTGTATGAAGGAGATCCACTAGTGAAAAGTGCTAAGCTATAGAGTCTAAAAGAAAAGTGGGAGGACATGCAGAAGAGTGAAGATAGGAACATCCTTTATTTCTAACAAAAGGTAAATGAATTGGTGATGAGCATTAGATGTGCCGGTGGAGTCTTGGATGAAGAAGAAATTTTGGCTAACATACTTAGATTTGTGCGTCCTTCCTACAAAGAAAAATCTCATGCTATTGATGAACTCAAGACATTGAAAAATGTGACAAGAGACATGCTGATTAGAAAAATTGCTTCCTTTGAGTTAAGTAAATTTGGTGAGTTTACTCCTAAGATAAAATCTACATTTAAGGCTACTGTATCTGGGAAAAATAAGTAGATATATGATCCAGGAGAGAGTTCAAAAAAGACATTCAAGTATGAAGATGAGATGAAACAAATTGAAGATGAAGAAAGAGAATTAGAAGAACTAGAAGCATTGATTATGAAAAGAGAAGCCAGAGGTCATGTTAAGTACAAATGAAAGTTACCTATTAAATGTTTTTTTTGCAGTTAAATAGGTCATTTTGCATCAAGGTGTGTTGAAAGATTGTCCAAATATAAACTTGGAAAATCTAGATTTCAAAAGAAATGCGATTATGCTGAAGAAGGTGTTACTGATGATTAATCTGATAAAGAAATTGGAAATGAAGATGAATGGGTATATATTTCTATCAAAGAAAAGAGTTAGGTGTCCACTGAATATTCTAGTAATGTGAATGTTGAGAAAGCTCTTGTAGAAAAAAATGAAGAAAAGGATGAGTGGGTAATTGATAGCGAATGCTCACATCATATGATTGGTGATAAAAGAATTTTTTTAAGCTTGTAAAAATATGATAGTGGTGTTGTAATATTTGGAGACAACACTTCTTGTGTGATTCCTGGTAGAGGCACTATTTCTTTTGTAGTAAACACAATACTGATGATGTTCTTTATGTAGAAGGCTTAAATATTAACTTGTTGAGTGTTGGACATATGGTAGACAAGGGTTACAATATTTAGTTCAAGGATGGTAAGTGCAAGATAAGGGGAACTTCTGGAAATTTCATTGCTTTGGGAACAAAGACAAGAGGTAATATTTTTCACTTAAGTGCTTCCAGTGAAAGTTTTCTAATTTCTCAAGTTGATGTAAGTTGGTTATGGAATAGGAGGTTGTGTCATGTGAACTTTGATAACATTTTCAAAATAAGTTCTTCTCAAGCCGTCATAGATCTTCTTAAAATAGTAAAGCCTACTAACACTATGTGCAAGGAATGCTAGATGGGAAAACAAACTAGAAATTATTTCTGGAGCAAGTAGTATAACTATAATGGAGTACTGGATTTGATACATACTAACTTATGTGGTCCCTCCAAAATCAAAAGTATTTAAGGTGAAAGTTACTTTATGTTGATTATTGATGATTACTTTAGAATGATATGGGTTGCTTTCTTAAAGAAAAACATGAAGCATTAGAAAAGTTCAAAAGCTTCAAAGCTATGGCAGAAAACGAGATAGGTCAAAAGATAAAATGCTTAAGGTCAGATAGAGGTGGTGAATTCACTTCCCAGGAATTCAATTCTTTCTGTGAAGAACATGGAATCCAAAGACAACTATATGCCCCCCGAACCCCTCAATAGAATGGATTTGTTGAAAGCAAGAACAAAATCGTTCTAGACACTACTAGAACCATGATGTTGGAAGAAAATGTTCCTCAATTCAACTGGAGAGAATTTGTAAGTACTTCTATGTACACTATCAACTGGGTAAATGTCAACAATAATTCTTGTAAGACCCCTTTTGAGATATGGCTCGATTATAAGCCTACTGTTAAGTATTTCAAATTCTTTAGAAGAAAATGCTACATTAAGAGAGATGATGATATAGGAAAATTTGATTCTAGAAGTGATGAAGGAATCTTTCTAGGTTATTCTACTAAGAGAAAATCTTATCGGTGCTTTAATAAAAGGTTGAAGAAAATGGTTGAAAGTGAAAATGTTGAAGTTCATGAAGATATTGATAGACCATCCAGATGTAGTGGATATGATTTAGATGATCACCATGATAGCACTAACAATGGAAATAATGTTCAGATACAAAATCAATTTCAAATTGTTCCAGTGAACCAAGGGAATCAAGAAGCATAAACTAGAAGAAGCACAAAAGAAAGAACACAAGAACTAGAAGTTAGAGAAAGTCCTAAAGTTCCAAGGTATTGTAAGGTGAAATCATTCTAATAGTCAGATCATAGGAGATAAGAACAAAGGTTTGCAAACTAGAAGAATAATTTTAGAAGAGTATTGTCTAATTTCCAAAACTGAGCCTAACAATATCAATGAAGCATGCAAAGATGAATATTGGATGGAAGCCATGAAAAAAGAACTAATGCAGATAGAGAAAAATGATACATGTGATCTTGTTCCTAGACCTCAAAACAAAAATGTGATTGGAACCAAATGGGTGTTTCAGAATAAGTTGAATGAACAAGGTGAAGTGGTCAGAAACAAGGAAAGACTGGTTTGCAAAGGGTACTCATAGATGGAAGGTATTGATTTTTAAGAAAAAATTTCCCATGTTGCTAGAATTGAAGATGTAAGATTATTTCTTGCTTATGCTGCTTTCAAAAATTACAAAGTCTATCAAATGTATGTAAAGTTATCATTTCTAATGGTGAGCTAGAAGAAGTATATGTTGAGAAATTGGATGGATTTCAACTAACTGATGAAAAAGACATAGTATGTTGATTGAAGAAATCTCTATATGGACTTAATCAAGCTCCTAGAGCTTGGCATGATAGATTGGATAAATACTTGTTGAAACTTGGATTTAATAAAGGTACTACTGATAGCAATTTGTATTTCAATTTGGATCAGAATAAAGAGTTGATCATTGAAGTCTTTGTTGATGACATTATATTTGAAGGTGATGATGATTTGTGCATGAAGTTTGTTGATGAAATGAAAAGTGAGTTTGAAATTTCAATGATTAGAGAAATGAAATTCTTCTTAGGATTACAAATCATTTAGTTAGATGATGGAATATTTATATCTCAATCCAAATATGTAAAAGAGTTACTAAATTTTTTTGGCATGGAAGACTCAAAGCTAGTTGGTACACCCATGGTGACTGGATGCAAACTTACACAAAATGATGATTCTTCTAAAGAAAATCAAACAAGATACAAGTCAATGATTGGTGGATTACTCTACTTGACTCAGAATAGGCCAGATATAATGAATGATGTATGCATCGTTGCTAGATATCAAGCTGATCCAAAAGAGTCTCATGTAACTATTGTGAAAAGAATCTTTAGATGCCTCAAAGGAATAATTGACTTTGGTCTTCGGTATCCTAAGGATGATGATCTTACTTTGAATGTATTTACTAATGTAGATTGGGTAAGAGATGTGGATGATAGTAAGACTACTAGTGGAGGTGCATTCTTCCTAGGGAAGAAGTTGGTATCTTGGCTAAGCAAAAAGAAGAATTATGTTTCCTTATCTACTGCTGAGGCATAATACATTGTTGCTGCAAACAACTGTACTCAATTATTTTTTATGAAGCAGATGTCGAGAGATGTCAAAATTGAGTATGAATAACCTATTGCTATATTTTGTGACAACTCAAATGCCATAAACATTTCTAAAAATCTAGTGTTGCATTCAAAGACAAAGCATATATCCATCAAATATCACTTCTTGAGAGATAAAGTAAGTGACAAAGAAGTTAGACTAGAGTATGTACCTACTAAGGAGCAATTTGCAGATATATTTACTAAGTCATTGCCTAAGGATACTTTTGAGTACCTTAGAGGCAAGTTAGGGGTGATTTCCCCTCCTAATTAGAACTAAGTGATGTAGGTCCTTGCATCAGTCCATGAATTCATAGCCATATCTTATTCTGGATTGATGTTGTCATGGCTGCTACTTAGGAGGGGTAGTCAGATGTGCTAAATATGTGGTTCAAAGCTTGTGTACCTTTTCCATTTATGTCCAAGGGGGAGAATAACAATGTGAAAAAATCTTTAAGGGAGAGAAGAGCTATGAGAAAAGAACTACAGAATAAAGGGAGAGAAGTGAACAATTAGTTGTGTTGATGGTATTTTTCACATCATGTGTTGCCATCAATGCCAAAGGGGGAGAGTGTTGGATGTGGTGGTTGTATTCTTAATATGTGGTTGTCATTGATGTCAACACTATTAGAATTGGTGATGCTTAAGGTTGTATATGTCGAGTAGATTGAGAAAAGTGTAATAAAAATATTGTAGAGCCAGTGAAGGTGAGAAGGTTAGAGTGTTGGAAAGTGTTGTACACTAATAATTAGAAGGTGCACATTAATGGGTTTGTTGCTGAATCTATCTAGTATGTTATCCAAAAGTTTTAGTGGTATGCATCAAGAATCGAGGAAGCTATGAAGTTCTGTGTTCCTAAAATTATTCAGTTACTGTAGCAAGTGTTTCTAGAAGAAGCGGATGAAATTATGGAAACATTAGTTATTGCGCATATACCTTTGATGTTTATGGATGATTCTAGATTACGCTCTATCCTTTCTCCATGTTCGTATTGAATGGTGTGATCATGATTGGAGATTTTTCTGATGTGTGCTCGAGTTTTCATGTTCTTGGATGACATGTTGGTGGTAGCGTGTTGTGGATCCTCATGGATTAATATTTTATTTCTTGGCATGTTTGAAGGTGTTTATTTGGGTCCTCACTATGTTGTGACCGACTTGTGTTGGTGCGCATTAAGATTTACTTATGTATTGAGGCCGATAGTTTCAATTTATTCTTTATTTGTGGCCGACAGATTAGTTGATGTGAATCCATGTAGAGGATATATAAGAGCAATTATTTACCTCATTTGTATGTAATTTCAGTGTGTGCTTGCGAAATACATGTGCAAATAAAGATCAAATCATTCAAGAGTAGAGCAGAGTGTGAAAGAAATTAAGCAGAGTATGGAAGAGTTTGAGCAAAGTGTGTAGAAGTTTTTATGTGCTTTACCGGAACTATCATTAGGCTTTTGTAGAAGCTAATTTCTTAGTTCAATCTCATCAGATGGATTTAATCTAATTATTGTATGTAAGGCAGTCAACCTTCCTCTAAGCAGTGAGCTCTAGATAGTGTGCCTCAATGCATGTGCATTCCCTATTTATTCTTCATTATACTTTTAATAGGGTATAATCTTGTGGACTAACATCCACCCTGGTTTTTTCCCTAATAGGGTTTCCACATATAAAATCTTGGTGTTCATGTGTCTCTGATGTGTTACTGGTTTAAGCTTGCATTATTAATTATCAGATCTAAGATTAAAGATTGATTAATGTAGAATAAGTCTTAATTTTGTAACAAGTGATTCACCCCCCTCTCAGTTGTCTATTCTTGTTTTTCCAACATATTTTTCAAGAAAAGTTTTATTTTATGTTAAATTTAGATCTAGGCCTCAAAACCTAGGTGGGACTCATATTATGAAGGTGGCCTATGAGTTCTAGATCACTAAATTTAGGCCATACAATCCAAAATCATTGAATTATGATTGGTCATTAGATATATGCCAGGATTATCCTCGGAAAGATGCATTAATTAAGGCAAGTGGATAAAAAATAGGACCAAATAAAGAATAAAGAAGCCCAATTTTAGTAAGGAGGGCCCAAACAAGTGTGAAAATGCAATGAATGAAAATTTTATACACTAAAAAACACATCTAATCAATCATTTTTGTTTTTTCGTGCTCACTCTGGGGTAGTGGAACTTCAGGTTATTCACTAGGTGAGTATCCCAAAAGGGAGGCAAATGAGAATATCATAGTATGCTCCCATACCATATCAAAGATATCCTCCTAAAAAATTCAATAAGGCACCCCAATTCTAGGCGAGGCTCCACAAGAAAGAAAGGTGTGTTATGCTAGGTGGCCTTGAATTTATGGTTGAGAGCTCAATAAGGCTTAACAATCTATGCTATTCCAAACAACTATGAACAAGGGGAAGGCTCCATTGGCAACAAATATGCATTATGCTTGGTGGCCTTGAATTTAGGGTTTTGAGTTTCATAAGGCCAACAAGCTACATTATGCTAACACTTATGAACAATAATGCTAGTAAATGGTTTTTGTTTAAAAGGATTTTTCTTTGTTCATGTAAGGTCTTCTTCTTAGGGATCATTGTTCCTAATGTCTCCAAGAGAGGACAAGTCAAGAATAAAAGTTTCACAACTTAGGGAATGCAGTGTGTCACATCACCACTAAGAGGAAATTTGTAAACTAAGAAATATCATACTCTTGGAGGACACCAAAACCAATGACACCACCAAGAAAAGGACAAATCACAAGAAAAAATAAAATCACAACATGAAACATGAAAAATGTTGAAAGATATTATCGATGTATGCCCCCACTTTAAAGTAGTTGCTAGCACCATTTTTGTGAGAAATCACTTTAATGTAGCCCAGTTTTACTCCTAAGACATGAGAGATTCCTCAAAAATCCTTATGCCAGGTCATATGTTTCCAAAATGAAGCTATGCCATGAAAAAGGAAGGAGGGGTTTCCCCCAAAAATACATAAGGGATCTATGGATTGTTGGTCAGTCGATATTTTCTAAAATTTTGTTATAGAGCTTGTAAATATCATAATTACCCAAATACTCATAGAACTAGAAGAATGACACAAAGAGAGTGAAAAAAAATCATTTCAGGTCAACTTGGAAGAGACCTATAAGTCTCGATGGTTTGCATCATCCCCAAAAGGAGAACACAAGACAAATGAAAAAAGTAAAATATTTACAACATATAGAAAAATGTAGATACAAATAGACAAATAAAGAGAGACAGAGAGAGAGAGAGAGAGATACATGAAATGAAACAACACGGGGGATCACATTTCACACATGCAATCACATAAAGAAAAAAAGAAAAAAAGAAAAATAATACAAAGGACTAGTAAGGCACACATGATTCAGCCTATAACAGGTTGTCCACATCCCAATCTCAATTAGTATATACATAAGGTAGAAAACTAGCCAAAGGGACAACATCAAGTGCCAAACTAGGACACACACCAAGTTCAACACTCTTTTTAGGAGAATTTTCATTTAAGCCCATAGAACAGGAGAATAATGAATTCAACTCATTATGCACTTTTTCATAAATATTTGCAATTTCAATGTCATCATATAAATTAATCACCATAGGAGGTCGAATGCTAATGTCTCTAGAAGGTTCTTGTTTACATTGCAGCGAGGATATAGAGTCATCATGCATTGCTTCAGGAAAGTTCAGATTTTTCTTTTTGATGTTGCTCTTTTCTTCTTTAGATTGTAACATACGAGAAATAACATGATGTCTACACCTATGCTCTTTAGCATTCCAGTTTCATTTCAATCTATTGTCAATTTGGTTTTGTGTAGGAGCATGTTTTTCAACCATAGGTTTATTTTCTTCTATTGGAGGAGGAAGTCAAGGGAAATGAAGTATGCATACTATGATCCATAGGGGGTTGATTATCAACACTATTAGAAAAAAAGTTAGAAAACCCAAGATCCACAGTGAATGGTGTATAATAGGATGACATGAATCTCACACTATGTCTCACAATATTATTTCTAATAGGACACCAAGTTTTAAAGCTTATAAAAGTTTCACAAACTTAGTGTACAAACCCAAAATGGAAAGATGCTTAAAATGCAATGAAGTGACCTAGAATAAATGCAATTTTTAAATTCCAAACAAGGTAATTTTCATATTACACTATGCAACAATCTAAAAATGAAATCTTGTAAATGCAATTTTCAAATCACACAATGAACTAAGTTTACCGAATGAAGCTAAATATTATTGAATTAATGAAACAAAATCTCTATAAACAATAACATAAATCTAAAAGTAGCAAACAAAAGCACATAAATGAATATTTTAATGCCTAGAAATTCAAGTTATGGCCTGATCAGGGACTCATTTGCGCTATGGATAATGGGTTCTAGATGAGGTTCTTCCAAAAATTTTTTACTGATTTGCAAGTGTTTTCCAGTGGTTTTCAGATTCAGGTTTTCTATAGTAAGTTTCAGTTTGATTTTTTGTAGAATAAAATGTGAAATTTAAGTGTAAAATTTGACAAAATGATGACCTAAAACACCTAGTTTGATATGCATTTTTTTTTCATTTTCAAATACAAGTTTATATGATGTAAATGATATGTAATATGACTAATTTTTTTTAATGATTTTTTAGATTTAAAGACTGCAAACAACGCAATCCTTAAACCCTAGATGCAATGAAAAGTTGAATACAAATTAGACACCATAAATGACACCTAATTTAATGCAAATGAATGCAAGATCTAAATGTAGGATGGAAAGGACTCCAAAATCATAAAATGCAATGATCAAAGGTTGGGTTGACCAAAATGAAATAAAGGAAAATAGGTTCACAATGATGAAACATATGACTCACCTATTTCACTATAATTTCACCAAAATGAAAAGGGGGAAAATATTTTCACCATAATGAAACATATGATTCACCTATTTCACTCTAATTTCCTTCAATATGTGTGATATATTGTCAGGTTCACCATAATGAAACATATGATACACCTATTTCACTCTAATTTCATTCAATATGTGTGTTATATTATGCAAATGAATAAAAATAAATAAGTTTAACTGATATAAGAGTCAAAATACAAGGTTTAAGAGGGTCAAATGTTGTGTACCTGTTGCAAAAAGTGATTTTTAAAGCCTCACTAAGGACTAATTCGCCACATGGTTAATGGGTCCTGGCTAGGGCTATGGAAAATCAATTTATGGGTTCTATTCATCTCAGTCTACACTCCCACAATTTAGTCGGGCACTATTGAAAAGTAAAAAATAAATTTTGTAGCTCAATTTCCATGATTTTGCAACTTTCTTTGCAACTTTGACGACTTTGACAACTATCACAATTTTTCATCTCCAATTAATATTCAACCTAAATCCTACAATCACACATCAAAGGGGAGAAAATGTTGATTGTTAGGGAATAGGGGTTTTCCTTGGTCAAACCATGTTTTGGTAATTAAACCTTGTAATGAAATGAAACATGAAAGGAATAATGAATGAACAAATACAATGTCACAACTCACCGATCACCTTATTTCAAACCTTGGATAACAAATTTGCAATATTACATGGAGTGACCTGAATGAGTGTAGATCTTAATCATGAACTTTGATGTGAAATAATTCCTTGAATATGCTTGAATTTATCGTGAACACATCACAAAATTAGATTAAAAAAAATGCATGATGCAATCCATCTTTGACATGACAATTGGAATCTTGATTACTATAATAATCTCCTACAAATCTACCCTTGAATTCCTTATAAATTCTCTTGAAATGCTCTTGATCATAAGTTTTCTATTAGGAATTGAATACTTGACATATTAACTATGTGAAATAACCTTGTATTTATACATATGTTACCCTTAATTCCTGAAATTCAAATATCACAAACCAATGTATCAAATATTGAATTTGAAGTCATTAACATACAACCAAAAACATATTTCAAGGAGGGGTCCTAGGTCTAAGTGAGGACCCATTTTCCCTGTGGTGAATGGGTCCTAGGCCACTCACCTAGGACAAACTTTGGGAAATGTGAAATGTTATGTGAAGAAAGGGTCCTAGGACCTAGTGAGGACCCATTTTCTAGGTGGAAAATGGATCCTAGGTCACTAACCTAGGACACACACCTTCTAAAATTAAGTTTTGTGTAATGGAATTTATGAATGTCAAGTTTTATCTATCAGAATTTCTATTTAATTAAGCTTGTATTTTAATTAAAGGGGGAAATTAAAGAAAATTAACCTCAATTATCCAAAAAAGCCCTATATTAATGTGTAAGTGTAAAGATACACCTTACAACACCCTAAATAAGGCACAATTAGGTCCATTTAGTTTAAAAGGGCCCTAAATGGGAATATGTATAACACATTACCACACTAATCAAGGCAACATTAGGTTAATTTTATTTATTAATTATTCCAAAATTAAGGAAAAAGGGATACTTTTACCATCTGAAAACCTATTTTTACTATTATATTAGTTAGATTTGTTTTCTGATATTCATCTATACATAGTTGAACGAAATCGATAGAAAAAAGCTTATGTGCATCATCTTGTTAATTCATTTTGGTGAACATATATTTTCTTATGTTTCATTATGGTGAAGCCGACTTCTTGAGCATTGTAGTTTTCTGATTTTGGAGATCTCTTCATCTTATATTAGATCTTGCATTCATTTGCATTGAATTAGATCTCATTTAGGGTGTCTTAGATTGCATTCAAATTTTCATCTCATCTAGTATTTTTAGGATTGCATTTTTTGTATTTTTTAAATCTAAAAAATACAAAAAAAATTAGTCATTTTGCATATCATCTTGCATTACATAAACTTTCATTTGAAAACCAAAAAAAACCTGCATATCAAACTAGGTGTTTTAGGTCATCATTTTGTCATAATTTGGACTGAAATTTCACATTGTATTTATAGAAAATTAAACTTGAAACTTACTATAGTAGACTTGGATCTGAAAATCATTAGAAAATGCTTAAAATTATATAAAAACCAGTTTCAAAACCCTAATCTAGGACAAGGAAAATGAGTCCCTAATCAGGCATTGATCTACATTTCTGGAATTTAATATTTTAATTTTATACTTTTGTTAACTATTAGATATCTATTAAAGTTTCCTGAAGTTTTGCTTCATTTATTTCATTAGATCTAGCTTAATTTGGGGCATTTAGTGCATTATCTAAATTCAAAATTGCATTTACAACATTTCATTTTTAGATTGTTGCATAGTGTAGCAAGAAAATTACCTTGTTTAGAATATGAAAATTACATTTACACATTTCATTCTAGGTCATTACATTGAATTTTAAACCTATTTCCATTTTGGGGTTCACACACTAAGTTTGTAAAACTTGTATGAGCTTTACAACTTGGTGTCTTATTAGCAATACTATTGTGAGACGTAGTTCAATAATCATATCATCTCGTGATATACCATTCACTGTGGATCTTGGGTTTTCTAGCTCTCTTCCTAAGAGTGTTGATAATCAACCCCTATGGATCATAGTATTCATACCTCATTTCCCATGACTTCGCTTCCTATAAAAAGTGTGCATAATGCTAACAAAACCATCCCTACCATCAATAGTTGTACTCAAGCTTTGGGGTGTACCCTAAGTGAAAGGGGAAATTCAATTCCTCCTTCTATAATACCCATTTCCATTGCTACGTAAAATTGTACTCAAGTTGCCAGAACCATTCAACCTACTAGCAATGTCAACACTTCCTTAGGTATTTCCACTAGGAATACTTCTAGTTTTTTGCATTCAAATACAATATCTCCTCAACCATCCTCCCTCACAAACTTACAATTCACTTTCCCTCTACATACATACACCACTCACCCTAATTCCCCTCCACCTTACAACAACAATGGTGCTATCATTAACACACTTTTGGAAAGCATTCCATCCCTTCAATAACAAGTTGTAACCCTAAATCAAAACAACAATGGAAAACCTTCTCAATACATCAAAACCTATCAATTATCCTTGCAGATATTGAAAGAAAAAATGCCCTAAGGTATAGAGGTTCGACGATTTGAGAAACATGGTGGGAAAGGAGATCTTGTTAGCCGTGTTCTCGCTTTTATAGCCTTATGTAGTGATTTCATGTTTGAAGATAAAATATTGGCTAGGATATTGCCTAGGTCCTTGAAGGATACTTCTTTATAGTGGTTCTCTTCCTTATCGAATAATTCAATCAGTTCATTCAATGAAATTATTGATTCCTTTTACAAGCACTTCCATATTCACATGGTTCCCAAGATGACCCTAACTTATTTAATCACATGCAAACAAAAGAATGATGAAAAATTAACTGATTTCATAGCAAGATACAAAAAAATTTATTCACAAGTAAACATTAAGATTCCCAATGCCAATCTTCAACAAATGTTTATTTCCAAATTGCAAAAAAAAGTCCAAAACAAACTCGAGATGTTGAGATTCCCATCCTTTACATAGTTATGTATATCCCTTCATGATTATCAAAAGATATCTTATAGTTGTGACGTGAAGAATCCACCTAGCCATCTTGAGAAGTCTGAATCCATAACTCCAAATAGTTTCCAACTTTTCAAGAAACAAAATAGGGGTTTTTTACAACTTAACTCCCCTCAACCAAGTCAAAAAGTTGATAACTTAGTGGCTTCCATAAAGACAACAAGCCCTTTTTCCTTTGGGGATAGGATTAGACAATTTACTCCTCTACCCAATACCCTTCATAATATGATGCTGCAACTTGAGGATAAGAATATGCTTTCATTACCTCTTGTTCGAGCTTTCGATCCTTCTAAACCATTGCCTACAAGCTTTAGAACAAATTCTTATTACCATTATCACTGAAAAAATGGACATGATACAGACTATTGTAAGTGTCTTAGACATCTTGTGCAAGACCTTATTGATAATAATCAACTTCTCATTGGAGGTTTGAATGATCAAGGCAAGAAGTTTGTAGCTCATAACCAAAATTTACAAATATTCACAAATCCTATGCCGAAACACACTATTTCATTTGTGAAAGCTAGTGAAACAAAGAATGATGTGATAAAAGTTGACATAGATGATGAAAACATAAAAGATGAAAAGGTGGAAAAACCAACTAAAGTGGTGTCATTTATCGAAGATAAACATCGTATGGGCTCAACCAAAATTCCTCTTGATAATTATTTCTCACAAAAAATACTTAAACATGCACTTGATGGTCCTCTTTACATAGCTGGAAGAATCAAAGAAAAACCTATTAATGGAATATTAATTGATCCCATCTATGGAGAGAATGTGATTACTAAATAATTCTTATTTTTCCATGAAATTTATCAAGATACATATGATAAACTAAAATCATGTATCAAAAAACATAATGGTTTTTCTTGTCCTATGATAGGCTCGATAGATCTCCCTTTGAAAATCATACCGAAAACATTAAATTTCTCATTCACCATCATTTTGTAATTAAACTAGTTTCATGTAAAGTTATGCTATCCATGGCTTCGCTCCATGAATCTCATCTCGTTTGTTGTGCATAAATGCTTAAAGTTTTCCTTTGGTAATGATCTTTACTATGCATCATAGTGTCTTTAATCCTGTGTCTTCCTGAGGGAAATTTTCATTGGATTTCTTTTGGCCTAAGGCTATGGAACCTATTCGACCTTGTGGGGACTACATTTTCAAATCATATCAAAAGTTTAAGGCAAGTCACATAGCGTAATTATCCCTTAAAAACATGCATCAACCTGTGATTGAGCCACCTATCCATGATAAACTGAAGATTGAACTAAAATACATTCCAAATATCTAAGAACAACCAATAAAAAATCCTCCTACCATTTCCTACAAGAGACCACAAGATAACCAAAATAATCCTGTTATGCCTCCGAAAGTCAAAAAAGTTTACAAAGTTAAAGAGAAAGTGGTTGAACAACCTCCTATGGTTCCTTTTGTTCCTACCCTAAGGGAAGAAAATAAACCTATGATTGACAAACTTGATCCTACACAAATGCAAATTGACAACAAATTGAAATGAAACCAAAATTCTAGAGAGCGTAGGCATAGACGTTGTGCTATTGCTCGTATGTTAAAAGCTAAAGAAGAAAAAAATAACATAGAAAAGAAAAATCCAAACTTACCTTATGTAATTCATGATGACTCTATAACCTCACCTTAATGTAAACAAGAACCTTCCATGGACATTAACATTTGACCTCCTATTGTGATTAATATAGATGATGACATTGATATTGCGAAGATTGATGAACAAGTGAATAATGAGTTGAATTCATTTTTTTCCTATTCTACGAGCTTAAAATAAAAATCTACTAATAAGAGTGTTGAACTTGGGGCTTCCCCTAGCTCAACACTTGTCATTGTCCCTTTGGATAGTTGTTTTCCTTATGTTTATACCAGCCGAGATTGGGATGCAAATGAAATGCTATAGGTTGACTCACATGTGCCTTACTAGAATTTTGCTTTGTTTTATTTTTCATGTTCTTTTAAGTGATTGCATGTGCATAATGTAATCCCCGTTTTTTTTTTTATATATATCTCTCTCTTTTTATACATTTCTCTATATGTATCTACACTCTTCTCTATGTTGTAACATTTTTATCTTTTTGTTTGTCTTGTGTTTTCCATTTTGGGATGATGCAAGACATCACTCAACATTTAGATCTCTTCCATGTTGATGGGTGCTGCCACAATAATGGGTTACACTTTTTGGGACATCTTGATTTTTGCTAAAATCACATATTTTTAGAAAATATAATGATTTAAGCCTTAAAAAGGTTCCATTTTAAGGGTTTTAATTGAAGAGGGTTTGATCAAACCCACTTATATCAAACTCCCTTGAATAGAAAGTTGCTAGTTTTAAATCATACCTATAATGGAGTCTCCTCTACACCTATCAAAATGCTGATAAAAAACCACTTTTGATTTACCTTTTAGGGGATCAAACTAATTTATTTAAATTTTTATTTTTTTAAACATGTAGTCCTTATTATAAGCTTCCCAAAAATTATAATTTTGCATATGTTTAATTTTATTATTATATTTATTTTTTATTTCTTGTGAATGTAGGTTTTTCAATGAACATCGAGGTCTTTATTTCACACATATGGAAAAATAGGAAAAGAGAGAAAAAAAATTCTTAAAAATGCATGTACACTAGCTATTGATGTCCTTATTCCAACAAAAAAATAATAAGCTAATTCAAATCAATACAAAAAAATTTATGCAGCTGAAAGTATAATATATCCAAATTATAATTACTCTGAATTTGAAAATTAATTAAAAATATATATGAAACAAAAAATTATGAAAAAATATCCATCCACTAGATAATCATGTGAAAACATTGTATTTAAAAAGTTAGAATTGTATTCTTTCTATAAAAAAAATTATGCAGCTAAAAGTAAGCATTAGTTTTTGAAAATGATTTTTAGTAAGAAAATAAGTTAATAAAAACTACATAAAATAATTCACAATTTATTTTTTAATTTTTTTTAAAAATATAATTAGATTCTCAACACAAAATATCACAAATCACTAGTTTTCTTCATCTTCAAATTCTTAATGGTTTAACTTCTATAGGCATACGAAAGTGAAGATCTGGTGAAAAATGTTGATTTCGATGTCAAGTTTGGCCAAAAAGTGTAACCCATTATTGTGGGATCACCTTGACCCGAAGGATTTTTATTTTCTTTTTTCGCTCTCTTTGTGTCATTCTTTCACTTCTATGAGTATTTTGGGAATGATGACAGTTCCACACTCTAAAATAATATTGTAGCAAACACATATTGACCTCGAATCCATAGATCCCTTATGTATTTTTGAGGGTAACCCCTCCCTCCTTCTTCATGAAAAAGCTCTATTTAGAGAACATATGACTTGGAAAATGGCTTTCTTAGTAAGCTCTCATGTCTTGGGATGGAACATTGGCTACTTTAAAGAAGTTGCTCACAAAAATGGTGTTAGCATCTACTTTAAAGTGGGGGCATACATCAATGACATCTTTTGACATTCTACATATTTTATGGTGTTATTTTATTTTTCTTGTGATGCATATTTTTCTTGGTGGTGTCATTGGGTTTGATGTCCTCTAAGAGTGTGATATTTCTAAGTGTATGAATTTCCCTTAAGGTCATGATGCAAAGCAAGGCATCCCATAAGTGGAAATCTGATATACTTGACCTATCCTCTCTTGGAGACATTAGACACGATGATCTTGAAGAAGAAGACCTTACACAAAAAAATTGAGATCTCCTTGAACAAAAAACTATAGACATAATATTCATAAGTGTATAGCATTGTGGTGCCTTATTTAAGTTTTCAGGAGGATAACTTTAATAGGGTATGGGAGCCTAATATGATTATCTCATTTTCCACCCTTTTGGTACACTGACTTAGTGGATGCCCTGAGGTTCCACTACCCCAGAGTAAGCACGTATGTCATTTACATGGTGGACATTGAGTTCTACTTGTGAACGTTTTTGGATAAATAGTTAAGACATGTTCCACATCGCATTGTACAATTGAGGCTTGATTCTTCCCCCTTTTCTTGGAAACATATATGTATTCCACATCACGCTGAGACGGTTGAAGCTTGATCCTTTACTTTCTATTTTCTTCCTAGTCTTTGATAGTGTATGATAGTGTATCTTTGTCATTGCTACAAACATAAGTGTCTTGAATGTCTACTTTAGTGTGAGTCTAACATGGGGTCACACTCACTAAAGTGGGGGGAAAATGTAGTAACAATAAAAGTATCCCTTTTCCTTACTTAATTTCAGAATAATTAATATTAAAATTAGTTTAATGTTGCCTTGATTGTGTTGTAATGTGTTTTACACATTCACATTAAGTATATGACTCTTTTAATAAAATGGACTTAATGGTGCCTTATTTGGGGTGTTGTAATGTGTATCTTTACACTTTCACACTAATCTAGGGCTTTAATTAATTAATTGAGGTTAATTGGTCCCTTAAGTTCAAATACAAGCCTAATTTATTGGATTTTCTAGGGGATAAGACTCGACACTCAAATAATATTTCACAACACTTAATTTTACAAGGAATGTCCCCTAGTCTAGTGAACTAGGACCCATTAGCTACCTAGAAAATGGGTCCCCACTAGGTCGTAGGATCCCTGTTTTGCATATTATTTCGCATCCCCCAAAATGTGTCCTAGTTATGTATGTTAGAACCCATTCACCACTTGGAAAATGGGTCCTCACTAACTTAGGACACCTCCCTTGGGATATATTTTTGGTGATATTTTAATAAATTCAAATCCTAGATTTGATGTTAGCTTGTGTAATTTGAATTTTGGAATTGAATCTTAACTTATGTTTAAATATAAGGCTATTTCACATAGTTTCACCTAGAATATTTCAAGCAAGCTAGGAAATTTTCACAAGAGCATTAAAGAGCATTCAAGAAGACATTCAAGGGAATATTATCAAGGTTTCATTGCAACAATCAAAGGTCTATTATCATATCAAAGGCACACATGTTGTTTGAGCTAACACGTTGATGTAGAGTTAAAGATCACTTCAAGCATTCAAAGACATCATTTCATATCAATTTTCATGAACAAGAACAACATTCATTGAGGCCACTACATGCTAATTTTAGATTTACATTCTAAGGTTCAAACAAAAGTGTGTTGAGGTGTGACATAGAATTGTTCCTTCATCATTCTTTCTATTTCTATTTCATGTTTCATTATTTCATTACAAGGTTTGATTACCAAAACGAGGTTTGACAAAGGCAAACCAATATTCTGTAACAATAAAAAATTTCTCCTCTTTGATGTGTGATTGCAGCTTTTAGGTTGAAGATCAAGTATCTCACAAAAGTTGTCAAAGTTGTCAAAGTTATCATCTTTCTTGCAAGATAACAAAAAACCTTCTACAAAATTTATTTCCGACTTTCGAGAGTTGAACACCTAGGATCTGGGAGTGTAGACATTCAAGAACAAAACCCATAAATCAATTTTCTAGAACCCTAGTAGGGACCTATTCACCACTGGGCGAATGAGTCCTTAGTGAGGCCCGAAAAAAGTAGTTTCTACAATAGGCACACATCATTTTACCATCCTAAAACCTACCTTTTTATTGTTATATCAATTAGGTTTGTTATTTGATATTCATTTATACATATTTTAATGAAATATATAGTGAAAAGCATAGCTTCATCATCTTGTTAATTCATTTTGGTGAACATTCGTGTTCTTATGTTTCAATTAATGAACGCTTATCTATAAGAACCTATGTGTAGGTCTCCTTTTGAGACCTTGTGAGGAGAACTATGTGTGACTTCAATCCTATTTGGAAGCAGGCACACAGGCAATCCTTGGGTGAAGGATGCCCCTATGACCTCAAGTAAAAAGTGGGAGGGTTCAAGGGGATAAATCTGGGGTTTAGGATTGTTCCTAACTGATTTTAACTTCCCTCTTCAATAGGCTTCAATTTGAGGCTAAGTAGGTATTATATAATTATGTAAGAATTAAGGAAACCTAAAAACTTGTAATTAACACATAATATGCTTTTAAATAGGAATTTATATGAAATAAGAGAATTGAGTACTTTATATTTGTTATTTTATTATATATATGTACATGTTGGTTAAAGGCCATATCATGTTGGTTCAATGTAACTCTTATATTTTTGTGAAATCTAACTCCATTTCTACAGGTCTCTATGTACAGTCTCTTAGATTTGTTTATTGAGATATAATTGTCTAGGTCACTTGACTAGTATTATGAATTTTAGTCTAGAAAAATGTATCCCTTTATATTTTCACACTTGTTTGGGCTTCTTTATGCCTTATTTTATCCTAGTTTGCACCTACAAGCCTTATTTAATGCATATTTCTGAGGAAAATCTTGACATGTATCTAATAATCAATCATAATTTAATGATTTTGGATTGTATGGTCTAGATTTATTGATTTGGGACTCATACGCCACCTTGGGGTTTCGAGGCCTAGTCCTGAATTTGGCATAGAACTTAACAATTCTTGAAATTTGTGTCCCAAACTTAGCCTGTTGGGACTCATATGCCACAATTGGTGTATGAGTCCAACTAGCTTGGACCTATTTTAAGTTCAAATTATTGGCATGATTTTATTCTCCTATATCTGATGTCGGCTTGTAGTGTTGTAATTTTGGGAAATTTGGCATAAACAAGTGTAAATACAAGGTTATTTCACATATTTTCTCCTAGCAACTTTTATGAGAAAGTATCCTATCAAGTTTATGATCAAGAGTTTACAAGAGAATTCAAGATAATTCAAGAGTGATTATCAATCATTTTGGAGCTATATTCAAGATTCAAGCTTCATGTACAAGTCATCATGCATCACATGTGTTTATTTTTGAGATTACATTTATGATGTAGGTCCTTATGATTCAAGCAAGCATTCAAGTCAAGATCCATAGCATTTAGTCAAGAGTCAATATCTATATTAATTCTATCCATTTCACACAATATTGCAGCCTTTTGTTCAAGGGTTTGGTGAGTTGCATCATAACATATGTGTTCATTCATCATTCCTTCATTCTATATGATTTCATTTCTAGGTTTGATTAACAAAATGAGGTTTCACTAAGGAAAACCCCTATCTACTAAAAAAGGAAAAAAATTCCCTCTCTTTGATGTGTGATTTGAAGATTTAGGTTAAAGATCCATTAAAGAGAAAGATTGGAGAAAGTTGTCAAGTGGTCAAAGTTGTCTGAAAGTTGCTATCTTCACGAAAAGTCACCTACAGAGTAGAATTGAAAATTTCAAAATCAAAGATCAAAAGGGAGATAAGCTACAAGAAATTACTAAATGATACCAACATTTTAGATGAACCCTAATACTAGGACTAAATTTCCACTTGTGGTATATGAGTCCCAATATACTAGATTTCAAGCATTTTCTATAGATCCTAGTTTAGTAGTTCCAGATTTTGGATTCGACTCGAAACCCTGAACTAGGACTAAATAGCTCTACTAGCGTATGAGTCCCAGTGTGCATTAAAAGTCAAAATTTGAAGATTTCGGACCTTATTTCAAGCATCTTCAATTTTTTAGGCGCCCCTGGGTATGTGTAGGATCATCATGGAAAAAATAGGCCCTTAAGTGGCAATGAAAAATCAAAAAATCAGAGTTAGGCAACTTGACGTAAAAATTTGAATAAGTTATCTATATTATTTAAAAAATATGTAACAATAGAATCTATAGCAAATTGAATTTAGTTTCTAAACTACTATGTTTATTTTTTTTTAAAATAAATTTATTTGGTGAAAATTTGAAATTTCAATGCAGTAGTACTTGAATTTCAGGGAAAAAAAAAGAAGTAAGTGTGTGTGTGACCACCCTAACCATATAATAGAATGATAATATTTTTTTATAAGATTTAAGATATAAGTAGAGGAATCATGTCCCAATGCGATGCATATTTTTTTGTAATTTTTTTCCAAGTAAATAATTAATTATGAATGTTTTATTACAAATTTTAAAAAATATAAAAACTCGTACGTCTGACCACCTTAACTTGGTCAAAACTTCATGAAATTCAATTTTTTTTTTTTTAATCCTATATTATGTAAAGCATAGAATGTGACACATGTTTTGGATCCAAAAAATGTGATACCATTTGAAAGCTATAGATATTTTTCAATCAGCCTATGAATCAGGACTTTAGTCGTAATTCAAATAGAAAATGAAAAATAATTATTTATTAAATTCAAAGCAAAGCATAATTTATATTGGTGTAAATTTTAGAATCTCCTTTAAAAACCCTTTTCGTTTCATCAATTTTGGGTAAAAAAAAGTCATTAGCCACATGGGCCATCATATCACTTACATATTGCCACTTTTTGGCCCATCATGATCCTGCACATACCCCCCTCTGTCCTTTCTTAGTTAATTATTTTTATTTTCAGTTTCATATCTTAGGTTGCATAGTTAGATTTGAATATCCTTTGGATATTCTTCTTTCCAAGCCTTTGCTTGGTGGTGAACCCCCTTTATCTTTAATCACACCCTAGGAGACCTTATAGCAGACCTCTTCTCCCAATTGCACCATTGATTGAAATATCTAAGGTTTCTTTGAATGAATTGAGAGTGAAATAGGCCCTCCTAGTTCTATCTCCCAAAAGGTGGAACCCTATTTCAATCTTTTCATTTTGGTGAACCTAGCCTTTGGACACCTTATTTTCTGATTTCGAGTGCATTTCAGTTTTAGATCTAGCTTACATTAACTTTTTATTAGATCTTGCATTAGTTAATTTGCATCTAGGGCTTCTAAATATTGCATTAGTGAAAGTGCATATAGGTTGCATTTTTACATCTTGCATCATTGAATCTATAATTGCACATAGTCTAGACATCATACAAATAGAAAACCTAACATTCACTCAGAATTTGTTTAAATTAGGGCCAAAACCCTAATCTAGGACTCATACTACCCTCTAGGTGATTTAGTCTCAATAAAAGTTGTGTTTCCTAATTTCTAGGAATTCTATGTTGACTGTTTATAAACATTTGAACCCTTCAAAAACCCTAATTGGGACTCATACGACCCTCTAGGTGATTTAATCCCATGTCAAACTTGAAACTATATTTTACAGCATTAAAAACCTTGTTTTTGTGCTTTCATTTCCTATTATTAGATTCCTATTTCAGTTTCCTAAATTTTTGTTTCATTCATTTCATTGGATCTATCTTAACTTGATTCATTTAGTGCATTGCTTAATTTCAAAATTACATTTACAACATTTCATTTTCAAATTGTTGTATACTGTAATATGTAAATTACCTTGTTTAGAATCTGAAAATTTCATGACATTTCATAATGGATATGTTCTTCAAGGTAAGCTTTGGATATCTTTGAAATTATTAGTGGATGTATCAAGTTGTTTCTTTGGAAATGATCCTAATGAAATTGACCTCACTCATTCTCACTCAGCTCCTAATGCATGTCCTACTTGTGATGTTGACATCATTGGAGAATATGATGACAACATGAACAACTTCATAAACAATTTCCTTAACAACCTTGAGGATAATATATCCTTTCATTCTTATATGAAACAAACAACACAACTTGAGATGTTTGGCCTTTTACATCCTAAAATTGAAACAAAAGTAGAGCCTAAGTTCCCTACAATAGGTGAATTTAGCACCTCTAATCAAGAAAACATTCAACCATCCTATGGTAACAAGGTAACCAACACTCCTATCACACTAGAAGAGACATATGGAAAATGATTCACGATTTTAAGCAAACAAGGATGTGATACAATAAATGAGCATGAAATCCATCAAATCTTAAAGAAAATACCAACTGAAGATGCCAAAGGGATAGGATATCAAGATCCTCCTCCCAGCATAAGTGCCCTTCCTAAATAATAACCAATTCCTTGTAACAATGATAAGGATGATATGATCATATTAGGTCCTCCTCCTAAACATCTAACTCAACAAGTTGGTGAATCTAGTAAGAAAGAAAGGCCTTACAAACTAAAGAAACTACAACTCCCTTGTCCTCCATCTACAACTAAAATAACTTTACATATACTTGTAAGCCAAGGACTTATTACATTACCACCCATGTGAGAAAACAGATTTCCAAATCCTAAGAACACAAACACATCACATTGCTCATATCATAGAATTTTTGGACATAGTAGTGATGAGTGTCATGCTTTAAAATAAATATTTAAAAAGTTTGATATTATAGAGATAATATCTTAAAGCATGTCCTTCCGCTCCTTGCCATGTAATAGTTGTAGGATCATCAAATTATCACTATTACATTATTTACATTCATTGCAAGTCATTTAAAAATACAAGGAGCTCTTTTTCATCAACCATCTCGGCTCATTCTTGTCTTGCACATAGTGGGGAAAAGAATTAGATAGCCTTTTCCTAGTATTGTACTTGATGTTGTGCCTTTGGATAGTTGTTTGAATTCCATATACGATGAACAATATTGAGATGTGAATGACCTACTAATAGGTGGACTCACATGTGCCTTACTAATCTCTTGCATCGTTATCTTTCTCATGTTATGTGTGTGATTGCATGTGTGTAATATGATCTCCCTATATCATTTTGTTTGATGCCTCTATCTCTTTGTGACATTCCTCTTTATGTATCTTCATTCTTCTCTATGTCATAATCCTTTATCTTTCAATTTGTCTTGTGTTTTCCTTTTGGGAATGATACAAGGCATCGAGAAATTTCTAGGTCTCTTCCATGTTGACCTGGAGGATTTTCTTTTTTTTTCGCTCTCTTTGTGTCATTCTTCTTGTTCCATGAGTATTTGGGGAATGATGATAGTTCTAAGCTCTCTATAAAAATATTGTAGAAAATACAAACTGACCCAAAATCCATGGATCCCTTATGTGATTTTGGGATTTCATTTTGGGGGAAACCCCTTTCCATGACGTAGTTTCATTTGGAAACACATGACTTGGCATAGGGCTTTCCAAATAAGCTCTCATGTCCTCTTTATTGTTAGCATTCATCATTTTATACTTTAAAACTTAATTTCTCATAACATGGTGTTTAGAAATTTCTTTAAAGTGGGGACATACATTAGCATTATTCTTCTGCAACTCAAGTTTCATCGTGTAGTCTTCTTATTTTATGTGATGTATCTTTCACTTTCTGGTGATATTGGGTGTGATGTCCTTAAAGAGCATGATATTTCTTAGCATATTATATTCCTCTTAGTGGCTTGATGTGACACATTGCATCCCCTATGTTGTGAATCTTCTATTCTTCGATTGGTCCTCTCTTGGAGACATTAGGCACAATTTTCCCTAGGTTAAGACCTTACATGAACTAAGAGAAACTTCTTTGAATGTACCTTACACTATTTTGCATTTACAATATCAATTATATGGCCACCTTGCATAACACACTTTTCTTGCTTGTGGAGCCATCTTGCTTGTTCATGGGTGTGAAGAATACAAAGTTGTGTTTTCCTCATGAATCCTATTGTTCATGTTGTGTGGCACCTTGTCAAAGTTGTTACGAGGTATAGATTTGGCATGGTTACTATATGGGAGCTGAACCTACGCGTGATCTTCCCATATTCACTTCTTGTCTATGTGAGCACATATTGTTCATGTGTGTATGTGTCTCACCTCTCTAGGGGATCACCTAGAGGATGACATTAGGTTCCACTAGCCTTCGTGAGTGTGCATTGGTTTTCATAGTAAACATCGTGTTCCATATGTAATTTTTTTGGACAAACAACTTAGATTTGATCCACAACATGTAGGAAAAATGGTCGAAGCTTGATCCACCCCTTTTTTGTTTATATTTTTTTCTTTCTTATGTCTTTTGAAGTGTATGCTTGTACCTTGTTTTCGATTCTTATATAATTTTCATGTGTGTTGTTTTGTGCCTATGTTGGTTTTTTATAGGATCTTGATCTTGGGGGCTTGCACAGCCCTCTTGATCATTGTCACCCTATCTCACTAGAATTGGTACACTTGGACCCCTCTTGATGCAATTTTATCTATGTTAGGGGCATGTGCAGGATCATCATGGAAGAAATAGGCCCTTAACTGGGAATAAAATTCAGAAAAATCAGAGTTAGGCAACTTGATGTACAAAATTGAATAAGTTAACTATATTATTTCAAAAATATGTAAAATAAGAATCTATTGCAAATTGAATGTAGTTTCTAAACTACTAGGTTTATTTTTATTTTCAAAAAATCTATTTGGTGAAAATTAGAAATTTCAATGGAGTAGTACCTAAATTTCAGGGAAAAAATAAGAAGTAGGTGTCTATCTGACCACCCTAACCACAATAAAATGATAATATTTTTTTATAATATTTTAGATATAAGTAGAAGACTCATGTCCCGATGTGATGCATATTTTTTTGTAATTTTTTTCCAAGTAAATAATTAATTATGATTTTTTTATTACAACTTTTAAAAAATATAAAAAACTCGTACGTCTGACCACCTTAACTTGGTCAAAACTTCATGAAATTCAATTCTTTTTTTTTAATCCTATAGTATGTGAAGCATAGAATGTGACACATGTTTCAAATTCAAAAACTGTGATACCCTTTGAAATCTATAGATTTTTTTCAATCAGCCTATCAATCAAGACTTTAGTCATAATTGAAATAGAAAATAAATAATAATTATTTATTAAATTCAAAGTAAAGCATAATTTATGTTGGTGGAAAGCTAAGAATCTCCTTTAGAAACCCTTTTAGTTTCATCAATTTTGGGTAAAAAAAAATTGGCCCATCATGATCCTACACATACCCTTAGTTTGAGTTGGAAGAAATTTCCTCCTCTCACTAAAGTGGGGGCTAAATGTAGCATCGAAAAATGTATCCCTTTACATTGTCACACTTTTTTGAGTAGTCCCTACTAAAATTGGGATTCTTTATGCCTTATTTGGCCCTATTTTGCATTTATATGTTGGAAGAATGAAGAATATCACATCCCTTGATATAGTTTTGTTGTCATTGATGTCATCATAATATATGAGTTGCAAACTACATGATCCAAGTCTTTGTAATCCGATATTATGAACCAGTAATACAAAATAATCCTTTGGTATTTTGCTCCAGAAGTCCTCTCTAATAATTGTTGTTATCTCAGATATTGGGCAATGGTTTGTGACTAGTAAAAGAATGCATGGATGGGATTTCATGTGTATAGGTGCTTGTGGTCACCTCTAGTATCATTTTGTTGATTAATTTTTTTTCATTTAATCTATTGTTTGCTGAACTAACAAGTAGGTGAAAAATAAATGGATTAAATTTTGTTTGCATAATCCATGCCGACATATTGTCGCGTGCCACACAGTTGAATTTTTTTTGAGGAAGTTTTGTGAAGCCAACCTGATTGATTAACTTATGGAAAATCAAATATATATATATATAAGATGTTTTGAAGATATGAAGGATGAATGCAATGATATGAGAGTGAAGAATACAAAATGTAATATGTTGGCATGCAAATTTATTGTGCTACAAAGGAATTGAATCAGCACTAGTGGTGTACTCTTATCAGTTCATTTCTGGCGGTTAGCCATTCTGTTACTTCAATTTTTGTAGGCAGTGAGCCTCCATTTTGGATAGTGAGTCTAGGTAGTAAGCCACTCTTTGTAATATCTTATAATTGGTTATACTATATTGTGAGTTAATCCTCACCGTGGTTTTTCCCATCTTGGGTTTTCCACGTAAAAATATTGGTGTCTCTTGTGTTATGCATGTCATGTTCAGTTAATGCTTCTATTATTTTTGCTTATCATATGCATTAGATTGGTTGGATGGTATTTGTTCAATAATTTTAAGAATATATTGATTCAACCCCCCCTCTCAGTATATTGGATATTTAACAATTGGTATAAGAGATTTGTTCCTTTGGAGAAGTCTAACAACTTGAGGGAGATCTTGGAGATTGAACAAATGGCTGATAATGCAGAACTCCAGACTGTGCTCGATGATCTTGAAAAAGCTGAAAGTGAGAATAAGGATTTGAAAGAGAATCTTGATGAAGTGAATGAATGCATCCGAAATTTGAAGGAGCAACTAAACAAATTCAAAGAGATAAATAGAGAAGTCAGTGATCAACTGAAACAAGAAAATGAAGACATTACAAACTAAAATTGCAAGTAGAAGAAAAGAAGAGAATTGAAGATTGATTGAATATAGAAATGAAGGACAAGTCTAATGAATGTTCTAGGATTAAGCAAGAAGTAGTGAATCTAAGAGCAGAACTGGAAAAAGTAAAATTATGTGAGGATAGTTTCAAATCAAGCTCCATCAGGCTTGATGAATTGATTACAGGATAAAAACCTTCTAAAGATAAAGGTGGATTGGGATTAGATATAGGTGAAAGCTCTAAAGCAATAAATGATCAAAAGTCTCAAGAAAAATGGAAGCCAAAAAGAAATTCCGGAAGGAAACCCCTTGTCAGACAACCAAATGCACAAAGGTACCCATCTTTCAATGGTACTTGTTTTTCATGTAACAAGTTTTGTCATAAGACAATTGAATGTAGAGGCAAGATGAATTAGCTCTCTGGTTCTTTCCCCAGACAATGATATGCTTGTAATAATTGTGGACATAAATCTAATGAATGCAAAACCCTGATGATGAATCGATTTAATGGAGATAGAGTAAATTAATCCTTTGTTGGTTATTGCTATAATTGCAATAAATATGGGCATAAGGCGAATTAGTGCAGATCTTGGATTAATGGAAATCACTCAAACCAAAGAAAAGTTATTTGCTATAACTGCAACAAACCAGGACATGTTTTAAAAGTGTGCAGAAGTAGAAAGGGAAATCAATCTGCTCCGGAAAAGAAGAATGAACTTGTGAAGAATGTTGAAAAAGAGGAAATAAAGCAAGAAATGAGTAATATATGGAAGAAGAAAGAGGATTCAAAATCTTCAGATGTATTTGTGCCCTTTGATGGTGCAGATAATTCTTTTGGGAGCTAGACCTAGCATGGTCTTAGAGGGAGCTTTAGCAGAAAATCTCTTGAATCCCCTAATTTCGGGCATGTCTATCCTTGGCACGAGGTGATGTTGTTTGAAGTGATTACACAAAGGTTTTGAAAAAGAAACCAAAAGAAAATATGTAGGTATGCTCGCTTGAAAAGTATATTAGGGTTTTTTAGTGAGGATGAAAGGTTTTGTCAGCTTTTCGGATTCCAAGTGCATTATATGTGAATTCGGGTATCACATTAATCTATAAAGTGAAATTATGAAGTCATTTTGATCACTTATGCAATCGAAGAAGGCAAAGAATGACTTAGAACATTTTGGAGTGAATTGTTGTGAGATTGGAGCAAACCCTAGTTTCAGCGATTTGTGAAGAAAAAGGTATTTTCTTTTGAAATATGTGCTTTTGTGAGCTTGTGAAAATTTTGTGTGAATCTTTTAAGAAGCTTGACATATAGAAAAATGGAAACTCCTGTGGTTGTAAACACAAAAGAAAGACCTAGACCCTCATACAGAAAATACTCCATGAAAATGTTTGAGGATGACCCTATGGGCGCTTTCTCTTTAGTTCTCCATGGCATCATGCCGAATAAAGACACAATAATGTATATTAGGGTAAAAACAAAGGAATTCAATGACATCAAATTGATCGATATGTGGCTAAATGATCTTACTAGAGATGATTTCTTGATAAAATCTAAATACTCAAATCTTGTAATGATGAAATTGAATTGTTGGAACAACTTCCCAAATTTTAGTTCCATAGTGGATGATTTGTATGTAAAGCCGGTCCTAAGTTGAATGCATGACCAATTCTTATGGACCCATGAGCAACATTTAATAACAAAGGAAGTGATCAAATCCATCACCAGACTATGTGACTCTCGATCAGTACCAGTGATGAAAGCTGTGAATAATGATATAGTAGCAAGTCTCACCAATGCAACCTATGACAAGAGGGCTCTTGCTACAAAGCCTATCACAAATCTAGCTATGAAGTATGCATCTATAATGATTGGCCACAAAATCTACTTCACTAACAAAGAGAAATTTGTGTCCACCACAACAATTTTTACTAGTTATGATATGTTTGTGAATAGTGTGAACTATGATCTATGTGAGCTTCATAGGTAGCAGCTACTTGAGAACCTAAGAATGAAAAAGGATAAGAAGTATCCCTTCAAGTTTGGTTCTCTTATTATGTGTTTATTATTCTATTTTCTCAAAATACTTCCAGGAAAATCTAGAACAATGTATTGGGACCCATCTCGATCGGTTGCCCATCAAATTTTTGAGCACATGAGTAAGTTGGGTGATGCAAACAATGTAGCAAATGCCATGTAGAATTATTCTCTATTTTTAAGAAGAATATGAATGAAAGAGACATCATTCCAAGAAGGATTGTTGAGAAATATAGGAATGACATTATATTTCATGTATCTTCTAATGAATTTATGATAGAGGCAGTTGAACCCTAAACCATCTGGATTCGGCCTCTAAGTTATGAAGTCTCAGAAGAAGATGTTGAAGGATATGTGCAACTTTTATTGAAGAGTCCTAAGGATCCGAGTGAACCCCGAATCGAGACTTACACAGAAAAATCCATGGAAGTGCGTCTGGAACACAACAAAGCTAAAGCACAATAAAATTTAAAGAAAATGCTGAAGAAATCCGGTTTCATAGATGAGGAGATAGCTCTAGGAAGAGATTTTGGAAGGAAATTTTTTGAAGAATCTCCTAGTGTAAGGAGATCTAGTAGGATCCCCTCTTCCACACCAGCCTCTGGATCTACTGTAGTGAAGATTGATCCTAACACTGCTAATAAAGGAAAAGGAATTGCCCCTTTCGGTCCCACTACTAGATTTGGAAAGAGGAAAGGTGTTCCTCCAATAGCCCCTACTAAGTGAGGAAGAAAATAAAAATCCACTAGGGAGAAGAACATGAGAATTACTGATGATCTAGAGGAAGAAGAAGAAGATCCTATTGCAAAGTTAACAAGAAAAAGAAGGGTAAGTGTTTCCTTCAGTGAAGGTGCATCACAAGAACCTAGTGTTGGATCAAAGAAAGTACACTATGTATCATCCTCAAAGGACGTTGATGAGCAAGATGTAAGTGATGTTGAAGCTAATGCAAAGAAAGCTAGAGTTGAAGAAGTTTTTGTGGACCAGGGAGAAAAAAATGCCTCTTCGATAAGACCTCGTTCCCCTCTAAAATTGGATGTTCTAGTGAATAATCTAGTAAATCATGATAATATGGTGAAGACCATAGTAGAAGCATATGATTTTGTATGAGAACAGGATAAAGAAACAATAATTCTATCCATCATCAAATATGTTATTATTATGGAAGCTAAATGGGATAACATTAGATGTGATGTTTCTAAAAATTTGTGGGAAATACTGATGAAAAGAAGAGCAGAGGCAGTTGAGTTAGAAGGAAAAATAAGAAATAAAGCATACAAATAAATTGCATCCTCCCTATCTTTGGATAGTTTAGAATATTTGAAAAAAATGTTTGCTAATATGTGCAGAGTAAAGAGAAGAGTTAACACTATGATGACAAAGGACAAGAAAGAAACTAGAGGAATAAGGAAAGAAATCAAAAATACTATCAAAATCACAACAATAAAATATGGAATGCTTGGCGCATCTAGTTTGACACCTGAACCTAGCAAATAAACTTCTAGAGAAGTTATGGAAGAACTCCTTTTCGATGTTGCTAATGAGAATGTGCCTTTGGAAATAAATGATTCAACTACCCTTTCAAAAACCGGTAGTACAAATGTTCTACCAGAAATCAATTCTATAAATGAGAATTCAAAAAATGAAAAATAGGTAGAAGAAAATGTTGAAGCATAAGTTCATGTTGCTACCCCTCCGGTTTACCCAGAAGAAAAAGATAGAAATAAGGAAGAAGAAGAGAAGAAGGAAGATGAAAAAGAAGAAGAAATTGAAAAGGAAAAGGAAAAGGAAAAGGTAGAAGAAGAAAGGTTAGATGGATAAGAGAATGCAGAAGAAGCAAAAGAAGAAGACAAAAATAAGAAATCAGATGTCATTGCTAGAGAGAATGAAGAAATAGCCTAGACGGTTGTAGAATCACAAAATTCCACCGAAGAATCCTCCTTTGGTGATGATGTACTAAAAGGACTACTATCCAAGTGGATCATATTTCAACTAGTAATTCATCCAGAACTCTTATAGCTTCCTATGAATCAAGGCTTTGCAGATATGAACAAGATTTCTCTGATGCATAAACTGTATTGGGTGATGTATTTCATAGCTCTAGTAGAAAAGAAATCTTGAAAATGCATCAAAAAGGAACTGAAATCATTGATGATTCTATTAAAGACCTACAAGATGTTACACCGGATACATCTATAGACACATCTCTTTCTCTGGTTGAGAACTTGAAGCTCTTATTGGACTCCTTCAAGGAGCATTCTACAGGACTTATTGAGAAAACAAAACAAGATGCGAAAGAGAAATTGAATGAAACAGTGTTGTTGATCCTCCATGACAAATGTGCTTTGGTACATACCAATGTAGAGAAAAGCCTTGAAGCTATGAAGGATTGTGAAGCTAAAGCCAACTCTATGTTTGTGTATTATATAAGGTGGCCTGATGCCACACAAAGTATAAAAGATCTCATGGACTCAATCGAGTCCCAGCTGGTCGCTATCTTAGACACCTACAATGTATCTATGGATACAGATAGATTAGCTTGGAATGCCATTTGTGCACATAGAGAAAAAAAAATTATGTTACAGAAGCAAAAGGAAGAGATAATTATAAAATTTTGCTTGCTTGGTGATTATGTCAAAATGGAGTATGCTCTGGTAGCCAATGCTTTGGTTAATGTTGAGAATTTGGACAAGATCAATTTGACCCTAGACACTCCAGATGAAGCTGAAGAAAATTTAATTTCCTTAGAATCTTTGAACAAACTACTAGTATTTGTTAAGAAGAGTTGGGAGAATGGAAAAGCGGCCTGTCAAGGCATTCTACAGGAACTACAAAGTGCTCCCTCCTCTAGGTAGAATTTTTTTTTGTTTGTTTTACATTGCTTGGGATAAACTCCTTAGGGATATTTTTAGCAATATGATTCCCTATGTTGTTCATACCGGACCCTATGTATATAATTTTTTTTCTTATGTTTTTTGGATGACTTTGTCTTTGATGTTAAAGGGGGAGAATGGAAAGTGGAAAAAATAATAAGAGTCAGTGAATTTATTTTGGCACATGTTGCCATCAATGACAAAGGAGGAGATTGTTGGAAGAATGAAGAAGATCACATCCCTTGATATAGTTTTGTTGTAATTGATGTCATCATAATATATGAGTTGCAAATTGCATGATCCAAGTCTTTCTAATCTAGTATTTTGTACCGATAATACAAAACAATCCTCTAGTATTTTTCTCCAGATTTCCTCTTTGATAATTGTTGTTATCTCATATTTTGGACAATGGTATGTGACTAGTAAAAGCATGCATGGACGAGTACAGGTGCTCGTGGTCACCTTCGGTATCATTTTGTTCATTACATTTTTTTCATTTAATCTATTACTGGCCAACCTAAAAAGTGGGTGAAAAATAAATGGATTAAATTTTGTTTGCATAATCCATGTCAACATATTTTTGCATGCCACATAGTTGAATTACTTTTGAGGAAGTTTTGAGAAGTCGACCTGATTGATTAATTTATGGAAAATCAGATATATATAAGATGTTTTGAAGATATGAAGGATGAATGCAAGGATATGAGATCGAAGAATACGAAGTGTAAACTACTGGCATGCGAATTTTTTGTGATACAAAGGAACTAAATCTACACTAGTGGTGTACTCTTACAAGTTAATTTCTGGCATTTAGCCATTTTGTTACTTCAATTTTTGTAGGTAGTGAGCCTCCATTTTGGATAGTGAGTCCAGGTAGTAAGCCACTCTTTGTAATATCTTATAACTAGTTATACTATATTGTGAGTTAAACCTCACTGTGGTTTTTCCCATCCCGGGTTTTCCACGTAAAAATCTTGGTGTCTCTTTTGTTATGTATTTCATGTTCAGTTAATACTTCTATTTGTTTTGCTTATTATATGTATTAGATTGGTTGGATGGTATTTGTTCAAAAAGTTTAAGAATATACTGATTCAGCACCCCCTCTTAGTTTATTGGGTATTTAACATTATAAGCCTTGTTTAATCCATCTTTCTGAGGATGATCCCAACATATATCTAATAACCAATCATAATTTAATGATTTTGGATTGTATGGCCCATATTTAGTGATCTGGGACTCATATGCCACCTTGGGTGCATGGGTCCCACCTATGTTTCAAGGCCTAGTTATGAATTTGGCATAGAACTTAACAATTCTTAAAATTTGTGTCCCAAGCTTAGCCTATTAGGAATAATATGCCAAAAATGGTGTATGATTCCCACTAAGCTCAGACCTATTTTAAATTCAAATTCTTGGTAAGGGTTTTATTCTCCTAGATTTGATGTCAGCTTGTAGTGTTGTAATTTTGGGAAATTTGGCATAAACAAGTATAAATACAGGGTTATTTCATATATTTTCTCCTAGCAACTTTTATGAGCAAGTATCCTAGCAAGTTTATGATCAAGAGTTTACAAGAGCATTCAAGAGTGATTATCAAGCATTTTGGAGCTATATTCAAGACTCAAGCATCATGTCAAAGTCATCATGCATCATGCTTATTTTTGAGCTAGCATTGATGATGTAGGTTCTTACGATTGAAGCAAGCACTCAAGTGAAGATCCATAACATTCAATCAAGATTCAAGATCTACATTCATGCTATCCATTTCACACAATATTGCAACCTTTTTTTCAAGGGTTTGGTGAGTTGGAACATAACATATTTGTTCATCCATCATTCTTTCATTCTATTAGATTTCATTTCAAGGTTTGATTACCAAAATGGGGTTTGACCAATGAAAACCCCTATCTACTAAAAAAACAACATTTTTCCATATCTTTGATGTGTGATTTATAGATTTAGGTTAAAGATACATTGAAGAGCAATATTGGAGAAAGTTGTTAAGCGGTCAAAGTTGTCACAAAGTTGCTATCTTCACAAAAAGTCACCTACAAAGAAGAATTCAAAATTTTAGATCTGGAAATTAGAAGGGAGAGAAGCTACAAGAAATCACTAAATGATTAAAAAAATTTAGACCAACCTTCATACTAGGACTAAATCACCACTTGTGGCATATGAGTTCTAGTATACCAAATTTCAAGCATTTTTTGTAGATCCTAGTTTAGCAGTTCCAAATTTTGGATTTAGCTCGAAACCTTAAACGAGGACTAAATCACCCTTATTGGCATATGAGTCCCAGTGTGCATTAAAATTCAAAATTTTGGGATTGCAATCCTTATTTCAAACATTTTCATTTTTCTAGGTGTCACTCTATCCTTTCTCATTTCATTATTTTGATTTGTAGTTTCATATCTTAGGTTGCATAGTTAGATTTGCATATCCTTTGCATCTTCTTCTTTCCAAGCCTGTGCTTTGTGGTGAACCCCCTTTATCTTTAATCAAACCCTAGGAGACCTTATAACAGATCTATTTCCCCAATTGTACCATTAAATTGAGATCTCTAGGGTTTCCTTGAATGAATTGAAAGTGAAATAGGCCCTCCTAGTTCCATCTCCCAAAAGGTGGAACCCTATTTCCATCCTTTTGTGAATCCTATTATTTATGACCCACATAAGTGCAAACCTCTAATATATTTGAGAAGTGATAGGAAGTCATTGGACTATGCCAATGATCAATGTTTGTGCTACTTTTAGGTATTAGTTAGAATTCACTTGGTTTGCAGAGGTGAAGGTAGTAGGATACCTTGCTTATGATATTTTAAGAGTTTTGTAGGTTGTCATTGGACCATCCTAATGGTGGATGCCTATAGCTATTGTTGTATCTTGTGGATTATTCAATATTCACATGGTTCAAAGAGGTGGATTTCTAAGGGCTATCTAGGATTTGATATGGTAATAGTTGCATGGGTAGTTACCTTAATGTGTGGATAATGATAATTGGAGCTAACCATTATATTAGGATAATTCATTCATAGTCACCTATAGGATGAGGGTAGTTGATGACAAGTGTTATCCAAGATTGTGAAGAAGATGGTTTATAGTATCACTAAGGTTGGAGGGTGGTATTTATCAAAAGCTACTCTTTCCTTGGTGGACAAAATTATCATTTGCCAGGCCTATAGGCTATTAAATTTGGAATCCACTAGGCTAAATAGTCTCACTACTTGTGGAAAGCTTTGGGATGAAGTATGGACCCCTATTGTAGCATGTGATACACTGAATCCCCTTCCCAATTTCTAGATGGTATAATTGGCATTATTGGGTTGAGGATGGACCCTCAATGTAATATGAGATACACCAAATCATCTCCATTGATGTTTGATGGTATAAAAGATTAAATAAAATGATGGACCAATGATGTAGTTAGTGATGTATTAAAATTCCTTCTCTACATGGAATGTACTAAGGGAAGGTGTTAGTTATCTATTGTGGATGTGTCAACCAATCACTATGTGTATGTGATGTATGTTGGAGCTAGTCATTGTGTAAATGTGATGCATGTTAGAGCTATTCATTATGTATTTGTGATGCATATTGGAGCTATTCCTTATGTACCTATGACTTATGTTGGAGATAGTCACTATGTATTTGTGATGTATGTTGGAGCTAATAATTTTATATATGTCACAACATATGTTAGAGCTAGTCATTGTATATATGTGATGTATTCAAGAGCTAGTCAATATGTATTTGTGATGTATGCTAGATTTTCAATAAAACTTGGTAAGAAAAATATCTCGTCTAGATTATCTATGAATTATTAGCTTCTATAAAACTTGTATAACATCCAATGAGTTTCAAGAAATTTTCCTAGTGAGAAGTTGGGACATTGCAAATTTCATAAGAAAGGTTGTTGAGAAAACATGGGTTGATCGACAAAAATAGTCATTAACAAACCTTCAAGGTAGAGTGAGCATAAATATAGATGGTAAAAGAAAAGATTATCAAAATAATATAAACCTCCATGGAATGGTTTTCATAAGAGAAAAATAGCTAAAATGTCTCTTAAGTAATATTCACTTTTCAGAGGTATATGAACTTACCTGTATAAAGGATCACAAGGAAAAATGCCCCTATGTCTAACCTCGTCATTCTATACATAGTTAGATCTCCAATTGAAGAGCACCAATTTGTTCCATGAAATAAAATATCTATTATTTACTACACCTTTTGTATGAAATTGCACTTCGATCTCTAGTTGTGCTAAAGTAATGTTTAAGTTTAATAAAGCCTAAATAAATCTTTTTATAGTTGCTTTCCCAACTTTTAAACACCTCTACAACTCACCTCAACCCAAAACACCTTTATTTACACCTTCCCTCAATGTTTCCTTCCAAAAAAATAAATTAAAATGGTAGATTTAAGGCCATCTATTAGTATCTTTCCCTTTGTGCTTTATCCTTCATTATTAGCTATGAATTTTCTCTATGTTTTCTCCCTCATTCCATTCTCTCCTTCCTCCCCCTACTCCCTAAATTATGTATCATTTTTTCTTCATCTAAGCCCAAAATTTTTTATTTAAGGAGGTCATGGATGGAAGACTACCAATATGCCAATTATTGACCTTTGACCTACAAATTAGATGGCTCAAGGAAAATGGGTGTCGTTCATTATTTACTACATGACCCTTTCTTCTTTATGTGTATGCCCATACTTTTGTTGAAATTTTGTCTCATTGTTCTCTTCTCTTATCATGGCATCCATGGTTGTTCGACTACTTTCCTTAGCTACCATTCTACAAATTATAGAGGCCCATACCCTTGTTGTCCCATCCATCCTATTCTCTTGAATGCTATATTTATTTATTTATTTATTCTCTTGTGAATCATCCACCATGGAAGAGGTCATCATGGGGATGTGACAATTTTTTTGGTTGTTTTGTTTGGGTTTCTATTGAGATCCCAATGGGCACATTTGGAAGCAAATTGTGACTTAAAATTTGAATAAATTAATGTGCTTTAAATGTCGAGTGACAAAGTTGAAAAAAACATGTAAAATTAATATAATAAAGAATCAATATCATAATGCTTCCTAGATAACACTTTAGGTAAGCCTATGGTTTAGACAAGATGTTAATGTCAATGTGGTAAACACTAGGTTGGAATTATGATCATTTTCTATTTCTCTCTTTATTGGAACCATAGAAACCACTTCACCTTTCACCTTAGTACCTATAATTAGAGAAGATTCCTTGCACAATTTTTTCCACCATATGTTAGTTTACATTATTCAAAAATATAATCAATGTATCACAAATAATATCCACATTCAATAATAAGAATTAATGGTTCATAAGCACACGCACACACAAATCAAGTAGAACATCATAGTTATAGGTTCACACCATGTGATATCAACAATAATGTTGAAAATAATAATAATAAAATAAATTGAAAGCAAAGTTAAGACATGGTATTTTCACTTGGGAGACCCCTTTTGAACAGAAAACCTAGCATAGTTAAAAAACACTATTGCAAAAATTCAACCATTCTCTAATACAATAATGAATCTCTTATTTCACCCTTAAGTATGTGTAGATATAAATCTAGGCACATCCAAAAGGGTTTTATATATTACATGAAATTAAGTAAAAGAAAAACATTTGTTTTAAATATATGGATGAAACCAGAAAAGCCTCAAATAACATCCAATATTCTTTTTAAATACTAACAAATAAAAAAAAAGAAAATTTACAATTTTGTGATCAACTTACAAAATAGATTCCATTCCAATTATTAAACATGAAAAATATACAACACTTTCAAAAAAAAAAAAAAACTTATAGATTCAAATTTTAAATATTACTTAATATTTTATTAATTTAAATGTTAAAAAGTAATATTAAAATTCAAAACTTAATATCTTTAAATAAAATAGTATACTATATTTTAATCATTCGTTTCATTTTCACATTTCAATATACAATACTAAATAATTATCTTATGTTATTTAAAAAGAAAAAAGAAAAAAACATCTTTTAACTATTACAGAAAGCTTTCCGTTATATGCATTAACTAATTCTATGAATATATAAATTATTAATACTTCACATTTTGGCCACTGGTTTCACATAAAAAGCTGCTTGGTTATAAATTTGTTAACTAAAATATATTTCGCTTGAGCTCCATAGATTGAAAAACAGTTTAAGAAATAAGATACTATATAAATTGCCTAAGTCCAATAAATGCTAAGGATAAGAAAAGGATATAAAGTTTAAGAAGAAATGTTACGATTTAAAAATACTACTTTGATCAATCGCTCATGTGAGAAGAGTTTTCTTTGCTCATGGTATTGAGTAATCTCACAACGTAGCTCATATCAGGTCTCTCTTCCTTGGTCGGCTCGGCACATTTGAGGGCTAGTTTTGTCACAGCCAAAGCATCCATGAGATCAGATTTATCACAGCCTTCCACTCTGAGCCTTTCATCCAAAACTTCTTCTAAACGATTAGAAGTCATCATATAACGTACATAGTCTGGAATATGGAACTGGCTTGAGCCACGTGCATTGTCAACATGCTTCTGCCCTGTTATCACCTCCAATACCACAATACCAAAACTGTAAACATCATGCTTGTAGGAAATTTTGTGGTTGAGGCAATACTCTGGAGCCCAATACCCTCTAGTACCTGCTATTCTATCTGTTGATCTGTGGGTGCCTTCCCAGTCCACATGCCTTGAAAGCCCGAAGTCTATAATTTTTACCTCATTATCCTTATTGTTCACCATCAGGTTCTGAGGTTTGATATCAAGATGTATGATTTTATTGAGATGTAAAAATTCTAGTCCTTCAGCTATACTTGATATTATCCTCAGACATTGCTTCCAATTCAGAGAAAAATTTGCACAATTTCCTCTCAAGTATTCATCCAAAGTGCATCCACTAACATATTCATACACCAAATAAAATGTGTTTTCTTCAATACACCATGCAACTAAAGCAACTAAATTTTTGTGCTCCTTACCTTGCAAAAGTCTCACTTCATTCTCAACAAAGTTCTTGCCGTCTCTCCTGCACGTTTCAATTTTTTTATAGCCACATCCTTATCTTTCAAATTACCCTTATATACTCTTCCAAAGCTTCCTTCCCCATTTCGTAATGTTGGGTACAATAGCTTTTCATTTGAATTATCTCATGATGTGGGAGGTTTGTTAAGGTGGACAGTGAAAGACCTTGACCCAATTTCTCTTGTTCTTTTTGCTCCTGCTCTGTTCCATTTACTGTTATAATTTCTGACATCTGTGCTACCCAATTTTCAGTTTGTCCATTTTCTATAACTGTAGAAGATTTAGGAGGAGAGGAAGCTCTTTTGCAGCAGCCGTAGTAAAAACTAACTATTGACAACATTAGGAGCAGGAGTGCACCAGCTGAAAAGTGAAGAAACAGAATATAAATTGAGCAACAACTTTCGGTTACACTACATAAAAGTAGTTCCACTCTGAGATGATGAAACTGGGATTTAGATCCTTACCAATCGGAAGTGAAACTTTCAATTTTAGCTGTCTGTTATTGGATTTGTGCTGGTTCTGTTGAGTACCTGCGATATAAGATATGGAAGCATTTAAGTATGAAGGGAGGGAATTTAAACTAGAAATTAATAAGTGTATACAATATACTTGAGGGGAACATCGAGGAATGAATGATATTCTACAAGCATAGAGTTTTTGCTAAACTTTTCTCAATAAATATTTTAAATGATTTGTTTTTAACTTCCTTCTCAAAAACAGTTGAACAAGCAAACTGATTAGTCCATTTAGCTTTAGAAAACAAGATATATTTGCTTAATCAAGAAGTTCAGGTTTCTGTGACCCTGAACAATCTGTAATTGTTCAAAAGACACTTTCTCACAAATCTGCTTCTAAGTCATCCCTGATCTTTAACAAATGGGGATTAATTTGACATAGCAGTTCTTTTTTACTCCGACAAATATAGCAGTTTAATGCCCTTGCTTTGTAATGTTTCCTTGATTTAATAAATTTTTACCCTCCTTGATGTTAAAAGAAGGGTAAAAATTTGAAGGCATTACACAGCCTTATCAATCTTCATTAATTGGTCCAACTTTTGAGACAAATCCGGGGGTAAATGACCCCTGTCCACAATATTCCACTCGAATATGATTGAAACTTTACTTATAAAAATAACTTTCTTAATATCAATATAAATAATGTCAATAATGTTTAATGTTTGTTGTTTATTATTGTAAGATTTTAATATTTATTTATTAATTTTAAGTATTATTTATCGTTAAATTATTTCAATAGATAATCTATCATTTCTGATTAACATTTTCAAATTATATTTAAAAATAATTTAAACTATCAAATATATCGTATAATTGTCTCTCTTAACTATTAAAAATGAAAGATTTGAATGCAAAAAATATGTAGAATTTAATCTCTTTACAATCAAAAACTTCCATATCATCCAAAATAACCTTCTTTTCTAAAACTAAAAATTCAAAAAAAATTGATTGTTTTAACTCTTTAATAAATTGTAAAACTGTCAAAATTTTAAGAGTACATTAAAATACCTAAATTTTATTGATTTAAAAAAAAAAGATAAATTGAATTTTAACCAATAAAACTAAAAGTATAACCAATCCTGAACACTTTAACCTAATCCAATATTTATATTATTGCAATGCCTTTAAAATCTGATGCTAATAATATTATAATATTTTAAAATTATAATCATAAATTATTATTATAATTACAATTTATTAATAAATAAAAAATTAACATATCTTAAAAATGTGTAGATAAATAAATATTTAAAAAAAGAGAGCAAACAATCAATAATAAAATAGAGTGAAGAAAGTACAAGGCGAAAGTAGTAATGTAACAAATACAGAAACATAGGACATGTATGACATTAATTCTATGTAACTCTATTTTGATTTTTTGAATGCGGGGTAGTATGTTCAGAAGGGGTGATGAACAAAATGAAATGCAGGCCAACAAATTTAGACATCTTTAATTGAAAATTTGAGATGACAGGTGTGGCAGACATGTGAATACCTTTTCATGCTTAAGTGTGTTGGAGGGAAATGACTTAGTTGATAGGGTAATTGAAGAGAAGAAATGATACTCCTACAGTTCCATTCAACACCCTAGGTAATACTGATGTCTTAGCTTTCCTTTTGGGAAGGACAATTGTTTTTTATTATATTAGCAGGGAAAAGACAATTGTTAATATAGGCTACTAGAGACAGTTAATCTAAATCCTGAGTTGCCATTCTATTTCTGAACAAAGAATTTTGCTTGATATACCATTGTCAAATTTAGAAGTGTGTATGCAATGTTGTGAGAAGCAAAGTTCGAGATTTTGCTTTCTCTTATATTTGTTTGACATTACTAGATTTGCAATTCTCATAAACATTGTGGTAGCTGATGGCAAACTGTTTGAGAGTGGAAGACATGATCTTTCAGATCCCTCAAGTGGATTTTTCCCAGCACATTTTAGTTATTTTAATGGCATTTAAGGTTTATAAAGAAGTGTTAGCTTGTTCTAGTTGAAGATGAGTTCAGTAATTGTAAGTTCTTAGTGTTTTAAATGTTGATACTTTGTTGGATTAGTGTATAACTGCAATGTTTTGCTAATTATCACAGTATATTATAGATGGGTGAAGATGTTCTGATGTCCTATAATTTTTCGAGACCCAATTTCAAATTAGAAAAATTCCAGATAAAAATATCTAAAAATATTGTATAAAAGTAAACAAAATTTTGAAAAATGAATGGTAGGTGTATAAATAGGAGGTTGAAATGTTGAAGTATTCCGATCTGTACCAGAAGACGATCAACAACGTCCTCTGCTATTAGTGTTACTTTAATAGAACTTATAAGCAAAGTTAGTTAAACGAAGGAACTTAACATATCGACTTGGTAAGGGATAGAATATATCTGTAAAATTGTGGTATCCCATAATTTTTCCACACCAAATTTCAAACTTGAAAGCCCAGATAAAAAATCTATCAATTGCGTAAAAGTAACCCCAAGAGAAGAAAAATACCTTTGGTAGTGGAAATGCTGGGTGGAAGAACAGGAGGTCCAGATGCCGAAGTATTCCTATCTGTACCACATGACGATTAACAGCATCCTCTGCTATTAGTGTTACTTCCATAGAACTCAATAACAAAGTTAGTTAAAGGAAGATAACTTGACATACCCGTTTCATAAGGGATAAAATATACTCTGTTCGCCCGTATAATGTCTGGGTTGGGGATGTTGTTGAGGCTTATTATGTCGCCAATGTTGGATTTAAATTTTCTAGTTATCTTCCAAAGCGTACCTTTTGGGGGAACTGCATAAGAAACAATTGAATGCCATCCGGAAATAGGGCACCCACAACCCAGAGCTAGCTGTATTTTATCCCCTGTTTTGTATGTCTTGAATTATCTTTCTGTCCATACAGTATAGCTAAAATACTTGTCAGAAATCTCTCTTTCATATAAATCCACATCTGAAGGTTGCACTGTATAATTCACTCTGTAGAAGAATCCCTCGACTCCCAAGAAATCTGAGCAAGAGCAATGAATTTTTGCAAGATAATTAGGCCCAGTGAAAGGCTCCAGGTTTGAGAGGTTCAGTAATATTACGGAGATAAATATAAGCATCACAATTGAGAAGAGATGAAGTGGAGCAGTTAAGGGGTGGAAATGTTTCAGCCCAAGTTGAAGTGTAAAATCAATCTGAAAGTAAAACTGCAAGAAAAGCAATGGCTTTTGAAATGTTGTTCATGTTTACAAGGCTTTCCCAAATCATCCATCTTAATGCAGCCTTGTCTGTTGAGGCTTTCGAGCTAAATATTCAATTTGCTTTATGTGTTCACATTTTTTTTAGTTTGACTGCGATGTGATATGATTTAAAGTTAAATTTTATTTCTGTCATCAATTATCAATTAAATGTGTAATAGAAGTAATGTATATATAATTAAAATAAAAAATATAATAATAAAAAAAAATTATATGTTATATTTTTATTTAGGAAAATATTTTAGTGTAGAAAATGTAGTCTAATGAATTTTTTTACTATTGCAAAAATTTAATTGTTCTTTAATATAATAATAATTTTTTTCTTACTTCATCTTTAAGTATGTTTGGGTATATGTAGCTACACCAAAAGTGGTTTTACAATTTACATGAAATCATGGAAAATATAAACATTAGTGTTTTAAAATATGAGTGAAAATTTAAAAAAATACTCAAAATAACATAACACTAAAAAAATCAAGAAATGTTATTAGAAATTAAAATAGATTGATCCCATCTATACTATTAAACACAAAAGATATACCACACTTATCCAACATTCTCTCACATGATTGATGTTTTCCTTAAGGGCCACAATCTTAAAGTGTAATTTGCTGAGGACAACCATGCCCATTGATTTCTCGCACTAAGAAGATTTCTCAATACTCACAATTTTGTCAATGAATCAACAACATTGATTTTTGTATTAAATTATTTTAACAATATTTGATTACTTGCAACCATTGTCTCACAAAATGGTGTTATAATCCAATATGCTTTGACTAGGCATGATAAGTAAAATCCTTCACGAAATATATTGTACTTTCACTATTATTTTGAATCATTATCATCTTATGTATGAAACCAATTGCCAAGCACAACCTTTGTACCACACTAGTTACTTGTACACACATGAATATCTTCCATGTACTTTGCCTCTCCTGTAGATAATGCAGTCATTGCTTAACTTTTTCTCATCCAACATACTATTCTTGAGTGTGTATCCATTTGTAGATCTTCAATAATCAGCATCTTCAATCCAATTAAAATCCACAAATCCTTGCAAATTAAAATTTTATTTTCAACCATTTTTCCTTGATAATAAATAACATATTTTGAATTACTTCGTGTATATATCTAAAAATAATCATATTATTCTAATGTTCTTTCCCTAGTTTAGACATATTTTTACTCACAAATCCCATACATGTGTAATATCAAGTCTAGTATAGATCATTTCATACATCAAACTACCAACAGTACAAGGATATGGAATCTAACATATTTCCTAAAAAAATTCTTCTACTTTAGGACACTATTCAACACATAGTTATTTATTTATAGGAAATATGGAGTACTCATAGGTTTACTATCTTGCACCCTATATCTTGATAACATTAATTCAACATTTTCTTTTTATGAATAAGCCCATTTAGCTTTTTAAATTAACTAAAAAGCTAATCATACAATATTCACAAAAAAGGTAAGTGGTAAAAGTGTAAAATCTAATCATAAGAGTAGAATTTTTTCATGTAAACTAACAACAAATATAAACATATTTTATCAAAATTAGGAAGAGTAAGAAATGCATACCTTTAGCTAATTCATAGAAATCAATGAATAAATAGAATTCATTATACAATATACATAAATTAAGTGTACTTATTTTAGTGTAGAAAATTGTACTCCCTTCTTGGAGATGGTACAATTTCACACTTAATTTGGACCCATTTTAGTACCCTTGCATTCATGACCCTTTAATTTATCATTAATAGGCCTCTAAGACCATTTATTTTGGATCCTAAGACTTATTTTAGTTGAAATCCCAAAAAAATCAACAAAGGCATTCAATTTTCTAACAAACCAACATTTACTCACCCTGAAAAGCTAGGGTGGGATTCATACAACACCTTAGGAATATGAGTCCCCCTAGGTGGGACCCATATGCCACAAGTGGTGTATGAGTCCTGTGTGGCCCCTTTTTAGGGTTTGATAAAAAAATTGAGGCTTTTAATTTAATGTTTTGGTTGATGTCAGCATTTGGGATCTAATAAATGGTAAATTAGATGAAGTGCCTATATAAACAATGTTTCAAATCATTATTTTCGTCTAGGGAGATTGATTCAAGATCTAAGCATTCACAAGAACTCAAGCATATTCTCAAAAGAGCATTCAAGAGCAAGTAGCAAGCAAAGTTGAAGTCTTGGAGCAACATTATAGTGTTTTTTGCAAGTCTTCAAGCTCACTTTCATTCAAGATCTAGCATTGTTAAGGATTGATGATGGTTGCCTATGGTGAATCATGTTGGATTCTAGGTTGGGGAGATGCAATTAGCCATCAAGCCAAGCCTAATGAATTGTTTCCTAAGTGGTTTCATCTTCTATTATCACTCTAATTTCTAGCTAAAAAAAGATACATGCATTATTACGACTTATTAGGGTGATTAGAGATCTCTCAAAGTGGGTCATCATCTCTATATATCATTCTTGCATCTTATTCTAACACATTAGAATAGGGTTTTATGGCATTTTAAATCTCCTAGTCTCAGATGCACTAAAGATCAGGGTTTGCACTCATATTTCCTTTCAAGATCAATTATTTCTATCAAGGTTTAACTATCAAACTAGGGGTTTGACTAAGGCAAACCCCCTATAAGCAAATCAATACAATATTTTGTTTTGCAAGTCCTTTTAGTAGGTTTAGGTCCAAAAATCAAATTTGAAAGGAAGAGCAGAGATAGAAGAAGAAATTTAGATCTTGACTTTTTGAAAAAGTATAACATGATTGATATGCCACTTGTGGCATATGAGTCTTGGTATAACAGATTTTCCATTTTTTGAAGGATTCAAACTTGTTACTACCAAATTCTAGTTTTTGTCTAGAAACCCTAATATGGTACTAAATCACCCATCCTAACATATGAGTCCCAGTGAGCATTAAAGTCATCATTTCCAAGATTTTAGACCTCCATTCAAGCCTCTTCAATTTCTAGGTGCACCTCTATTCTTTCTCAGTCTATTATTCTGATTTTTAGTTTAATAATCTAGGTCATATAGTTAGGTTTTGAATATCATTTACATTCCTACTCTTTCCAAGCCTTGCTTGGTGGTGAACCCACTTTTATTCTTTTATCACACCCTTTAAAACCTTTATTGTAGATCTCTAAGGTTTCCTTGAGTGAAACTTGAAGGAAATAGGTGGAAAGGTCCTAAACCCTAGTTCTATCTCTCAAAAAAATAGAGCCCCCTTATTTTCTTAGGTTTCACTTATTATAATAAAGAAATTGAATGATCATGACCTATAACTAGCTACCTAAATTTATGTTCCTAACCCTAGAGAGTAACAAACCTAACCTTGTGGACAAGAGCCCCATTCACCACAACCAAGATATTTGAGAGAATGGATTCCAAATTTAAAGTGACAAGGTTGGAGACAAAAGGGAGAACGATAGAGTCTAAGAAATTTCAAGTAGAAAATTAGGAAGAGGACTATGATGATGACATATTATATTGGAGGTCCATCCTCATCACCAAAAGGGTCATGTAAAAAATAGACAATTAGCAAGAAGACTATGATCCATTCCATATTGTGCGATAAGGATTATCCTTATCTTTAAAATGTTCATGTATGTTGAAAATGATATTTTCATGAAGTGATGAATCTTTTTGAATTAGGGCATGTGCAAGATCATCATGGAAAAAATAGGCCCTTAAGTGGCAATAAAATTCAGAAAAAATCAGAGTTAGGCAACTTGACGTAAAAATTTGAATAAGTTAACTATATTATTTAAAAAATATGTAAAAATAGAATTTTTTGCAAATTGAATATAGTTTCTAAACTACTAGGCTTATTTTTATTTAAAAAAAATCTATTTGGTGAAATTTTGAAATTTTAATGCAGTAGTAATTAAATTTCAGGGAAAAAATAAGAAACAGGTGTTTGTCTGACCACCCTAACCACAATAAAATGATAATATTTTTTTATAATATTTTAGGTATAAGTATAGGACTCATGTCCCAATGTGATGCATATTTTTTTGTAATTTTTTTCCAAGTAAATAATTAATTATGATTTTTTTATTACAACTTTTAAAAAATATAAAAACTCGTACGTCTAACCACCTTAACTTGCTCAAAACTTTGTGAAATTTTTTTTTTTTTTTAATCCTATATTATGTGAAGCATAGAATGTGACGCATGTTTCAAATTAAAAAAATGTGATACCCTTTGAAAGCTATAGATGTTTTTCAATCAGCCTATCAATCAGGAGTTTAGTCGTAATTCAAATAGAAAATGAATAATAATTATTTATTAAATTCAAAGTAAATAATAATTTATATTGGTGGAAAGCTAAGAGTCTCCTTTAAAAACCCTTTTCGTTTCATCAATTTTGGGTAAAAAAAAGTCATCAGCCACATGGACCATCATATCACTTACATATCGCCACTTTTGGCCCATCATGATCCTACACATACCCATTAGTGGATTCTAGTGTCCATTACCCCTAAGCGACTAGCTACAAGTTTGTTCACCCTAGAAAATGGTAGTACAAGAAATATAACATCATGTGCCTTTTATTATATGTCAACTTACCCCTTCAAAACATGGATACTATCTAACACCAGTCATCTTTCTACTATTAATGAAACCAACTAACCTCTCTAATACAATAATTAGATACTAGTATTCATTATCTATATGGTACTAGTAATCTATCTAGCTAAACCATTCTTTTATGACAACATGGATAGCCACTATTGATTATAGACTTGGGATTGGTATGACTATTATTTCTTTACTCTTGGATGTAGTGCTTATTTGGGTGCTAATAGTATTTTATAGGCTTGAGGAGGTATGGTGTTCCATGGTATGCTATACCCATTGGGAATATTTTAAAATAAACTAAAAAATGAAGCATTATATGAAAAATGGTCTTAGGGCATACCTTATTGTTAAAGTTATGGTTAACACTATGTCAAGTAAAATATTTTTTGATCTTCATCTTCCACCATTCTAAAATATGGCTTCTCATGCTTGTATTTTGATATTATTTCCACTCATTTCCATTTATATTAAACCTTATTGTAGTGACAATGGAGGCAATACTCAACCAATGTTGCGCTTTTGATTCTTATTCTTTCTTTCTTGCATGTAGTGTGTCGAGTTATTTGGGCCATGTAGCTAATGATGTCCTATTTCATATATTTAAGAAGGTTTTTGAGCTACATTTTGAAACCCCTACAACTATCTTTGTAGTGGAAAATGCTCTTATGTTGTGGGTCTTCTTCATGGTGGATCATGAGTAATTTCTATAAGATTGATAAACATCATGAAATGATTCTTGGGAGGTATCTCCACCTACAATTATGTCAAAAAAATCTGCATATTCCTCATTAACTCCCCTTAAGAATATGATTTTAAGGGAATTAAGAGACAACATATTTTACTAAGACTTTTGTAAACATAATATGAACCATTCTATGTAGTTTTCAAAGGTTCATCTTTTTTATTAATCATCCTAAATATTTAATATGTTGGAAGCTTTGCAACATGAGCTTGAAGTATGGATGGTTGTGTTTGTTGTTCCTATGTTGTCATTGATGTCAACATGGTGATAGCTATATGGGAAGTCTGTTTGGTTTACCAGAAGTTGTTCTCTATCAGTAATACTCTTTTGTGATGGATTAGTGTGTTGGTATTTGAGTTTGGAATTCACTGCAAGATTTGATATGACTCTAATCTCTTAACCATGTTTTCTTGACTCATTTAGATAGCTATATCCTAGATCTTGTAACATCTTTTATTGTGATCGAGCAACAAGTTATCTTTGATAGATTTTAAATTTGTATCCTTTTATTGTTCTTTGCGTGGCATACTATGTGGGAGACTCCGCATTCTACTAAGGTGAACATTCTTATGTTGCAGTTTTGTTGATAGTCTCTTTGCTGATAGTATGATGGGAAATTAATTTGTTCTCAGATCTAGAAGGAGTATGCTTTGAGGATTACTTATTGTTTTAGAGAATTGCATTCTAGTCTTGGATGACTCAATGAATGCAATATATTATGAAGACTAGTTATGTTTTATGGATGATATCCAACTTGGTATAATGCACTATGTGGATAAAATATTTAAATCTTATATGGTGCCAATGAAGAAGGTTTTGATTATTTTGTGTTCATCTAATTAGGCCAACCTAATTGAGGAATAATATATACTTGTATATATATAAGATGAAGGATAGACGAGAGATGTACATGTGAGCGAGAAGGAGAAGTGAATGTGAACAAAGGAGAAGATCAGAGCCTAAATGTTTTATCAGTTGTGATCAACATAGTTTTGTTGAGCGACTATTGTGTGAGGCAGTACTTCTTATTCTGAGCTTCAATGGAATTGAACCATGCACTTTGAAGGTGTATCCTATCAGTTCAATCTTTTGGTAGTGAGCTACTATCATTGTATCTTGGTGGTTAGCCATCTTTTGTACTCAGGCAGTGAGTCGTTTAAGGACAGTGATTCCTAGTAGTGAACCCCATAATATTTTGTATCTGGATATAATATATTATGAGTTAACACTCATTGTCATTTTTCCCCTTTAGGTTTTCCACGTAAAAATTCTAGTGTTCATGTGTATGGTTGCATTGACTTGTTCCTATATTCTCTCTTTCCGATTCAGTCAGAATTGTGATTATGTTTAAGAGGATTTTACTATGGTTTTATGGAATACTGATTCACCCCCCGTCTCAGTATTCCAGATGTTCAACAATTGGTATCAAATCTTGGTTCCTCAAAAGAAGCCTAACAGCTTGAGGAAGGTCCTAGAATTTGAGTATGAGATTTTTTTTTCCTTCAGAGTAATTTCTATTGAATATTAAAAGAAATGGAAGTTTTGAAGGACAGGTTGATAAAATCAAATGAGTACATTGAAAAGCTACAAAGTAAAAGTATGGAAGCATGTGATCTGTTGGTTAAAGAAGAAGAAATCATCTCTAGCTTGCTGCAACAATTGGATGAGAAGAAAAGAACTCAATAATGTAAGGAAATTAAAATTCAAAGGAAGATGGATGAATGCATAAAGTTAGAAGAAGAAGTAGAAATCTTGAAATCTGATCTGGAAAAGGTAAGAAGTTTTGAAGAAAAATTTAAGATAAGCTTGGAGATGCTTGATGAATTGATTAACTCTCAAAGACCAGAAATGGATAAGAGTGGTTTAGGGTTTGAGGAAGGTCAAAGTTCTAAAGCGAAGAAATCCACTAGTAAGAAGATACAAAAATAGACAAATCAAGGAGTGAGGAATAAATTTCAAAAAAATTCTTGTCAAATGACATGATCTAGCACTAAAAGGTATTTATCCTTCAACGGTGTTTGTTATTCCTACAAGAAATTTGGTCATAAGGTAAAGGAATGCAAAATTAAAGTGAATGATTCTCTATCATTCCCAAGAAAATGTTCTAAGAACAAGAAGAATGGATATAAAGTTAGTCTATCAGATAAAAGGGAAAATGGAAAGAAGAATGTTATTTGTTGTAACTACAACAATCTGGAACACCCTGGTAGTAACAGTGGACGAAAGAAAAATATCTATCCGGTGAAGAAGAATGATCAAAACTTTGATCTGAAAGAAGCAAGAATGGTAATGAAAAGGATTTGGAGAAAGAAATCATTAGTCTTATTTGTGTTGACCTTTAGTGTAGATACTCCCATCAATTTTCAAATAAAAATAGTGGCTAAGGGGGAGAAATCATCATAAAATCTAATAGACCCACTCATCAGTACTTGTGTCATATCATGACAAAAGTGCATACTTAATATGGTAAAAAGGTTAAGGTATTTTCTTAGTGGCATGTGTGAAGGATGAAGTCTGTAGAATTTGAAAGAATGGAGGTGTACACAATTTTTGAGGCAATCTACTTGCAAGTTGAAGGAGTTATTGCAAAATCATTCAGAATGAAAGGAATAAATCCAAAAAAAATTAAAGGTTTTTGTATTTTTGGAGAAGTGCACAAAGGAATTTTAGAAGGCAATTAAAAGTTATAGAGTCTGAAGAAGATAACAGAAAAATTCAAAGTCAGCTCCAAAAGCAGGATATCTATACATTTCTTGTTGGAATTTTCAAAGGTATTCCTATTTGCACAATCTTTCACTTTTATTGCTATGGATAATTCAAAGGTTGTGAAGTTGTGTGGATAAAGCTAGGTTGAAGAGATATTTGAGGAATGTGTTGGAAGAGTCTGTTGGTGCATTCTCTTGCATCCCTCCGAGAGTGTTTCCTATCAAAGATATCTATGCATTTTTTTACAGTAAGATTGAAGAGATGTCATTAGCTCAGTTGAACATGCTTTGGGAAAGTAAATTAAAAGAGAGCCATGATCCCTATAGAGTATTAGTTGAGAAAAAGTTGAATGTTTAGAGGAAATTTCCCTTGTTTGAATTTGAGAAGAAGTATATTCAAATAGTGTTGAGTAGAATTCATGATGAATCTTTGCAGATAGATGAGGCACATTTAGAGATGTAACTGGTTTGTGTTCCTCCGAACTAGTTTTGAAACTGAAGACTACTGTAATACCCCTCCGTTTTGATCTATTGTGTGAACTCTGTTGTTTCCGTCTATGCTTTAGTTTTGGCTTTGTACTTGGACTATGTACTTGATTTCAGTGAATCACTGTTTTATCATGATGTATTTTGATATGGTGATATTGCATTTGGATATGATTATTATGACATGTTTGGGATTAACATATGTGGATAGTTAATTTGTGATGTTTCATGCTTTTGATTATGCTGCTATGTTAGGTGCGTCAGTTAGAACTATTGTATTGGTGAAGAGGACAGTATCACATCACTCGCTTTCGAGTGCCCTATGATCTCGTGATTTCCTCTTCACGATGTGCCTTATTTATGACATATTGTTGTATGTGGATATATTCTGTGTTGCAGGTTGACAGGTATAGGACATCGAGTCCACCTGGTTTCTCAGGTTTGAGCGTGTCCATTGCCCAACGACAATCGATTGGGAGATAGTAGCTAGGATTTCCATGTCGAGTCGTCACCCTAGTTGTAGTGTGTCATCAGGCTTAGTATGGTCCAGTTGTCTATTGTGTTCAGTTTGACTGGTTTCAATCTATTTTGGGAGTTAGAGTAATGTAGGAATTGTGATTCAATTATTGAGTAATTTGATTTAATTCACTGTTATTTAATCTTATGGTAGATTTAATTATTAATGGATTATGTTATTCATGTTGAAAGGATTAAAATTATTCATTTTGAAAATGCATGCAAATTTGAATTGGAATTGAAAAAATTAGAAAAATAAATTAAAAGTCAAATTTGAAATTCAAAATTCAAAAATTCAACCAAAAAAAAATGATATTTCCCATTTTTTGTTTTCAAAAATTTATGAGGGTTGTTGTGGGATTTTGGAAAAAAATTGCATTATCTTAAATTTCTTCACAATTTTTATGAATGGGTTTTTTTTGAGAAAATTGCGAAAGAGGAGAGGAAGATTGCTTGTTTTTGTGGGTTTGAAGGAAAAGCTTGTGGAATCTGAAATGCTCAAGAGGGTTTCAAGGCAGCAGTAGGTTCTTCAACATAATCCAAAGGAATCAGGTTCACACCTTGTTTGTTTGTGATTTTGTTGATTTCATTATATTGAGTAGTGAAAGGTTAAATTTCCATGTTTCTTTCAATCCTTCATTGTTCTTGATGTTCTTCAATTTGTTTTTAGTCTTCAATGGATTGTTTGGCTAATTAGACCTATGTTATTTATAGAATAATCCATGTGAACTTGGATTATATTTTTTTTATATATAATTTTCCTATGGTAGGGTTATGCTGGCCAAATTTCTTGAAAATAAAATAAATATTTTTTCCAGAATTTTATTATTTTTATTTCATTTTCTTATCTCTCTAAGTTCTGGTTTTTCTATTTAAAAAAATATATATATTTCAAAAAAAGGACAGTCTCATTTTGTTGAGAAAATAAAAATGAAAAAAAACGAAATTCAAATGACAGTTGAAAAGAAATTAAAAAAAAATAAAATGAAATGAAAAAAAACACATTGGGGCAGGCGAGTAGGGGCTCACCCCACCACCGCTCCCATGGGAGTGGAGTGAGGGAGTCGCACCCACTCCCTCCGCCGTCCGCGGCCCGCACGAGCTGCACAGGCAGCGACCGCCACAGTGGTTGCGATGCTGTTGGCGCTGCTCGCGGGGAACCGCGACGGCTTCTCCACAGTGGTGGCACCGCCCTCTGCGGCCACCAACACTCCCTTCACTGCCGCGTGATGTCTTTTGCGGTTGGGCCGACTTCCTTGTGACCTGCGGACAGCTAGGCGCGAAATCCAAGGTTCGCGCAACCCAACCTTAGGGTTGGCACACGAACCAAGGCCGCCTTGTGATTTAAAATTAAAAATATATATATATATATAATAAAATAATAATATTTTAATTTAAAATATTATAATTTTGGTAATATTATAATATTATAATTATTATAATGTTTTAAGGTTAAAATTTATTATTTTAATATGATTTTTTCTTCATATAGTTAAATACATGTAATATTTTATTAATATGATTATTAAATTGAGGAACTATGGAACTTGTAAATAATAATGGTCATATTATTATTTTAACATTAATGTTCTAAAAGGAGTATATTATTATATTATTTCAATTATTTAAAGGGGGAAATATTGATTTCTTTAATGGGGTTAATTGTTTATGGAATGATATTTGATTTAAAATGGGAACTTGTGTAAAAGAGAATTATGGGGACACGGATAATGTCTTATGCATTCAAATGTCGTTGTGAATAAAATGATTCCTTTTAAAGTTGCATAATTAGTTCTGTATTTGAACACACTGTTTATTGAATGTTAGTTAGGACATGGGTTTAGTGAACCCAAAGTAGATTTGATTCTGGTGTTGGCATTGATCTACATGCATATCATTTGGAAGTGTGGGTTCTTAAATGTCAAGTCTTCCAGTTGGGATTTCAGTCTATGGGTTGCCATTTTGTGTAGTCAACCATAGATGACCTTGGGTAGTGCGTAACCAGTTGTTTCCTGGTTATCACGAACGAGAGTTTTGTTGATTGTATGTCATGGTTAGGGATGTGATACCCTTGCTTAGCACTTGTGTACCCTTGGGTTGTGGAGTTGTTCCACATGTCGTCTTAGAGGAGTGGCTTGTAATGGGGGCCGACACACAAAGTGGTGCTAGGATAACTCGTTGTAAGTTAGTTAATCCAGTGATAACAAAATTAAATGATTAGAGTATCATGTAGCATCAAACATTTTATAAGATAACTATGCCTCACTCCTTACCACAAGGGCTTGTAAAGACTTGGGTCAAGATGGGAAGGCCTAGAATGGCAAGATCGTTATCTTGTCACCACGAAAGATAACCGATTCCGCATTGGTTTACATGAGGGGCTGGAAGTCATTAGAGGTTACCAGGATAACCCGAGATAGGGGCTGGGACCTAGGAAGACTCACCAGGATAACCTATGTAACGATGTGATGACACTTCTCCTAGGTCGATAGTATGTTTGCATCATCAGTGATGCAATTGATCAAGTAATTTTTGGAAGCATTGTAACCCTGTTATTAAGTGTTATTACTGTATTTATTTCAGTATGGTTATGTTAGCCTATGTCTAGTGGTAGACGTCCTTGGTTAGAGATTCTGGTTACTATCTCCTAGCATGGGGGGTGGACCTTTGGGTTCCACTTGGTTGGGTGGAACGTGCACCTTACTCCATTGGGTTTTCTCCTTGTTTGTGTGGATGAGACTTCCATTTGGAGAGCACGTGGTTGTTTCAGTTGCAGTCCTTTCTTGTTCTCCTTTCCAGTATTCATGTTATCATTACCCCTCTTGTTATCGAGGTGGAATTTGTAATTGAAACCCTATGTTATTGGACTTGCCTCATTCGGGGAATGAGTGAATGTAACCTTATGGTTTATTGAATGGATTAATGAAATTCGAAAGACTTATCTTATGCTTGTTGTTATTTCATCTTACTTGGAATGTATGTGTTAATCTATTGATTTAATAATTGTCATAGTTTTTATTCATGTTTAGTTGAGGTTCTATATAACCTTTGTCACGTAACCTTGGAGGTTGTTGGCATTAGTTAGTTAACTTACTTATTAATTATCCTTTTAAAAAAAAAAAAAATTATTTCCATTTAAGTAGTTAAATGCAACTTCCTCTAGGGTTGCGTGGCGGGGCATTACAGCCATGGATGAGAAAGAAATAATTAAGGTTATAGGTGTGAGTTCTAAAGGGAAAGAGATTGATTTTAGATCGATTGTTGATTTGGTAGTAAGGTATGCTGCTGTGGTCATCGGTCACAAAGATTGTATCCCTAACAATGACCTTACAGTTTCTACTGCTGTGGTGCATAGTGTCGTCAATGTGGGAATAATAGGTATGAAATATGACTTGTGTGAATTAATCCATATACATCTTTTGAAGAATTTAAAGAAGATCAAGAAGAGTAGGAAGAATACATTCTGGTATAGAAATTTGGTTGTTTGTTTGCTCTTTCACTTTTTGAGAGAATTACCAATAATAGGAAGGACAAAATGGTCAAATTTAGAGCCTATTGCCTATCAAATCAGAAACTTCATGATAAATCTTAGTAGTTTAGTTGTGCAAGAGACCACCCTTGCTGCATTCTTTGGAACATTTCAGATGAGGATGAACAAAAGGTTTAGGATTCTAGTAAGTATTGTGCAAAGATATGCTGAAAGAATAAATTTTCTTATGTCTACATATTTCTGTCACATGGAAGCAATTGAATCAAGGTTAGTCTAGATATCTGAATCGTATTATGGAGTGTCAAAGGATGAAGTTGATAAATATGCTAAAATTATTTTGGAAAGCCTTAAGGATCTCAATGTAGAAGGTACCTCCAGTAGTGTGAGCAAAAGAGGGAAGAAAAGGAAGAGTGTTGTTAAGCAAGAAGGTGCAAAAGAAAGTGAGCTTGTACATGAGCATGAAAAAATAAATATTCAAAGAGCTTTGGAAGAATTGCATAAGGTTATTCTTGATCCTAATTTTGATTCATCTATTTCTACTATGGAGAATCTTCGTGGCATGATTAATTCCTTGAAGGTCTGCATCTCTAGACTTGAAATGTCTGTTGGAATTAGGTCTGATGAAGGAAATTTGGAAGATATTAAAGGAAAATTTGTGAATGCAAATGATCAAGTAATGAAGGAATTGGAGAATGTAAAAGGTTGTGAAAAAGAGGCACAAGAACTACTTTCTTTTAGCCTAGATTGGTCTAGAAGTACATTGGATATGAGAAATGAGATAAGGATGAGTGAGTCCCAATTGAGCACTCAGGAAGATACATACAGGCTAGTAGAAGATAAAGATAATCAGAGGTAATCCTACATTGTGCAGCTTCAAGAAAAATTATTCTCTTTGCAAGATCGAAGGACAGATGTTATCAAGAAGTTTGTGGCACTCAGAGACATGATTAAAATTAGACATACTTTAGTTTCTAGTCCTCTTGTTTGTATTGGTGAATTAACAGAGATTGATCTTATTACCAATACATTAATAGATGGTGTAGAGTCCTTAACTAAACTTGAGCTATTTTACAAGACTCTTTTTAATGCAAAAGTTTCATGGGAAGAAGGTAAAGCATCATGGAAGGCTATTCTAGAGAGTCTTAGAGGTTCTTCTTCAGTTTAATTCAAGGTTGTGTTCATATATTTTTGGTTAAATTTTGATGCATATTTACATATATATGGACCCCTTCCTTTGTCATTGATGTCAAAGGGGGAGACATAAAGAGATAAAGAGATAAAGAGACAGAGAGACAGAGGAATTTTTTTTTTTGTAAAGAACAATTTTGATAGGGAGAGTAGTTAGAGTATTTAGTTGCGGTATACTAGAATTTTTTTTGTCATGCATGTTTCCATCAATGCCAAAGGGGGAGAATATTGGAAGCTTTGAAACATGAGAATGAAGTATGGATGGTTGTGCTGGTTGTTCCTATGTTGTAATTCATGTCAACATGGAGATAACAATATGGGAAGTCTGCTTGGTTTACCAGAAGTTGTTCTCTATCAGTAATACTCTTTTGTGATCGATCAGTGTGTTGGTATTTGAGTTTGGAATTCATCGCAAGATCTGATATGAATATAATCTCTTAACCATATTTTATTGACTCATTTAAATAGCTATATTCTAGATCTTGAGATGTCTTTGTTTGTGAGAAGAAAGTTATCTTTGATAGATTTTAACTCTGTATCCTACTATTGTTCTGTGTTGCATACTATGTGGGAGACTTCACATTCTACTAAGGTGAACATTCTTATGTTTTGGGTTTGTTGATAGTCTCTTTACTGGTAGTATGATGGGAAATTAATGTGTTTGCTTTGACGATTATTTGTTGGTTTGGATAATTGCATTCTATTCTTGGCCAACTCAGCGAATGCAATATATTATGAAGACTATTTATGTTTTATGGATGATAGCCGAGTTAGTATAATGCAGTACATGGATAAAACATTTAAATCTTATATGGTTCCAATGAATAAGGTTTTTATTATTTTGTGTTCATATAATTAGTTGGACCTAATTGATGAGTAAGATATACTTGTATATATATAAGATGAAAGATAGAAGAGAGATGTACGTGAAAGTGAGAAGAAGTGAAGGTGAATAAAGGAGAAAATCAAAGCCTAAATGCTTTATCATTTGTGATCAATACAATTTTTTTGAGTGACTACTATGTGAGGCAATACTTCTTATTCTGAGCTTTAGTGGAACTAATCCCTGCACATTGAAGGCATATCATGCCAACTCAATCTTTTTGTAGTGAGCCACTATCATTGTATCTTGATGGCTAGCCATCTTTTGTACTCACGTAGTGAGCCTTTTAAGGACAATGAGTCTTGGAAGTGAGCCGCATAATATTTTCTATCCAGATATAATATATTGTGAGTTAACCCTCACTGTGGTTTTTCCCATTTTGGGTTTTACATGTAAAGATTTTGGTGTTCATGTGTATGCTTGCATTGACTTGTTTCTATGTTCTCTCTTGCTGATTCAGTCAGAATTGTGATAATGTTTAAGTGGATTATATTATGGTTTTATGGAATACTGATTAACCTCAGTATTATGGATGTTCAACATAATATTCTATCATGTCCCTTCCTCTACTATAATATTTATACTTCCTTACAAATTCATCCTTCATGGTTCCTCCAGTTAGTTACTAGATCTCTACTTAATCTCATTAACCATATCTAGAGAGAATCCTTGAGTGTTGTTGGGAATAAATTGAATTAGTGTGTATTTGTAGTGTAGTTGTAGCTTTGACATATGAAATCAAATTATAATAATAATGGCATTGGGTCCTTTGTGATAAGACCAAGGAATTTTTGTATGATAGAAGGTGGGATGTTTTTCATGGCAACATGTCCTACCTAATAAAATGGGGAACTTGAGGTAGTTATTTCAAGAGGTTGCTTAGTTTTTGCATCACCCATTGTGGTGTTGAAGTATTGACTATGGGATAAAGGAAGGACTTGATTAAGGGGTTCATTTGACCCTTGAGTTGAAAAAATTGGTGAGGTTGCTTCATGAAACCACTCCTCAAGAATTAGAGGTTCACTTTCCTATCCTCCCACATCATCTTTTGTTGCTACTAATATTTCTCTTTGATTACTATTATATGGAAGTAATATTCCAAAGGAATGTCTTCTCCACCATATACACAATGTATTTTATACCTAGTGGATAGTTTGGTAGTTTCACTAATGGCTATAGGTCCTAAGAGCTAAAAAATAAATTTATATGCTAGGAAAGAAGGAAAAAATAATTTAAAACATAGAAACAATATAGCTCGACACCATACTTGATAATGAAACCAAAAATGTTGAGCACCCTCAATGGTAAATAAATTTGATGTAAAAATTTCTTGTACATGACTCAACTGATATCATTATCACATATGAAGTGACCTAATCACTATGATGTGCTTCAGTTATCATATCAGCATAAGGATTTATGTTTCTTGAATATTATAAATATTGTATGTATGAATAAAGGATTATGGGGCTTAACTCATAAATTTGTGCTTATCAATAAAAAATCTATAAATATTAGAAAATATATTCCATGAACTTCAATCAAACAAGAATTGCATAGCAACTACTATATGTCTACTAAAGATGCTACATGTTAACGATTTCCTTATTATAAAAAAAAAAAAACTATAGAAAGTAAATTTATTTAAGATTGCTAAATCATTAAACTAAGATATGTAAATTATTGTCATAGTTCGCCTCAAGTGGGCCCTTTCTTGAGTCAATTACACCTCTCCTCTACTTCATAGAGCATTAACCATATCAAATCCCCATATAATTCATAAGACAAGATTAATTGATAAGGAATATATATTTTTGAACTATTTACTTAGAAAATAATTATAAACTTGAAGGAAAATATATTGACTCTTGCTTCTAAAAATTCATTGGATTCTTAACAAATATTCACCACATGTCTACTCACTCCATATGATATAGAAGGAGGACTATATTATTTTAGATTTATATAAATACAACTAGAAGAGTAAGTATAATTAAGCCTATGCAAGAACACTCCAACTACAAAATTTCAACAGATGCATGAGAGGAACAAGTTTGTTGGAATCATAAAGATAAGTGGCATAGCCCATTCATTTATTATTCAATTCTTGCTAAATAACTGGAATTAGTTTTGCAACCTATTAGACACTCTTCTCTACTTTTATGGGGTTTCTCCTTAACACGCATAGAATTAGTTATTACCATTAAATATTTTTTGAGAAGTTTCATCCTTGGTTATGGGTACTTGTGAATTTGGTTGTGAGCACTCATGGATTTGGTTGTAGGCATGCTACAACCTTGGGTGTAGGTTGTCATTCTTATTTGTAAATGTAGAAGTTAGCTTCCAAAATATATGTACTCTAATATCAAAATAAACAAAAGAATATGATATAGCATCTTGAATATGACTAACTTAAACACATAAACATTTATTAAAACATCATGCATCTAATATAGTACTTTTACTCAAATATCTTAATGAGAAGTCTTAATTATGGGATATAAATATATTTGAAAATATTTGAAATAATAAATTAAAGAATAAATGGGGACAATTCTAATACCCATCAAACTCTTCATCTCTATGCTATTCATGGAGGCAAGATAATCTTGAAGATATTTCCTAACTCCATTTATGACTAGTAAATTGATGCAAAAGATGCATGCATTTGACTCAACAAACCAATAGATCCTTAATCAAGCAACCTAATGGCTATAGTGTGTTAAATTTAATCATGTCAAACTAAGGAATAATCTTCTTCTTTGATATTCCATATACTATATGTATAGTTAAGGATTTTTTTAGTTGTCCTAGAGTTTGTGCATAGGAAACTTGTCTAGAAGTAAATTATATCTTATAAACCTTAATTATTGATAATTGCTATATGTAGTTAATTATGATGGGAGACTAAACAAACACTTTTCAACTATGAATTGTATGTAATTTTTGATGTAACTATGCAAGATAATTGTTAATGATTAAATAATTACTACTAGCAATCTAATTCAACAAGTCGTTAACAAATAATCTAAATTATAAAGAGCATCACAACTACTTCACCCTGGTCCCTTTCTTAAATGAATACAATCTCATAGAATCCTGTCAAATTTTAACTCAAGAATCCATGCATTGATTGAATCTATATCCTATATTGAATTATGGGAATGGGTTAGTGCAGGATCATGAGGGTCAAAACTAGGCCCCTAAGTGGCAATCAAAATTTAGAAAAATAGAGTTAGGCAACTTGACATAAAAAATTGAATAAGATACTAACATAATTTGAAAAATATGTAAGAACAAAATTTATAGCAAATTGAATGCAGTTTCTAAGATAGTATTCCTTCTTTGGAAAAAAATAAATCTATTTGGTGAAAGTTTGAAATTTCAATGCAGTAGTACTAAATTTTCAAGAAAAATAAAAAATAGATGTATGTCTAACCAACCTAAGTACAAGCAAAAAATAATGTATTTATTTCAAAATTTCCATATAATTAGAGGACATATGCCCAAATGTGCCACATTTTTTTGTAAGTAAATAAGCAATTATGATTTTTTTATTAAAACTTTTTAAAACTATTAAAACTTGTTTTTCTGACCACCATAATTTGGTCAAAATTTTATGAGATTAAATTTTTTATTTTATTTTTATCCTATATTATGGGAAGCATAGAATGTATTGCATGTTTTGGATTCAAAAAATGTTAAATTGTTTAAGAATTATAGATTTTTTTAAATCAACCTATCAATTAGGACTCCAGTCAAAATTTATGTATAAAATCAATAATAATTATCTATTTAATTCCAAATAAGGCATATCTTATATTTTTGGAAAGACAATAATTTTTCTAATAAACCATTTTCATTTCATAAAATTCAAATAAAAAAATTCATCAGCCACTTTTTGGACCCCCATGATCTTACACTCCCCCAAATGTTGATAAATTAAGTATTGATAGAAAAAGTTCATATAAATCATCATCTCATACATGATCTACCGTATATATACATGATCTACACATTCTAATTATTTTGGACTCTAAACAAATTAACAACATATTTCAACTCTTCCATAAACATAGGAAGATGACTTATCCCTATTCTAATCAAAACATAAATAGGAAAGTGATTATATGAAGGTGGTAAAAATACTAAAATCTTTTTATGACTCTTTCTACTCATCATAAATGAGGTAGAAGTCAATGAGTATCACATCCATGTTAGTTTCTTCCATAGAAGATGTTGGAAAAAATAAAATAAAATAAATAGATAATTAAAAATAAAGAAAATAGCATAGTCAATGTCAAATTAATGAGGCATGGGCTACAATATGGGATTTTGTGTGAGAATTAATCTAGAGAGGACATGAGGAATGGAGTAGGGTATATCATCCCTTTCCATGGGAAACAAAATTTTACATATCATGTGGAAAAATAGACACGTATGTTGTCTTAAAAACTCTCATGATGGCTCCATTGGAAAGATGTGTGCTATTTCAGAGGGGAACAACTATAGGAGAGACTAGTTGGATGAAATAAAAGAGGAATAATATTGTAGAGGAAGGAATGGAATCGAGGTGACCAAGTTTGAGTGACATAGAGTCAATTGAAATGAAGAAAATCCTTTAGATGTATGCAAAAAAGGATAAAATGTTAGATGAATTGTGTGGGAAAGAGAAAGAGAGTGAAGAGTTATAGGAAAAAGATGAGGAAAACCTCCAAAATGTGAGCAAGAGGTATTGAATAATTATGGAATGTATGGTGTTTAGAATTCGGTATGGAAATCCTTTGAAACTTGAGAGGATCATCAAATAGGTAAGTGCACAAAAATGGGGGGCCAAAAAGGGGTCTTAAGTGGCCAGTTTGTAATGCCCCACCATGTAACCCTAGAGAAATTTGCAACAACTATGGAAGCATACAATTTTTTTTCTTTAAAAGTGCATTATTAACAATGAAGATGCACTACACTTTCACAATAACCTCTAAGGCACACAACAAAGTTTACATCTAAATCCATAACGTATACAATACTCATATAAGCTTTTAATTAATTACTAAACAAGAATTAAAGTACATACATTCAAACATAGAAATTACATCACATAGATAAAATATACATCAAGATTCCAATAATACATTAACTCATCAATAAAGTTTGCATCACTCATTCCCAGAATGAGGTAGATCATACATATGAGTTACAAAATACATGAGACCACCTCAAATACAATTGAGGGGTAATAAAAGTACAAGAGTCATTTGTAACAATAAACAATGCATGAAATATACAAGCTAGAATTTATGAGCTCTCCAACTAGAAATATCACCATCACAATAAGAATAAAGGGGACCCAATAGTGTAGGGTGCACGTTCCTCCCAACCAAGTGGTACCGAAAGGCCCACCCCCCATACTAGGAGACAGTAACAAGGATTCAAGACCAAAACCTACTACCTCTAGACACAGGCTAACACATATCTAAACTTAACAAACACAAGAACAACTCTAACTCAAAGGATACAATGCTACTAGAGTAAAATGACTAGTTACACCAGTGAACCATACATACTGCTAACCTAGGAGAAGTGTCACCACAAAGGTGCATGGGTTACCGGCAAATCTTTCCAGACCCAACCCCCATTGAGAATCACTCTCCTATTGTCAACACGTGGAACAAAACCACTCCAAACTTAGGAGGAAACAAATTAAAAAAACCACTCCATACAAGGAGGTAAAGCATCCCCGTTTGTGGAAACTGGGTAACTCATTAAACAAAGAAAACACACTACCCAAGGGAATTAAAACGACTTGACATTACAATACGATAACCCCCAAATCTAAAGATTCTTTTGGAAGAATTACAAATTATTAACTAAGTGTGATCCTAATAAAATGCTACTCCTAATGTGAGATGCAAGATGAAGAACTAATAATGCAAATGGGAAGAAGCAACAAGATAAAAGGGCACCTCAATAAGATTAGCCTAAGAAATGGTGAAACAAAGGAGATGATTTAAAACAAATAATGATTTAAGTGTGTTATACCTTTCCTTTGCCACTCCTTCCTTGGTTGGCCCTTTGATGCTTCAAGAATTGTGTGCTCCTTGGATGGAAAATGGGATTGAATGGATGCAAGATGAATTGATGCAATATGGATTGGAAATGTGAGTGCTATAATGGATGATAGCTTGAATGACAATTTTGCAAGAGTTTTGTTGCAAAAGACTTGATTCTCCAAAATGAGGGAAATGAGGGGGTATTTATAGGCTAATTGGAATTCTCTAGAGAATTCAATGGATGGGATTGATCCAACAAGATCAACATGAAGGGCTATGGTGAGTTGAGGACTCACAAGCCCTCACATCTTGACATGTGGAATGTGAGATGTCTTAGGGTGGAATGATGTGGAAATGAGGTGGAAGGAAAGTACATGAGGTGGATCTTGGGGGATGAGAAGATTCCATGGAGGAATAAAAGTGAATTAAAAATTCACAATGATTGGAAGAATCTAGTGGATAAGAGAGGGTCTCCAAAAAGCTAGAGATTTGTCACATGTGGGTGATGTGACAAGTCCAAGGTCAAGGCTTCTAGAATCTTGCATGGAGGATGGGGAAGACCTTGGAAAGATAAAAGTGAATTAAAAATTCACATGGGGAAGAGAGTCCAGGCTAAAAATGGTAAGTGGGAAGGTTGACCAAAAAAGGTAAGCCAAATGTGGCTAATGATTCTAATTAACGTTGTGCAATCACATGATTAGGATAATTAATGAGAGATTAGAGGTAAGTGGGATATTATGGAGGATGTGACACTTAATCTTGATTAAGTGGTGCACATCCTAATCATAGATTAATTAATTTAATCCGGATTAGAAGAGGGTTATGGAGAATGTGACAAGGAGAGAGAAAAACGGAAATTAATTATTGATTTTAATCCAAATAGGTTAAATGACTAAATTAAATAATTTGTCATGTTTATTTAATTTAGAGAAGGGGGTAAGGTAAAGTATTTAATTTATTTAATTAGATACTTTAGGAACCTTAGGCAGAAAATTAAATAATGATTAAATAAATTATTTAATCACTATTAATGAAATAGATGAATAGAATAGATGATTTTGATCATATGGAAGTGATCAAATTTGGATGTCTACACTAAGACTTTAACCAATTCCCCCAAAAAGAAACTAGAAGAAATCAGATACATAGGGAAATCAACACAAGAAATAGACCTATCATTTGGATTTCGTAAATCCACTTTCATTCAGTGACAAACAAAAATATAAAAATTTCCCAATTTAACTAATTAAATTAAAAACCCTTTTTAAAATAGAGAAATAAAAGTCTAATTAATCTAAACTTCAATTCCTCGATTAATTTTAATAAAATAACAATTTCCACTTCAAGACTTAAATCTACCATTTCTTCTACTTGTGCACCTAATGCATGCACCCATTTTAAATAAAAATGATTAATTATATATATTTAAATATATAAACATTGAATATATACATAATTATATATTTATATATATAATTATGTATATGCCCAAAATATATACATTAAATATTTTAAAAAGAAATACATTATTTTCCAAAACCAAATAAATAAATATTGAAATATATATATATATATACATATATACATATACATATTATATATTATATAACAACCAAATCGAAATCCAAAATTAACTTTGTGGTGAACAAATATCAATAAAGGCAGACATTTTAAATGGGCGTCGGACTATACACAATGCAACCAACCATCCAATGCAATAAGGGGGTTGTGTTGCCAATGGCAACGCTCCTTCCACTTATGTGTGGAGGGTGTTGCCATGGCAGTCACACGTCCCCAAAGACAGGGTGCGGTGGGGCATGCACAACACCCCCACCAAACCGAATATAAATATTTTTCTTAACCTACCAATAAATAAAAACCTTTGTATGATACGAAAATTTGCCATATGGATGGCTCAAAGAAAATATTTACTATGATTTCAAGAGATAGAGCTTAATAATAAATAAACAAATATTGTATATATATATATATATGTGTGTGTGTGTGTGTGTGTGTGTGTGTGTGTACAATAAATACATATGCACATATATGTATATATATAATATATATATTTAAGGAATTCAACACAATAGTTTAATTGAGGAAAAACTTTCAAAAAGGCCATTTATAGGAAAATTTTACAAACACAATGGAAAGCTAAATTTTACAGAGAGAAATCTAAGATGAATTCCCCAACCAAATTATGAAGGAATATTTTAACTTTGCTTAGGCACAAATCTTTAGGCAAAAAGATCAATAAAATTCTCACAAGCTAATTTTATAGGAAAATTCTTGAGAAGTACAAACCTACAAGAAAATTCTCTAGAGAAGACTGAATTTCAATCTGAGGAATATTTTCTTTTCAGATCCCTAACTGTATTCTTCTAGGTTCTTCTAAATTCACAATAAATCTAATTAATAATTTTTCCATAATTTCCATAGAGAATTTCAATCTACAGAGGAATTTTTTCTACAAAGGATTTCATATACGGCAATAAATTTTTTTTAAACAAAGCTCAAACTTAAAAGTTTGCACAAACAATATTTTACAGAGAAAGATCTAAACTAAGAAGCTTTTTAATATACACTAAACAAAAAATTAAAGAATGAACCTATAGTCCAATGCCTATGAATTTGTAATTTGAAGCAGCACCTCCTCCATAGATCCAAGTATTTTCTCCCCAAAAAACAATAGCTTCCTTCATAACAATACAATTTCTTGAACACAACCACTATTCCCAAGAGTAACTTTTCTAAAAATTCAAGAACACCAAAGCTTTTCTCGAGAGAAATTCTACAAAAAATTCTAGAACACTTGAAAATCCCCAACACACAAAATATCCCCGTGCTTCTGTCGTGAAGAAGCTTGTCACTTCTTCCATTAAAGCCACAATTTTCTCCCAGTGAATAAATTTCCAATAACCTCATAAATTCTTCTAACACATGTAAAAACTCAAAAATATCTTTAACAATCAATTTGCATAAAATCCTCTAGATATTTAAAATTAAATGTTCATTTAATATTTCTAAATATTTAGTATTTCAAATTTAACTTAATTAAACTAATTTAATTAATAAATAAATAATATAATCCTAAGATTATACTATTTGCCAATTAAAATTAATTAATTAATTAATTAATTCACCACTTCTAACATTAAAATAAGATTAATTTAATAATCATCTTAAATAATTAAATTCATTACGTTCCCTTTTTCAAACTTTTCAACATAATCATTGAATACAAAATTAAACAAATTTTAACAAGAAAAACTGACTAGACTAGACGACACACTGAGACTAGGGTAAAGGCTTGACACAAGAATCCTAGCTACTATCTCCCATTCAAAATTACTATTGGGTGGACACACTCAAACCTATGAAGCCAAGTGGAGTCGATGTTCTGTACCTACAAACCTGTAAACAAGGCATATATAGAACATGTATATATACATCATAATAGAACACACCGTGAAGAGGAAATCACAGAATCGCAGGGTACTCGCAAGCGAGTGATGCAATTCCATCTCCTTCATCAATACACTATCATGAAACTGACAATTCTAACATATATAATCTACTCATGTGCAAATAACAATGTTATTCCAAATAATCATTATTCTAATCAAAGGCATGTCAAAATGATAACATCAAACTAGAGAATCATCACATCATAACATATAATCCACATTGCTCTATAAATAGTGATAAAAAATAACAAAGCATCGTAATCTAAACATAAGAGAAAAAGAGAGGGGTGTTACATAGTTTTTTAATAAAATAAGAAAATAATGACCTTAGACGAGAAATTGAGGATAGTTACACTCAAAATTTTAAGGGACAACAAAAATAAGAGTTGAATAGTTCTTCGAATATAATTTCTAAACTACCAATTCTTTTCAAAGTGGTAGAGATTAAGGGGTTCAAAAAGGGGGGCACATAAATTGGTCCTATTTGTTTCAAAAAAACATAGCATAGCATTTGTTGTACCCCCCTAAATTGTTAACTTCTTTTTAGTATTTTTAAAATCACTTTGGTGAGAAATTAGCTAAAACCATGTAGTTTATCTCCAATTTTTTTGGATAAATTTTTAATGAATATATGATTTTTTACTAATTTTGATAGTGGATACATCCTTAAAAACAAACAATTGAGTGTTCTCCCCCATAATGTTTTTGAAAACTAATTGAAAATATTTTTTTATTGTGTAGAATGGAGTTTAGTTTCTAAAAATGTAATTCTTTCAAAATTTCGATGAACACTTAAAAAATAAAGTAAAAAATACCAAACATTGGTATTTGACAAAAAACAGATACACCAACAAAAGAAATTAAAGATGATAATATTAACATAGTCAAAATGTTAAAGAAATTACATGGTTATATAACTAAGAGAGCTTAATATTACCCAGGTGTTTTTGTACTTGACCTTGAAATGCATGCAATCATGATTGAGAGCATGCTCGAGATTATGAGAATTTTTCTAGAATTTGAAAAACATGTTTTTGGGCATTTGTAAGAGTCTGATCCTTTGGGTTGGAAATCCAAAATAAATCCAACCCATAGGATTAGAAATTCCCAAAGTAGGTAAAAACATGAGCCCGCTATAACATGCTTGCATGATTCCTTGTTTTAATTTGTTTGTATGTATGGATGTATGTTTGTATGAATGTATGCTTGTATATATGTATGTTTGTATATATATTTGTACAAATTTATGTGTATGCTTGTATGTATGTATATATGTTTGTATGTATGAATGTATGCTTCTATATATATGTATGCATGGATGTATGCATGAATATATGTATGAATATATTTATGTTTGTATGTATGAATGTATGTATGTTTGTATGTATGAATGTATGAATGTATGCTTGTATGTATGTATGTATGTATGCACATGGTCATGATACGTATGTGTTGGTAATATATCCATATTAGATGAAAAGGTAGAATTCTTTTCATACCTATAGAATCATATCTAGGAAAAGTATATGGTATCCTTATAGGATGTAAATTTTTGTATTAGAAGATAATGTATGAAATTACAAATATGTTGAAGCTTTATAACAAAGATAATTAATAAATATTATGGATAAAATGTTGTATTGTGTAATCATTAGGTTATGATAAAATATAGTTGTGAAAAAGTGATAACCAAGAGAATACAATCTATTATGAATATATCTAGAAATGGATTATTACTCTAACCTCCCCCAATATATTCAAATTTTATAATGCATGGTGGAGGAAAAAATAATTCATGTCCTTAGAGAATTATTTTAGGTTTAACCTCTCACAGATTATAAAGGATAGGATTTAGGGTATTAGGGTTTAGGGTTTAAAGCATAGGGTTGAGGGTTGAGGGATAGTGTTCAGCACCAAGGGTATAGGGTTAAGTGTATAGGGTATAGGGATTAGGGTTTAGGATATTCAGTAAAGGATTAAGGGTTGAGGGTTGAGGGTTTAGGGTTAGGGTTTAAGTATGGGGTCGAGGGTTGAGGTTATAAGGTTAAGTGTATAGGGTATATGGATTAGGGTTTAGGATATTGGGTATAGGGTTTAGGATATAGGGTTGAGGGTATAATGTATAGGGTTAAGGGTTGAGAGTGTAGGGTTTATGGTTTGAGTATAGGGTTGAGGGATAATTTTCATGGTTCAGAGTATAAGGCTAAGGGTATGGGGTACATGGATGAGGGTTTAGGGTTTAAGGTATAGGGTTGAGGGTTGACGGATAGTGTTCAAGGTTGAGGGTATAATATTAAGTGTATAGGGTATAGGAAATAGGGTTTAGGATATTAGGCATAGATTTTAGGGTATGGGGTATAGGGTTTAGGGTGCAACACTAATATAGGGTTTAGGGTTTAAGTAAAGGGTTGAGGATTAAGGGTTTATAGTTAAGGGATAATGTTCAAGGATGATCTTATAAGGTTAAGTGTGTAGGGTATAGTGATTAGGGTTTAGAATATTGGGTATAGGGTTTAGGGTATGGGTTGAGTGTATAAGGTATAGGGTAAAGGGTTGAGATTGTAGGGATTAGGTTTTAAGTTGAGGGTTGAGGGTGTAGGGTTGAGGAACAATGTTTAGGGTCTAGGGTATAAGGTTGAGGGTATATAGTATAGGGATGAGGGTTGAGGGTGTAGGGATGAAGGTTGAGAGATTAGGACTTAAGCATAGGGTTGAGGGTATAGGGTATAGGGATTGAGGGTATAAGGCATAGGGTGAAGGGTTAGAATGTATTTTTTTGGGTTTAAGTATAGTGTTGAGGGACAATGTTTAGGGTTTAAGGTATAAGATTGAGGGTATAGGGTATAGGAATGAGGGTTGAGGTTGTAGGGTTTAGGGTTTAAGGTATAGGGTTGAGGGATTAGGGCTTAAGTATAGGGTTCAAGGTATAGGGTTTACGGTTGATGGATAATGCTTAAGGTTGAGTTTCTAAGGTTAAGTGTATAGAGTATAGATATTAGGGTTTAAGATATTAGGCATAGGGTTTAGGGTATGGGTTGAGAGTATAAGGCAAAGGGTTAAGGGTTGAGAGTTTAGATAGGGTTGAGGGTATAGGGTTGAGGGACAATGTTCGGGGTTAAGGTTTAGGGTATAGGGTATAGGGACGAGGGTTGAGGGTGTATGGTTTAGGGTTTGCGGTAAAGGGTAGAGGGTTGAGGGATTAGGGCTTAAGTATAGACTTGAGAGTTTATGGTTGCTAGATAATGTTCAGGGTTTAGTGTCTAATTTTAAGTGTATATGGTATAGAGATTAGTGTTTAAGATATTTGGTATAGTGTTTAGGGTATAGGTTGACGGTATAAGGCATAGGGTTAAGGGTTGAGAGTGTAGGGTTTAGTGTTGAACTATAGGTTTGAGGGACAATGTTTACGGTTTATGGTATAGGGTTAAGGGTTGAGAGTGTAAGGTTTAGTGTTGAAGATGAGTTCAACAAGTGTAAGTTCTTAGTGTTTTAAATGTTTGATACTTTGTTGGATTAGTGTATAAATGCAATGTTTTTCTAATTATTATAGATGGGTGAAGATGTTTTGGTGTCCTATAATTTTTCCAGACTCAATTTCAAATTCAAAAGTCCAAATAAAAAATCTACAAATATTGTATAAAAGCAAACAAAAAATTGAAAAAAAGAAATATATTTATTATGGGAAATGATGGGTGGATAAATAGGAGGTTGAAATCCTGAAGTATTCTGATCTGTATAAGAAGACGATCAACTACATCCTTTGTTATTAGTGTTACTTTTGGCATAGAATTCATAAGAAAAGTTAGCTAAAGGAAGGAACTTAACATACTAGCTTGGTAAGGGATAGAATATATTCTATAAAATTGTGGTATCCCATAATTTTTTTGCATTGAATTTCAAACTTAAAAGATTAGATAAAAATCCTATCTATTGTGTAAAAGTAACCCCAAGAAAAGAAAAATACCTTTGCTAGTGGAAATTATAGGTGGAAGAATAGGAGGTCGATATGTCAAAGTATTCTTAACTATACCACAAGACAATCAACAACATCCTTTGCTATCAGTGTTACTTGCATAGATTTCATAAAAAAAGTAAGTTAAAGGATGGTAATTTGACATGCCCGTTTGATAAGGGATAAATTATACTCTGTTCACCCATATAATGTCTGGGTTGGGTATGTTGTTGAGGCTTATTATGTCTCCAATGTTGGATTTAAATTTTCTAGTTATCTTCCAGAGTGTACCTTTTATGGGAACTGCATAAGAAATAATTGAATGCTATCTGGAAATAGGGCACCCACAACCAAGAGCTAACTTACCTTATCCCCTATTTTGTATGCCTTGAATTGTCTTTCTGTCCATGCAGTATAGCTAAAATACTTGTTAGAAATCATCCTTTCATATAAACCACATCGAAAGGTTGCACTTTATAATTCACCTTATAGAAGAATCCCTCCACTCCCAAGAAATCTGAGCAAGAGCATTGAATTTTTGCTAGATAATTAGGCCCTATAAAGGGAATCATTTCTTGGGTAGTTATATTGAATCTAGATGCAACAAATTTGAGGGGTTTAGTAACATTATCGAGATAAATGTAAGCATCACAATTGAGAAGAGATGAAGTAGAGCAATTAAGGGGTGGGAATGTTTCAACCCAAGTTGAAGTGTAAAGGCAATCTAAAACTAAAACTGCAAGAAAAGCAATGGCTTTTGAAATGTTGTTCATGTTTACAAAGCTTTTCCAAATCATCCATCTTAATGTAGCCTTGTCTATTTAGGATTTCAAGCTAAACATTCAATTTTCTTTATGTGTTCACATTTTTTTTAGTTTGACTATGATTGTGTTATGATTTATAGTTAGGTTTATTTTTTTCATCAATTATCAATTAAAAGTTCTTTTTAAAAGAAAATAAGTTTAATAAATATGTGTAATACAAGTAATGTATATATAATTTAAATAAAAAATATAATAATAGAAAATAAGGATTTTATGTTATATTTTTATTTAGCAAAATATTTTAGGGTAGAAAATCTAGTATAGTGAAAATTTTCACTACTACAAAAATTCAATCGTTCTTCAATATAATAATGATTTTTTTCTTACTTCATTCTTAAGTATGTGTGGGTATAATTAGCATTAAAATTATTTTTACAAATTAAATGAAATCATGCAAAATATATATATTAGTGCTTTAAAACATGAGTGAAAATTAAAAAATAGCCAAAATAACATAACACTAAAATCACTTGAAAAATGCTGTTAGAATTTAAAATAGGTTGATCTCATCTAGAGTATTAAACACAAATGATATACCATAACCACACTTATCCAAGATTCTCCAACCTCATGGATGCTTTCCTTAAGGGCCATGCCTTTAAAGTGTAATTTGTTGAGGACAACGACACCTATTGATTTCTTGCACTAAAAACTTTTTCAATGCTCGCAACTTTTGTCAATGAATCAACAACATTACTTTTTGTCTTAAATTATTTCAACAATATTAGTTTACTTGCAACTATTTTCTCACAAAATGGTGTTATAATCTATCATGCTTTGATGAAGCATGATAAGTAGAATCTTTCATCAAATATATTTCCTTTGACTATCATTATCATCTCATGTACCAAACCAATTGTAAAGCACAAAATTTGTACGACATAAGTTACTTATGAGCACAAATAGCTTCCATGTATGTTACCTCTATTGTAGATAATGTAACCACTGCTTATCTTTTTCTCATCAAAATAACCATTCTTGAGTGTGTATCCATTGGTAGATCATCAATAGTCAACATCTTTAATCTAATTAAAATCCAAAAATCCTTGTAAATTCAAATTTTTATTTTCAACCATTCTTCCTTGAGAATAAATTGGATAATTTGAAGTTTTTCATATATATCTAAAAGTTCTTTCCATAGTAGTCTAATGTTCTTTCTTTTGGAGTTGAGAAGATACAACACCACAGAAGCCCAAAGATCTCTACACACATATAACCTGTTACAAGGAGAAGCAAAGAGAAGCAACAAAGGAAATGCTCAAGAATGTGGAGCAATGTACTCACCTAAAAAAGTAAAATGAATAATGATACAAAAGATAGTTTTCAACTACATATAGATGAAAACCCTAAAAAGGAAAACCCTAGGCTTGCACAATAATAATTAATAAAGTAATTAATTATTATGTACCTAATGTTAGCTTAAGTGAAAAGAGGTAAAAGGGAACTTTACGTAATTAAACAAATATTGTTTAATTAATAAAGTAAATACCCAATTACTCTAACACCCCCCTTAAGATAGACATAGGGAGAAGCTAAAACCTAGAAGAAGCTACTGAAAGCAAAAGCAATGGGTCCCGGCAACAAGGCCAGATCAAGTACCCATGTACAAAATCAATGCAAACTAAATGAAATGGGGTAAAGGAGAAAACCTAGTGGGAATAAAACTCCTCCCCAAAATAGAATGCAAGGAAGGAATGCAATGCACTAATGAAAGAAGGATAGGAGGTGGATAACATGATACCCCCCATAGACAACTTCTATCATACAAGTACATGTACAATGGTCTCCATAGGAGAGATAGAAAGAGAGAAGAAGTCCCCCCGATAATGAAGAAACTCCTGTCACAATGGTAGATGCCTGATGTAGAATCCAAAAGGAGATCCTAAAGCGGCAAATGATATTCCTCCCCTTGGAAAGAAATGGATCCATGGACCTGTATTGAAGAAACCCTGTGAAGAATGATGAACCAATTTGTCTCAAGATGTGTGCCATGATAGGATGCTGAAGAGTGTCACTATCTGAATTGAAACAAATAATGCCAAATCCAAACTGATGTGGAGAATACTGAAATGCAACCTCTGAATGCACGAATAATGGTGGGTAAACAGTGATAACCTGACTATCAAGGTAGAGGAGATGAATGTCCTCAAAATAATCCTGCAAATCTGCAATATAGGTCTCAACAAACAAGAAAGATATGTCTGCAACATAAGAGTCGAAAGCAGCTATGTCTGGAAAATGTATGATTCCATGCTGCACTGAATCAAGAACAACAAGAGATGCTAATGAAGTCTCAGTTTGAAGAGTAGGAACTGTGAGACAAACCTCTGATCCATCAGAACATGTAAGGGTGTCTAAATACTCAAGCTCCTCTAAAGTATCATGATGAAAGGGTGTATTTTCTCTCCAAGCAATGGGTATGAGACAATCTAAAGTAGGATCCTCTAGGAATGGAGATAGAATAGGGCCTCCATAGATCTCCCAAAGACGTGTCCAAAGTGGGTGAGGACAATCAATGTTCGATATAACCAACATAGTGTCATTATCAACACTAGACAATATAACTCCTGCAATGTGATTTCTAATGATATCCCATGCTAATTTTCCCTCTAAATTTTTTGGTTCAGGTATGAGATCATACAAATAAGGCAAAATATTAAGCCACCTACAATGTGTAAGTAAACCCTTTGCCCATGACTCATAATTACCCCGTTCCAGAAGAATAACTAAAGGGTGAGTAGAAAAACCCATGATAACTCTTCAAATGAAAAAAAAATTGAGAAATCTGACCTTACATCATTTAGATCAAATTAATATAACCCATTCCACGCAAACAAAACCTATGAAGGAGCCAGAATGACCAAGTAATTGAGCAAAGTGTAAAAACACACAAAGCTGAATAAAACATACCTGGTAAATATTTTGATAAAATAGACTGTAGATCTAGAAAGAGTACTGTAACACCTTTCCAACAACTATTCATTTGCGCAAAACGAACACCGTGGCCAAAAGTTATGAATTTTTTCAAAAACTGAATTTAACTTGCAGGAAACGAATTTTCTAGCAAAAAACATTTATTTCTAACTTGATTTCTGGAAAATCTACTCACTGTTTGTAAACAAAAATAAAAACTCAGAAATATTTTGATGCTAGAAACAAAACTCAGAAATCGTTTCTTGATCCAACAAGCAAAATATGAGAAAATGATTTTTTTTTACTTTCAGCCAGGAGAAAAATGAAGCGTGCCATTTTTTCAATAGTGATTTTCTCCAGATCTGTGCAAGGTATGCAAAATCTAAAAGATACCCAGTTCAGATTTCGACACTGGCTACAAAACCCAGAAATTGTTTTTCCTTCAAATGAGTGAAAACTAAATTTTTGAAGCAAAAATGATGACAGCTCCAATAAAAAATGACTTGCAACAAACCCTTGTAGCTCCAAAAATCTTCAAAACAAGAACAAACTGCTGCAAATCTGAAGCTCTGATACCATGTTGGAGTTGAGAAGATACAACACCACAAAAGCTCAAAGATCTTTGCAAGCAAATAACCTGTTACAAGGAGAAGCAAAGAGAAGCAACAAAGGAAATGCTCAAGAATGTGGAGCAATGTATTCACCTAAAAATGTAAAATGAATCATGATACAAAAGATAGTTTTCAACTACATATAGATGAAAACCCTAAAAAGGAAAACCCTAGGCTTGCACAATAATAATTAATAAAGTAATTAATTATTATGTACCTAATGTTAGCTTAAGTGAAAAGAGGTAAAAGAGAACTTTACGTAATTAAACAAATATTATTTAATTAATAAAGTAAATACCCAATTACTCTAACACTTTCCCTAGTTTAGACATATTTTTACTCACAAATCCCATACACGTGTAATATCAAGTCTAGTGTAGATCATTGTATACATCAAGTTGTCGATAACACTAAGATATGGAATCTAACATATTTCCTCAAAAAAATATTTTATTTTAGGAAACTATTCAACACGTACTTATTTATTAATAGGAAATATAAAGTACTCATAGGTTTATTGTCTTGCACCTTGTACCTTGATTATATCACTTCAACACTTTTTTTTGCTGAATAAGCCCATTTAAATTTTAATTTAACTAAAAACCTAATAGTATAATATTGATGAGAAAGGTAAGAGGTAAAAGTGTATAAAATAACCATAAGATTTTTTTTGTGTAAACTAGCAACAAATAGAAACAAAATTTATTAAAACTAGAAATAGTTAAAAATGCATACATTAGCTAATTCATACAAATCCATGAATAGGTAAAATGCATTATATATTAGACATAAATTAAGAGTACTTATTATCATAGAAGAATTATAGTGGCCATGACCTATAGCTAGCTAGATAAATTTATGTTTCTAACCCAATACTGTAACAAACCCAACCTTTTGGAAAAGAGCCCCATTCACCCCAATCAAGTGGTCTTAGCAAGATATCCAAGAGAATAAATTTCAAATTTAAAGTGACAAGGTTGGAGACATAAGGGAAGGAGATAGATTCTAAAAATTTTCAAGTAGACAACTAGGAAGAGGACTTTGATGATCACACACTATATTGGTGGTCAATTCTCATACCCAAAATGGTCATATAGTAAATTAGACAACTAAGAAAAGGAGTACGATTTATTAGATATTGCAATAAGGACTCATCTGCATACTCAAAATGCTTATGTAGGTTGAAAGTGAGATTTTTATAAAGTGATGAACCTTTATGAATTAGTGGATTTTGATGTCTATTACCCCTAGGCCACCAATGACAAGTTTTTTCACACTAGAGGGTAGTACAAGATGTATAACACCACATGCATTTTATTATATGTTGACTTAGCCCTTGACAACATGGATAACATCTGAAACCAATCATCTTTTTACTATTGGTGACAACCAACTAACCCCTTGCTATTGGTGACAACCAACTAACCCCTCTGATAAAAGAACTATATAATAGTATTCATTTTGTACATGGTGAAAGGATGGAATTTGTAGGTCCTATGTATGTGTGGTTTAGGACATAGAACAACAATATTCTTCACTTCTCATTCAAGGAAACCCTAGATATCTCAATCTGAGGATGGAATGAGAGAAAGAGATCCACAATAAGGTGTCCTAGGGTATGTTTAGAGACTAAAAAGGGGTTCACCACCAAGCTAGGGCTTGGAAAAACATGTAATATGCAAGACCTAATGAAAAAACCTAATGAAATGCAAATCTTCAATAAATGACCTAGAAATGAATGCAAAAGAAAATAAAAAATTGAGAAATCAAAGAAGTGCACCTAGAAATTTGTAGAAGCTTGGAATGAAGTATGAAATGCTGAAAATACTAATTTTAGGGAACACTAGGACTCACACGCTAGGCTAGAAGATTTAGTCCCAGATTAGGGTTTCTAGGCAGGAACATAAATCTGGCAATGATGAGTTTGGATCTTTAGCAATCTAGAAAATTAGCTATACTAGGACTCATATGCCAGGAGTGGCGTATCAATCTTGCTTTTCTTTTTTGAAGGATTGAGATCTAAATCTACTCTTCAATCTCTGCTTTATCTTCTCAACCTGATTTTTGGATCTAGATTGCTAAATTCTGCTATGTAGATTCTGTTTAGTAATCTTGTAAACAAGGTGACAACTTTGACAAATTCAAAAACTTGAGAACTTCTTCCAATCTTTCTCTTCAATATAATTTTAACCTAAATTTGCAAATCACACACTAAAGAGAGGGAAAAAATGTTGTTTTGTTAGTAGAAAGGGATTTTCCTTTGTCAAACCTTGTTTTGGTAATCAAACCTTGAAATGAAATGAAATGGAAATGAGGAATGATGAATGAACAAATAATCAATGTTATAACTCATCCAACCCTAGAATAGGATACTGCAAACATGTATGAGATGGCTAGCATGAATGTGGATCTCGACTCTTGCTTGAATGATATGGATCTTGCTTGAATGCTTGCTTGAATCATAAAACCCTACATCACAAATGTTAGCTCAAAAACAAACATGATGCATGATGACTTTAACATGATGCTTAACACTTGAATAATGCTCCAAACTACTTGATAATCAACTCTTGAAGGCTCTTGTAAAGTATTGTAAAATATCGAATGCTTTTGTACACTCCAATTTGCTATAATGCATGAATACTTGAATTGCTAGGAGGAAAATGAGTGAAATAAACTCGTATTTATACTTGTTTATGCCAAATTCCTTGAAATTACAATACTACAAGTTGAAATTAGATCTAGGAGAATAAAACCCCACCATAAATTTTAATTTAAATTAGGTCTAAGATAAGCAAGACTCATATGCCAGTTGTGGTGTATGAGCCCCATTAGGCTAAGCTTGGGACACATATTTCAAGAAATGCTTAGATTAGTGTGAAATCTAGATTGGGACTCTAGAACTTAGGTGGTACCCATATGTTGAAGGTGGCGTATGAGTCCCAAATCACTAACTCTGGGCCATACAATCCAAAAACACATGAATTATGATTGGATATTAGTTAAAATGTCGAGATTAATCTCAAAAAAATGCATTAATTAAGGCTAGTGGATGCAATATAAGGCCAATTAAAGCATAAAGAATCTCAATTAATTAATAAAACCTTAGATTAGTGTGAAAGTGCAAGAAAACACTTTACAACATCCTTAATAAGGCACAATTAGTTCCATTTAGTTTATAAGGGCCAAAGACTTCATGTAAATGTGTTAAACACATTTCAACACTAAATCAAGGCAACATTTAGGATTAATTAAATAGGGACAGCCCAAACAAGTGTGAAAATGTCACAAATGAAATTTTTGTACACTACATTTAGCCCCCACTTTAGTGAGAGGATGAGCTTGCTTCAAACTCACACTAAAGTAGACCAAAACACATGAAGAGGGGTTTGAGTGCATCAATTCTACTAAGATAGGATGAAAACAATCGAGAGGGATGATCAAGCCCCCAGGATCAAGATCCTATGGAAAATCAACATAGGCACAAGCCTAAATAAACATGAAAATAATATAATGAGCAATAACAAGGAACAAGCATACACTACCAAAAACAAAATGGAAGAAAAACAAAAAGAGGGGTGGATCAAGCTTCAACCATTTGTCCAAGACAATATGGATCAGATCTGGGTTGTTTGTCCAAAAATAAATGCTCACTTTGAGGCAATACAACTTCATTCTATCTATTGGTTTACTATCCAAAAAGGTGAGACACATACACATGCAGCCTACATGCGCTCACATAAGCAAGTCGCTATGGGAAAGTCATGCCTAAGTTCATCTCCCATACATACAACCATATTAAAGCTATACCTCTTAATAAATTTGATAAGGGGCCACACAACAATGAATTTCGAGCTCCATGAGGCAAGAAAAGCTTTGCATTCTTGACACTCATGGACAAACAAGATGGCACCATAGGTAAGCAAAGTGTACTGTGCAAGGTGGCCATATAACTGAAAATAGAAGTGAAAAATAGTGTAAGGTACATTCAAAGGATATTTTCTTAGTTCATGTAAGGTCTTAACTTAGGGAACATCATGCCTAATATCTCCAAGAGAGAACTAGTCGAAGAATAGAAGATTCTCAACTTAGGGGATGCAGTGTGTCACATCAAGCTAGTAAGAGGAATATAATATGTTAAGAGAGATCATGCTCTTGAAGGACATCAAACCCAATGTCACCAAAAAGAGAAAGATGCATCACATGAAGTAAGAAGACTACATAATGAAACATGAGAAATGAAAAAGAATAATGCCAATGTATGCCCCCACTTTAAAGAAATTGCTAAACACCATGTTGTGAACAATTACTTTAAAGTAGCAAATGATAAATGCTAACAATAAAGAGGACATGAGAGCTTATTTGGAAATCCCTATGCCAGGTCATATGTTTCCAAATAAAGCTATGCCATGAAAAGGGGAAGAGGGGTTTTCCCCACAATGAAACTCTGAACACATGAGGGATCCATGGATTTGGGGTCAGTATGTTCATTGCTACAATGTTGTTATAGAGCTCATAATTGCCATCATTCCCCAAATACTCATGGAACAAGAATAATAACACAAATAGAGTAAAAACAAAGAAAAGTTTTTGGGTCAACATGGAAGGGGTTGAAATGTCTCAACACCTTGCATCATCTCCAAAATAAAACAAAAGAAAAAATAAAGGTTTTATGACATAGAGATGAATGCAGATACAAATAGATGAATGCACAAAGAGAGAGAGATACATCAAACAAAACATTACGCTGAATCACATTACACATGCCATCACACAAAGAATGCAAAAAATAAAATAAAAGAAATACTAGTAATGCACATGCGAATCACATATAATAGGTCATCCACATCCCAATCGTGTTCATCGTATGTGGAAGGTGGATAGCTAGCCAAAGGGATAACAACAAGTACTAAACTAGGGTCATTTCTCAGTTCAAAACTCTTCCTAGGAGAATTGTCATTTAAGCTCATAGAAGAAGAAAACAATGTATTCAACTCATTATGCACTCTTTCATCATCTTAGCAACCTCATCATCATTATCCAATTTAATCATAATAGGAGATCGAATGATAATGTCCAAAGAAGGATTTAACTCTTTTTGCGATTGCGATATATGATCTTTATGTTGTGGAAAAGACTCATCATGTATTGCTTCGATCAAGTTTGGATTTTTATTTTCTTTGTTTTTTTCTTTGTTTAACCTTTGAGAAAGAGATCGACATCTAGAACTATGCTCTCTAGCATTTCTATTTCTTTTAGTATAATTTTAAAGTTGTGTTTTTGTAGGAGCAGGTTTATCAACCATAGGTTTCTTTTCTTCCCTAAGGGGAGGAATGAAAGAAACCATAGGAGGTTGTTGGACCGCTTTCTCTTGAACTTTTTATAATTGTTTTAGCCTAGGAGGTGTGAAACGATTTTTTTCATTGTCTCTTGGTCTTTATAAGGAGATAGATGAAGGATTTTTCTTAGGTTTATCTAGGTTGTTTGGAAGGTCTTTAGGTTCAATCATGGTTTCATCAAGGATAGTAGGCTCAATCATAGGTTGAGGCATGTTTGTAAGGGATAATTTTTCTATTCATTTTGCCTTAACTTTTGGAAGGATTTGAAAAATAAGTCTTCTCCAGATTTAATGCATTCCATATCCTTAGGCCAAAATAAATCTAATGAAAAGTTCCCATGGGAAGATAGAGGATTAAAGCCACCATGATGCATAGTAAAGATTTCATTTTCAAAGGGAAAATTTAAGCATTTATGAAAAACAAATGGGACATCTCCCATGGAGCATAGCCATGGGTAACCAAGCTTCACACATAATTGATTCAATGTCGAGATGATGGAGAATTAGAAATCTAATTGTTTCGGTCCTATTTGTAAAGGAAGAGTGATCGATCCTATCATAGGGAAAGCGAAACCATTATGCATCTTTATCCACGCTTTTGATTTATCATATGTTTCTTGATAGAGTTCATGCACAAGTAAGAATTCTTCAGTGATCGCATTCTCTCCACATAAGGGATCAATTAATATCCCATTAGTGGGCTTGTCATAGATTCAATCGGCTATGTAAAGAGGACCATCGGGTGCATGCTTAAGTATATCCTTAGATGAGAAAGAAATTTCAAGAGGCCTTTTAGTTCAGCCCTTATGAGGTATAACTTCGATCAATCATCCCATATCATCTGTAAGATCTTGTTCATCAATATCTATAAGATTTTGTTGAATAACATCATTGTTGTCATCATTTGTATCCACATTCATCACATCATTAATTTTAGTTTCGTTGGCTTTGAAAAATGAAATATTATGATTTGGCATAGGGTTGGTAAAGATTTGCAAATTTTTTGGAGGGGCAATGAACTTATTTCCTTGATCATTAACACCTCCAACTGAAAGCCAACCAGAATCAATGAGGTCTTGCACAAGATGTTTAAGACACTTACAATGTTCCATGTCATGTCCATTTTTTTTATGGTAATGGAAATAAGAATTTGATCTAAAATTTGAAGGTAAAGGTTTATTAGGATCAGGATTCTTAACAAGAGGTAAAGTGATCATTTTCTGTTCTAAAAGTTGTGACATTATGTTATGGAGGGTCTCGGGTAAGGGAATGAATTGCCTAGCCATATCCTCAAATGTGAAAGGAGTTATTTTTCTTATAGTATCCACTTGGATATCAACATGTTGAGCTGGTTGAGGGGGCTTTAGTTGAAGAAACTTTTTATTCTATTTTCTAAAAGTTTGGTAATTGTTTTGGTTCATGGTTTTAGACTTTTCATGATGGCTAGAGGTGGGTTTTGTTTCATGACTACGAACCAAATTTTGATAGTCATGAAGGGTAGTACACAAGTGTACAAAGGAAGTAAATTTAATCATGGTAATCCTATCTTGTGTCTTAGTTTGAAAGTTCTGAATGAGAATTCATTGAAGATGAGGATCAAGGATCTTTATGTCAATTTGGGAATAAAGCGATTGGTAGTGTGAAATGAATTCAGTAATTTTCCTCTTCTTTTTGCTTATATCTCATCAAATTGGTTGTCATCTTAGGAGTCATGTACACTTGGACATGATTTATAAAGGCCTCAACAAGCTGATTGAATGAATGAATTGAGTTGTTTAGTAACAAGGAAAACCATTCTAAGGTGGTATCCTTCAAGGACCTAGGGAAAAGCTTAGCCAAGAGCTTATCCTCAAGGACAAAGTCACTACATAATGCAATTTACATGGAAAAATGGTTAGAAGGATCTCCTTTCTCCCATATTCATCAAATATAGGAATCTCTAAACCTTGTGGTATCGGTGTTCTCAATATCTCCAAGGATAAGGGGTTGCTTTTGACATAGTATGTAGATTGGCCACTTTGATTTTGGTTTATGGTGGAAAATTTCTTTTGAAGGGATGAAACGGTTTGCAAAAGTTGATTTATGATGGTGTCATTGGTTGTATTGTGAGATGGAGGTAAATATGGTGGAGGTGTATATGTGTTTGAGGGACAAGTGAATGAAATTCTTATGGGAGGTAAAGTGGTAGGAGATATGATGTGTGATACCACAAAGGTATTAGGAATGCTAGCTGAAATACGTAACGTAGAAATGACATTACTAGTAGGTTGCATCGTTGTTCTAACTTGAGGGCTGGTATAGGTAGGAATAGAGACAATATTTGTGGGAGGAATTTGTGTTCCTCCTTAGCTTTTGACATTGTTCACAGGTTGAGAATGACTAGTGATTGAGGTAAGATTTTTTCCAAAATTTTGAACTACGTTATGCACAAGGTCAACTCTGTCTTCACTTTCAATCATGTGATGTATGTTATCTATGGCAGGGATAGTGGTGGTTGAAGTTTTTTTAGTACTTATTTGATTTGTAGGTTTGCTAAGTGTTCATGGATTTGGATTATGTTTTCTTACAGAATACTAGCAACCATTGTTTCAACAATTGTCACACTACTAGAAGGCAAAGAGTTGTTAAGGGTAGGGTCCATACCTAGTGAACTAGTGTCAACAATAGTAGTGAAAGAGCTAGATAACCTAAGGTCCATGATGATTGTGCTATAATGGGATGACATGAGTCTCGAACTACATCTCACTATAGTATTAGCAATAGGACACCACGTAGAAAAGCTCATATAAGGGACAATCAAAGAAATGCAATATGCAATGAACACAAGATAAATGCTATGCTCTAATTATGATTCAAAATGAAATTAAGCTAGATGGAATGAATGTAATAGAAACTCTATAAACTGAAACAAATAACTAACAGCAAATAGAAACACAAAAATAGAGTTTTTAATGCTAGAAAATACAGTTTCAAATCTGAAATGGGACTAAATCACCCAGAGGGGCATACAAGTCCCAATCAAGGTTTTTCAAGGGTTTGAATTTTGAATAAAAGTCACCATAGAACACCCAAAAATTAGGAAAAAGAACATGTCCTAAGACTAAATCGCCCAGAGGGGCATATGAGTCCCAAATTACGGGTTTTGCATTAATTTTAGAAAATTCTAAGTGAGAGTTATGCTTTCTATTTTGTATGATGTCTAGGCTAAGTGCAATTATATATTTCAGATGAAATTCAATGATGCAAGATGCAAAAAATGCAACCTATATGCACTTTCACTAATGAAAGTTTTTGAAACCCTAGATGTAAATTAACTAATGCAAACCCTAATGCAAAGTTGATGTAAGATAGATCTAGGACTATGATGCACTCCAAATAAAAAATAAGGCATTCTAAATGTAGGTTCACCAAAATGAAATGACAAAAATTGTAGGTCCTATGTATGTGTTGTTTAGGACATAGAACAACAATATTCTTCACTTCTCATTCAAGGAAACCCTAGAGATGTCAATCCGAGGATGGAATGAGGGAAAGAGATCTACAATAAGGTGTCCTAGGTTATGTTTAGAGACTAAAAAGGGGTTCATCACCAAGCTAGAGATTGGAAAGACACGTAATATGCAACACCTAATGACAAAACCTAATTATATGCAAAGCTTCAAAAAATGACCTAGAAATGAATGCAAAACATAACAACAAACTAAAAAATCAGAGAAGTGCACCTGGAAAACTATAGAAGCTCTGAATGAAGTATGAAATGTTGAAAATATTGATTTTAGGGCACGCTAGGACTCATACTCCAAGTTGGGTGATTTAGTCCCATATTAGGGTTTTTGGGTAGGAACAAAAATATGGCAATGATGAGTCTAGATCTTCATAAATATGGAAAATAAGCTATATTAGGACTCATATGCCAAGAGTGGTTTATTATTCTTGCTTGGATTTTTTAGAGGATTAAGATTTGAATCTACTCTTTAATATCTGCTCTATCTTCTCAACCTCATTTATAGATCTAGATTGTTGAATTCTACTTTGTAGATGCCTTTTAGTGATCTTGTAAACAAGGTGAGAACTTTGAAAACTTCACAAACTTGACAACTTCTACCAATCTTTCTCTTCAATATACTTTTAACCTAAATCTAAAAATCACAAACTAAAGAGAGGGAAAAAATGTTGTTTTGTTAGTAGAAAGGGGTTTTCCTTGGTCAAACCTTGTTTTGGTAATCAAACCTTGAAATGAAATGAAATGGAAAGGAGGAATGATGAATAAACAAATAAGCAATATTTCAACTCACCAAACCATAGAATAGGATGTTATAAACATGTCTAAGATGGCTAGCATGAATGCAGATCTTGAGGGTAAGTGCAAAAAGATGGGGGGCAAAAAGGGGGCTTAAGTGATCACTTTTTTTTTTAAATTAGCAAATACTGACATTGGACGTGAAATTGAGGATAGTTACAGTCAAAATTTTGAGATGCAACAAAAACAAGGATCGAAATGCTTTGAGTCTACTTTGTAAACTACTAATTTATTTTGAAAATCATTGAGATTAGGGGGTTCAAAAGAGGGATGTATAGAAATTGCTGTTGTTTTTGTTAGAAAAACATAACATAGGAAGTTTTGTACATCCCTAGCATGGTGAACTTTTTTAGAGTTCTTAAAATCGCTCTAGTGAGAAATTAGCTAACATTATGTAGTTGATGCACAATTTTTTTGATAATTTTTTAATGAATATTTAATTTTTTACTAATTTTCTAAGTGGACAATTCCTGTAAAATAAAATTTTGGTTGTGCTACCCCTACAAATTTTGGAAAATAATTGAATTTTTTTTTATTTTTAAAATTTGTAGAATGGAGTCTAGTTTCTAAAAATGTAATTTATTTGAAATTTTGATGAACAGTTAATTTATAACAAAAAAAACACCAGACACTACTGTTTCCAGAAAAGAGACACACAAACAAAATAAATTATAGATGAAAGGTTTAACCGTGTCAAAAAGTGAAAAAAATTACATCGTTGGACAGCTAAGAGAGAACCTAACATTACGGTCTAGTTGTTTACTTTGTTTAACATTGAAACACGTGCAATACTAATGGTGAGCACAAACCCGATTATGTGAAATATTGTAGAATTTGTAAAAACACATTTCTAGTCATTGGGAAGGCCCTCCAAGCCTTTGGGTTGGTATTCCATGCCAAATACCAAGACTAAGGCTTGGGGATTCCCAAAGAAATATATAACACATGTGCATTATAACACACTCACGTTGTATCTTAGTTTTGACATGGTTTTTTGTCTTTGTGTGGGACATGTCTAGCAAGACATAACATGAGTGCAGTATAACATGCTCACGTTATGTCTTGCTTTATGTTAAATGGTACTCTATTGATTGTATGTTTATATATTTGTATGTTTGTATATACATGTATGCTTGTATGCCATGTATGTATGTATGTATGTATGCATTCTTTTATGTATGTATGTATGTATGTATGTATATATGCATATATATTGTGCGTATGGCTATATGTATGTAAGATTTTATCTACATATGTACATGTATGATTGTATGTATTTAGGATCATATGTACATATGTATGTAAGTATGTATGTATTTATGTATGTCTTTAGAGGGAGAGAGCATTTTAAGAGAGAGACAGAGAGGTTTCTAGGTAGGGTGGGAGGGAGAGACCTAAGAGAGAGAGAGAGTCTTGAGAGAGAGAGAGGGGGTGGAAGAGAGAGTCTAAGAGAGAGAGTGGGAAAGAAGAGGTTGGAGTGAGAGGGACTTATCTAGGTAGGGTGGGAGGGATAGAGGGAGAGAGATAGAGAGGGGGGGAGAGAGAGAAAGAGGGAGAGAAAGATAGATTTATGTAGGTAGGGTTCCAAAGGGGGAGACTTGATAGTGTGAGGGGGGTGAGAGGGAGAGACTTGAGAGATAGGTAGTGAGAGGGAGTGTAAGAGAGAGGGAGTGGGAGAGCGAGAGACCTAAGAGAGGGAGAGGGTGTGGGAGGCAGTGAACTAAGAGAGGGAGAGATAGAGGGGGGTGGAGTGAGAGGTACTTATCTAGGTAGGGTGGTAGGGATAGATGGAGAGGGGGAGAGAGGGAGAGAGAGAGAGAGAGAGAGTTACCTAGGGAGGGTGCGAGAGGGAGAGACCAGAGAGAGAGAGGGGGTGGGAGGGAGAGACTTGAGAGAGAGGGAGTGGGTGAGAGAGGGAGTGATGGAGATTTAGTGGGAGGGAGATAGAGAGATATATAGAGGGAGTGAGAGAGGGTGGTAGGGATGTCTTGAGTGAGAGGTACATAGAAAGAGGGAGAGGGTAGATAGAGAAAATTAGATAAAGTAGGAGAGAGGGAGGGAGAGAGAGGTGAGATGTATAGATAGAGAGAAATGGATAGGGGTTGAGGGCATACACTTGAGGGATTAGGGTAGAGAATCTATAGGGTTGATGGTTTAGGGTATTAGGGTTTAAGGGTTGAGGGTTGAGGGATTAGGGTAGAGGGTAGAGGGTAGAGGGTTTAAGGGTTGAAGGTTGATGATTTAGGGTTTAGGGTTGAGTGTTTAAGGGTTTAGGGTTGAGGGATTAGGTTTGAGAGGGATGGATGGATGGATAGAGAGATGGAGGGAGAAGTGAGATATAAAGGAGAGAAGAGGAAGGAGGGATAGATATATATGAGGGTTGAGGATCCAATGTATAGGGTAGAGGGTTGAGAATTGAGGGTATAGGGTTGAGGGATTACGGTATTGAGTTGAGGCTATAGGGTTGAGGGATTATGGTTGAGGTTACATATGGCTGAAAGATTAGGTTTGAGGGTCCAATGTATAGGGTAGAGGGTATTGGGGTTGAGGGTTTAGGGTTTGAGGGTTGAGGATTGAGGGATTAAGGGTTGACAGTTGATAATTGAGTGTTGAGGGTTTAATGTATAGGGTAGAGGGTATAGGGGTTGAGGGATTAGGGTAGATATTTTACTTTGGTTTAAGGGTTTAAGAGTTGAGGGATTATGGTTGAGGGTAGAGAGTTCAATTGAGGGTTAAGTGTTTAAGGATTTAACGGTTGAGGGTATACAGTTGATGGATTAGGGTTCAGAGGGAGGGATGGATGGAGGGAGAGATGGAGGGATAGGTGAGATAGATAGAAGGAGAGAAGAGGAGGGAGGGACAAAGATATATGAGGGTTGAGGATCCAATGTATAGGGTAGAGGGATGATAATTGAGTGTATAGGGGTTAGGATGTATAGGGTTGATGGTTTAGCTTATTGGGTTAAGGGTATAGGTTTGAGGGATTAGGGTTGAGGGTCCAATGTATAGGGTAGTGGGTATCAGGGTTCAGGATTTAGGGTTTGAGGGTTCAGGATTGAGAGATTAAGGGTTGAGGTTTGAGAATTGAGGGTTGAGGGTTTAATGTATAGGGTAGAGGGTAGAGGTTTTCAGGGTTGAGGTTTTAGGGTTTAAGGTTGAGGGTAGAGGAATGATGGTATAGGGTTGGATGATTAGGGTTGAGGGTTGAGGGTCCAATGTATAGGGTAGAGGGTATAGGGGTTGAGGGATTAGGGTTTAAGGGTTGAGGGTCAAGGGTTGAGGGATTAAGGGTCAAGAGGGTTTAGGGACAAGGGTAGAGAGTTTACTTGGGTTTAAGGGTTTAAGGGTTGAGGGTTTAAGGGTTGAGGGTTTAAGGGTTGAGGGTTTAAGGGTTGAGGGTTTAAGAGTTGAGGGATTAGGGTTGAGGGTAGAGTGTATTGGGTTGATGGTAGAGGGTAGAGGATTTAGGGTTTAAGGGTTGAGAGTTGAGGGTTTAGGGTTCAGGGTTGAGTGTTTAAGGTTTTAAGGGTTGAGTGTTTAGGGTTAATGGATTAGGGTAGAGAGGGAGGGATAGATGGATAGAGAGATGGAGGGAGAAGTGAGATAGAGAGATGCAGAGAAGAGGAGGGAGGGATAGAGATATTTGATGGTTGGGGATCCAATGTATAGGGTAGAGGGTTGAAAACCTATAAGGTTGAGGGATTAGGGTATTGGGCTGAGGGTATAGGGTTAAGGGATTAGGGTTGTGGGTACATATGGTTTAGGGTATTGGATTGAGGGTATAGGTTTGAGGGATTAGTGTTGAGGGTAGAGGGTAGAAGGTTTAAGGGTTTAGGGTAGAGGGTTTAGGGTTTGAGGGTATAGGTTTTAGGGTTTAGCGTTGAGGGTAGAGTGTTGATGGTTTAAGGGTAGAGGGATTAAAGGTTGTGGGTTGAGGGTAGAGGGTAGAGGGTTTAAGGGTTTAGGGTTGAGAGTTTAGAGTATAGGGTTTATGGTTTGAGGGTATAGGTTTGAGGGTTTAGGGTTGAGGGTAGAGGGTTGAGGGTCTAAGTGTAGAGGGATTAATGGTTTTGGGTTGAGGGTAGAGGGTAGAGTCTTTAAGGTTTTACAGTTTAAGGGTTTAGGATTGAGGCTTTAGGGTTGAGGGTAGAGGGTTTAGGGTTTAGGGTAGAGGGTAGAGGGTTTAAGGGTAGAAGATAGAGGATTTTAAGTGTTAAGGATAGAGGATAGAGGGTTGAGAATTGAAGGTATAGGGTTGAGGACCTATAAGGTTGATGGTTTAGGGTATTTGGTTGAGGGTATAGGGTTGAGGAATTAGGGTAGAGGGTAGAGGGTAGAAGGTTTAAGGGTGTAGGGCCTAAGGGTTTAGAGTTGATGGTTTAGGGTTGAGGGTAGAGGGTTTAGGGTTTGAGGGTATAGGTATTAGGGTTTAGGGTAGAGGGTAGAGAGTAGAGGGATTAAGGGTTGTAGGTTTAGGGTAGAGGGTAGAGGGTTTAACGATTTAGGGTTTAAGTGTTTAGGGTTGAGGGTAGAGGCTTTAGGGTTTAGGGTAGAGTGTAGAGGGTTTAAGGGCTTAAGGGCAGAGGGTGGAGGATTTAAGTATTAAGGGTAGAGGGTAGAGGGTTAAGGGTAGAGGGGAGAGAGATAGATGGAGTGAGTGACTGAGAGAGAGAATTGAGTGAGGGTAGGAGGGTAGGAAGGAGAGAATTGAGAGAGAGAGAGAGAGTGAGGGAGTGGGAGAGATATATAGGGTAGAGGGTAGAGGGTTAGGAATTGAAGGTATAGGGTTGAGGACCTGTAGGGTTGATGGTTTAGGGTATTGGGTTGAGGGTATAGGGTTGAGGGATGAGGGTTGATGGTAGAGGGTAGAAGGTTTAAGGGTTTAGGGTTTAAGGTTTAGGGTTGAGGGTTTAGGGTTGAGGGTAGAGGGTTTAGGGTTTGAGGGTCTAGGTTTTAGGGTTTAGGGTTGAGGGTTGAGGGTTGAGGGTTTAAGGGTAGAAGGATTAAGGTTTATGGGTTGATGAGAGAGGGTAGAGGTTTTAAGGGTTTAAAGGGTTTAGGGTTGAGGGTATAGGGTATAGGGTTTAGGATAGAGTAGAGGGTAGAGGATTTAAGTGTTAAGGGTAGAGGGTAGAGGGTTAAGGGTCGAGGGGAGAGAGATAGAAGGAATGAGTGAGTGAGAGAGAGATACTTGAGAGAGGGAGAGGGGGTAGGAGGGAGAGAATTGAGAGAGAGAGGGAGGGAGTGGGAGAGATATATGAGTGAAAAAATGGGTCCAATAAATGGAGTCTTCCAGTGATTTACATCACCGAGAGACCCCATTTCTTAGACCCATTTTTTTAAACATGCCACTATATTGCCAATTTCCCTAAATTGGCAAGCTATTGGGTGAAATTGACAAGCTAGTAGGCCCAATAGCTTGCCAATTTGGTGAAATTGGAAAACTAACTTGAGAGAGATAGGAGTGAGTGAGTGAGAGAGATAAACTTGAGAGAGGGAGAGGGGGTAGGAGGGAGATACTTGAGAGAGAGAGAGAGGGAGGGAGTGGGAGAGAGATAAAGGGTAGAGGATAGAGGGTATAAGGGTTAAGTGTAGAGGGTAGAGGGATAATGGTAGAGGGGAGAGAGATAGAAGGAGTGAGTGAGTGAGATAGAGAGACTTGAGAGAGGGATATCGGGTAGGAGGCAAGGACTTGAGAGAGAGAGATGGAGGGAGTGGGAGAGAGATAGAGGGTAGAGGGTTTAAGGGTTTAGGGTTTGTTTTTCATTATAACCTTAGCTCATCAATGCACATTTTAAATTACACAATTCTTTATACTTGCAAATTACATTTTTAAACCACATCTCTTTGAGGCATTTTGTTAAAAAATTGACTTACCTTGTGTATTCTTCCACATTTTGTATACACACATATATATATGACACAAGTTATAAGGAAGTAAAATAAAACATCATTTCTCAATCCTTTACTATGGATGTGCATGCCACTCTCCAAAGCTTGATTTTGGTATAGGCATGGGGGATGTTGGAAAATGTAGTTGAATTTGGTTTTACACCAACAATTTGCATATGCTTGAAATTTTCTAAAGCCTTTTCAATAAATCTATTTTTTACATATCCTGCAATCATTATATTCCATGAGGACATATCTCATTGAGGTATTTTTCCAAACTATTATACCAAGCAGCTGATTGCCTTGTCTATGCTACCAAATTTTCCATACATGTCTCTAAAAATCTAGAATATACTCCTCCCACATTGATAGATATTTGAATATTTTTTTCTTTTCATCTCTATGTCTAAATTTACCTCATCACTAAATTTTCCAATGCTCCACTAGCTTTCCATTATAGTAGGGATGACAAGGTAGGGGCAGCGTATGCCTCATAGAAATGGGGTCTCACGATGATGTATATATCACCACGAGACCCCATTTCTATGAGGAATACGCTCCCCCTACCTTGTCAACCCTACCACATTGGAAAGCTAGTGAACTCACTCACTAGCTTTCCAATATGGTAGGGTTGGCAAGGTAGGGGTAGCATATACTTCATATATCATCATGAGTGCCCATTTATATGAGGCAGACACTTCCCCTACCTTGTCAACTCACTAGCTTTCCAATATGGTAGGGTTGATAGGGTAGGGGCATCATATACCTCATATCTCATCATGAGTGCCCAATATGAGGCATACACTGCCCCTACCTTGTCAACCCTACCGCATTGGCAAGCTAGTGAACTCACTAGCTTGTCAATGCTCGACTAGCTTGCCAATGCGATAGGGTTGACAAGGTAGGGGTAGCATATTCCTCATAGAAATGGGGGCTCATGGTGATGTATATCACCATGAGACCCCATTTCTATGAGGCATACACTGCCCCTACCTTGTCAAGTCTATTGCATTGGCATGCTAGTGAGCTCACTAGATTTCCAATGCTTCACTAGCTTGCCAATGCGGTATGGTTGACAAGGTAGGGGCAGCATAAGCCTTGTAGAAATGGGGTCTCATGGTGATGTATAAATCACCATGCGATATACATCACCATGAGACCCCATTTCTATGAGGCATACACTGCCCCTACCTTGGTATATTTTTATGAGGCATACACTGCCCCCTACCTTGTGAACCCTACCGCATTGGCAAGCTAGTGGGCTCACTTACTAGCTTGCCAATGTGATAGGGTTGACAAGGTAGAGGCAGCATATGCCTCATAGAAATGGGGACTCATGCATAATCATGAGTCCCCATTTCTGTGAGGCATACACTGCCCCTACCTTGTCATGAGTCCCCATTTCTATGAGGCATGCACTGACCCTACCTTGTCAGCTCTACCACATTGGTAAGCTAGTGAGATCACTAGCTTGCCAATGCTCCACTAGCTTGCTAATGCAATAGGGTTGACAAGGTAGGGGCAGCGTATTCCTATAGAAATGGGGACTCATAGTGATATACATCATCGTGAAACCCCATTTTTATGAGGCATACACTTCCCCTACCTTGTTATACCTACCATATTGGCAAGCTAGTGAGCTCATTCACTAGCTTGCCAATGCAGTAGGGTTGACAAGGTAGGGGCAGTACATGCCTCATAGAAATGGGGACTCACGGTGATGAGTGAGTCCCCATTTCTATGAGGCATACACTGCCCCTACCTTTTCAACCCTACCACATTGGCAACCTAATATTGGGATGTTGAATAGGCTAATATTGGAGGTTTCATGGGAACACCTCCTAGTGCTAGTGGATTTACATAAACCAGCATGCATGTAATAGAATAAAAAGTTTAACTAATGAATTGTACTTAATATAATTTTGTAGTTTATATTCATATCATTGATTAAATTGCATTGCACATCTTTCAAACTCAAAGCCTTACTTCACATTCCATAACTGATAACTAGATGTTGATACATGAAAAAATTTCAACTACAATATAGTTCTTTAGAAAGTCAACATAAGCAATGATGCAATTACTTCACATAGCATAAGTAATAAGTAGGAGCAACTTCCAATTACACTTGCTTGTCATGGCATTCCATGAGACCACTTTTTACTAAGGTATCTTTTTAAACAGTTCAATACCTTGTCTATGCTATGGATGCTTGGAAGAAATATATGAAAGAATAATAGTAAGCAATAACATAGAAAAGGAAATGAGTTGTTTGAAAAAATTCCTAAAAGAAATGTGGTCCCATGGTGATGTCCATCACCATGAGACCCAATTTCTTTGAGGAATTTTTTCAAATAGCTCACTGCCTTTTCTATGCTACCACATTTTTCATACATGTCTACCAGAGCATTTTATCAAACAGTTCATTTTCTAGTTTCTATGGCTAAAAGTCTAAACAAGGTGCTTTCCAAAAAACTATGGATGCTTGGAAAAAATCTATCAAAGCATAATAGTAAGCAATAGCATAGATAAGGAAATGAGTATTTTGAAAAATTACCTCAAAGAAATGTGGCCTCATGGTGATGGAATGCCATTCCATCACCATGAGACCACATTTCTTTGAGGCATTTCTTCAAAAACCTCACCACCTTTTTTATTCTACCATATTTTCCATACATGTGTACCAAATATTTTTTTCAAACTACTCACTTCCTTACTGCTATGGCTAAAAGTCTAAAATAGATGCTTTCCAACAAACTATGGATACTTGGAAAAATTCTATCAAAGCATAATAGTAAGTAATATCATACTCAAGGAAGTGAGTAGCATGAAAAAATTCCTTGAAGAAATTTGGTTTCATGGTGATGGAATGCCATTCCATCACCATGAGACCACATTTCTCTAAGGCATTTTTCCAAACAACTCACTGCCTGAAGAATAGAAACCGACCGTTTTAGCCAAAATTCCCCTCCAATCTTTTTTCAAGGTTCTCATCCTCAATTTCCAAATTCATGGAACCTTCCACCTTTTATTCCACTTGTTCATGTCCCCACCCCTCTGTCTTCATGTCATGATCACCCTCCATCTCATAACCAAGACCACACTATACCATCCACCCCATCCCAGCATAATACCATAGAGAAGGCAATGAACTATATGAAAAAATGCCTCAAAGAAATGTAGTCTTATGGTGAGGGAATGCCATGACACATTTCTTTGTAATGGAATTCCATCACCATGAGACCCCATTTCTTTGAGGCATTTTTTCAAATAGTTAACTGCCTTCTCTATGCTATCATAGTTATTGTACATGTCTATGAAACCATTTTATCAAACGTTTGACCTCCTTGATGCTATTGATAAAAGCCTAAAAATAGGTTCTTTAAAAAAAGCTATGGATAGGGAAAATAGTAAGCATGATAGTCAAAAATATATAGTTTAATGAGTACTCAAATTTTTGCTCATTATATCATACATCATAATCCATGATGTGGATCACTATTGTAGTTATTGTGATTGAATAATTTGTTGTTTTATTTTCAAATGTTGGAAGTGGATACACCTTTGAATGTTCATAGGGAAATGGAGCATGGTTTTTCATCTCCTATAGAGTCCATGATGGCTCTCAAAAAGGAGGTATGAGGGAGATTACTAAATTTCAATGTACATTCATTGTTATAGCTATTAGTTAGTGAAAAATCAAACCATTATTGATTCATAGTTTAATTTCTCTTTGGATGGTTTCTACAAGGCTTCAGCACACCACAATATGAGCATGCAAATATTTCCCACAAGGAGAGAGATTGTCTACTAGCAGTAAGTGATTATTTTGTTAAACATATCATTTGTTATAATGTAATTTCTATATATTAATGTCTTTACTTCTTATTGTAACAGATAAAGCTTGACCAAGAGATAAACCCTAGGAGGAGCACCGGGAGCACTCCTTGGCCTCAGAATAAATGAGTGACAAACCTATCGCCATTTGGCTGACAAGTGCAAAGGGAAAGAATTTATTTCAAGAGGATGCAAAGCAATGACTTTTGATTCTAGAGCCCTTTGTTGTATGCCTATATGGCATTTTTGTACATATTTTACATATTGGATATATTTGACATTGTATGCCTATATGGAATTCTTGTAAGCCTATATGGCTATTTTGTATATATTTTATACTTATATCGACATATATTGATGTATGCCTTTGGTTAATAGAATTTTTTTTATCGATGGTGTCCATTTTCATAATATAAATCTATGGTTCAATAATTATGAGTTACATGTATTCAAGTGTCTACTTTACAACTTATGTGTATACTTTGTGACTTATGTGTATTCCAATATATACTTTGTGACTTACATGTTTTCATGTGTATAACTTGTATTCATGCATATACTTTGTATTAATTTGTGTATACTATGTATTCATGTGTATACTTCAAGGCTTACATGTTTTTGAGTACTTGTGCTTCCCTTATTCACATGTATTCTTGACTTATTCATCTGTATACTTATTAATTGGTTAGCCCTAACATTGATCATTTATGTCCTTCATGGTTTGTATTGAATATTTATTGATTGATGCTAAACAACTTCAATACTTCTAGGAATACTAGTAGACTTACAAATTACAAAATTGTACAAATTGAGAAGAAAAAATTAACTATAAATAAATGCATTGATTATTAACTTGATAATTGATTATGAATGAGTATAATATATATCAAGAGATGAACCTTCTAGAATGGCAACTTCCAACTAGATAATAGGCAAAGAATTCCCAATACTTTGAAAGCAATAATCCACCCAAAATTACAATGGGAGAGAAGGCTTATTTAAGATCCTTGAGCAATGTATTTCCTAATGCTCCCTTGTTCTTGCATATCTCAATTCAGTTTAATTGAAAGAGTTTCATGAAATGATTTATCTTAAAGCAAAAACCACATTTTGAATTGGTATTCCATGAGATGTTTCATAAAAATATTCCAGTATATTTAATCTTTTGACTGGAACAACTCAATTAAGAAAAGGATACATAATTTTCACAACACTTGTAAAACATAATGCTCATGTAGTAGATGATGAGTAGTTAGCTTCTTGACACATTATCATACAAAAAATTATCTTAAATAGTCTTTAAACATTTTCACAGCATAATCCTCACAATATCGAATGAATTGTTATGTTCTTGATCCATCAACATATAAACACGTTGAAAGATGTATATATCAACTTTGTGCAATGTTATTTTTTGTATAGGAAATGGACTTGGGAGAAAAAATTATAATTTATAATACAAATAACAAATGGACTCAAGGGTGGAAACTTTATTTATCACACCAAAAAATAAATGTATGTGAGAGCATCACTTGTTTCTCTTAGACTCCAATTTTCAAGAATAGGAAATCATTTCAAATGAAAATGACAAAATGCTTCACAGCCAAAGTTGTTAATTGAGAAAAAATAAAATGTTTCCAAGTTCCACTATTGTACACTTTTACAATTGGTTGTATATTGTTGTAAGGGCAAGGAGGATAATTTAAAAACATCTTGCACTTGCTATACTTGAGGATGATCGTATGTTTTTTATGTGGAAAACCTAGACTTCTCAACCATCATGTGAATGTTTCTCTTTTCGATTATTTTACATGCCATCATAGGGGATCGAGCTGGTTGAATCTAGCTTGGAGTGATTCAGAATGTTTGGGTGTGAAAGAGGACCATGCCTAGTGTAATCTACCTATAGAGATGTGTTGCAATAGTTCATTTTGTCACATGAGTTGCAGAATGAAAGTTGCACCACTTTGCAACTTTACACTGCTTGCATTTGACACTTTTTCCATCAAGTGAAAAAAGGAAACAATGAGAAGATGACTCCGAGATAAAAAAAACTGGGACAGGTTATTGTAGAGGGGCCCATGATCCCGTATGCTCAGATAAATAGTTCATAAGCAGCATGGTTACTGAGTAATAGCCTGTCAAAGATTGTTGTTCTTTTGCACTTTGGACCCTTAAGGGATCGAGCCAGTTGAATGTAGCTCAAAGTGATTCAACATGTTTTGGTGAAAAAGAGGACCATTATTAGCATAAAACCACACATCTAGACATGTTGGAATAGTCTATTTGGTCACAAGAATGGCAAAATAAAAGTTGCACTACTTTGCAACTTTATACTGCTTGCAGTTGACACTTTTTCCATCAAGTGAAAACTAGACACCATGGGAAAATGACTTTGAGATAACAAAAAATGAGAGAGGTTATTGTAAAGGGGCCCAACATGACCTCGTAGGCTAATATAGATAGTTTTTAAGCATCAAGACTTTTGATTAATAGCCCATCAAAGATTGTTGACCTTTTGCACTTTGGACCCTTAAGGGATCAAGTCGGTTGAACGTAGCTCAGAGAAATTCGCCATGTTTGGGTTTGAAAGAGGACCATGCCTAGTGTAAACCCACCCATCTAGATGCATTGGAACAATCCATTTGGTCACATGAGTTGCAGAATGAAAGTTGCACCACTTTGTAATTTTGCACTACTTGCATTTGACATTTTTTCCATCAAGTGAAAATTGGACACCACGAGAAGACAACTCTGAGATAACAAAAACTGACAGAGGTTATTATAGATAGGCCCAACATGATCCTATAGGCTAAGATGGAGAGTATGCAAGTGCCACAATTTTTGATTAATAGCCTATCAAATATTGTTGTTCTTTTGTACTTTGGACCCTTAAGGGATCAAGCCAGTTAACGTAGCTGAAAGCGATTCAACATGTTTGCGTGAAAAAGAGGGTCATGCATAGCATAAATGTACCCATACAGATGCATTGGAATAGTTCATTTGGTCACACAAGTTGTATAATGAAATTTGCACCAGTTTACAACTTTACATTGCTTGCATTTGACACTTTTTCCATCAAGTGAAAACTAGACACCACAAGAAAATGACTCTGAGATAACAAAAAATGAGAGAGGTTATTGTAGAGGGGCCCAATGTGATCTTTTAGGCATAGAAAAAGACTTCATAAGTGTCTTAGTCTCCAAGTAATATCTCACCAAATATTGCTACCCTTTTGTACTTTGGACCCTTAAGGGATCGAGCCTGTTAAACATAGCTCAGAGCCATTTAGCATGTTTAAGTACAAAAGAGGATCATGCCTAGCATAAATGTACCCATCTGGATGCATTGGAATAGTTTGTTTGTTCACATGGGTTGTAGAATGAACCACTTTGCAGCTTTACACTACTTGCATTTGACACTTTTTCCATCAAGTGAAAACAAAACACTTAGAGATAACAAAAAACCAAGAGAGGTTAATGTAGAGGGGCCCAATGTGACCCTGTAGGCTCAGATGAAGAGTTCTTAAGTGTCATGGTTTTTGAGTAATAGTCCATCAAATATTTTTTCCCTTTTGAACTTTGGACCTAATATTAGTTCCAAAAAAATGAATCCATACAAATAAATGAAATATATGTTATTCAAGGCTTCATACAAAATACTTACAATCATCTTTTAGAAGAGTATTTCTACCATAGACAAAGGTCACATGAATTTTTCCAATGGAATGCCTTACCAGAATGTGGTAATATGGAATGCCATGATTACAAGATAGGCTTAAAATGGAAGCATGGACAAGGCATGTGAATTCAAATTCCTTGTCCAAGCTAGTGGAGCTCCACTAGCTTTCCAATGCAGTAGGGTTTACAAGGTAAGTGCAGTGTATGTTGCATAGAAATGGGGGATCACATAAATCACCATGAGACCCCATTTCTATGATGCATACACTTCCCCTACCTTGTCAACCCTACCACATTATCACTATGAATCCCCATTTCTATGAGGCATACACTGCCCCTACCTTGTCAACCCTACCGCATTGGCAAGCTACTGGAGCATAGTAGGGTTGACAAGGTAGAGGTAGTGTATGCCTCATAGAAATGGGGTCTCACGGTGATGATACATCACTATGAGACCCCATTTCTATGAGGAATATGCTTCCCCTACCTTTTCAACCCTACTGCATTAGCAAGCTAGTGGAGCATTGGAAGGATAGTGAATTCCACTAGCTTGCCAATGTAGTAGGGTTGACAAGGTAGGGGCAGTGTATGCCTAATAGAAATGGGGTCTCACAATGATATACACTCCACTAGATTTTCAATGTGGTAGGGTTGAAAACCTAGGGGCAGCATATGCCTCATATAAATGGGGTCCCATGGTGATGTATAAGGTTGAGCATTGGCAAGCTAGTGAGATCCACTAACTTGCTAATGCGGTAGGGTTGACAAGGCAGGGGCTGGGTATGCCTCATAGAAATGGGGAAACACAATGATATACATCACCATGAGACCCTATTTATATGAGGCATGTGATTCCCCTACCTTGTCAAACCTATCACATTAGCAAGCTAGTGGAGCATTGGCAAGCTAGTGAACTCACTAGCTTACCAATGCGGTAGGGTTGACAAGGTAGGGACAGTGTATGCCTCATAGAAATGGGGTCTCATGGTGATAATCAAAAGTTAGGGGAAGCATATTCCCACTAGAAATAGGGACTTATGGTGATATAAATCATCGTGAGATCCCATTTCTATGAGGCATACGCTACCCTTAACTTGTCAACACTACTACATTGGCAAGCTAGTGAGCGAGCTCACTAGCTTGCCAATGTGGTAGGGTTGGAAGTTAGGGGCAGCATATGTCTCATATAAATGGGGTCTCATAGTGATGTTTAGGGGTAGCATATTCCTCATAGAAATTGGGTCTCACGGTGATGAATATCAAGGGCAGCGTATGTCTCATAGAAATATGGTCTCATAGTGATGTATATCACCGTGAAACCCCATTTCTATGAGGCATACACTACCCCTACCTTGTCAACCCTAATGCATTGCCAACCTACTGGAGCATTGGCAAGCTAGTGAGCTCACTAGCTTTCCAATGTGGTAGGGTTGACAAGGTAAGGGCAGTTATATCACCATGAGACCCCATTTCTATGAGGCATACATTAACCCTTCCTTGTCAACCCTACCACATTAGGAGGCTAGTGAGCTTATTAGCTTGCCAATGCTCCACTAGCTTGCCAATGTGGTAGGGTTGATAGGGTAGGGGCAGCATATGCCTTACAAAAATGGGGTTTCATGGTGATATACATCAATGTGAGACTAGGGGCAGTGTATGCCTCATAGAAATGGGGTCTCATAGTGATGTATATTATCGTGAGTCCCCATTTATATGAGGCATACGTTTCCCCTGCCTTGTCAACCCTACCCCATTGGAAAGCTCATTATCTCACTAGCTTTCCAATGTGATAGGGTTGACAAGGTAGGGGTAGCATATGCCTCATATAAATAGGGACTCATGCATCACCATGAGTCCCCATTTATACGAGGCATATGCTGCTCCTACCTTGTCAACCCTACCACATTGGCAAGTGAGTGAGTGAGTTCACTATATTTCCAATATGATAGGGTTGACAGGGTAGGGGAAGCATATGCCTCATATAAATGGGGACTCATGGTGATATACATCACTATGAGATGCTATTTCTATGAGGCATACACTACTCCTACCTTGTCAACCCTATCACATTGTCAAGATAGTGGAGTATTGGAAATCTAGTGATCTCACTAGCTTTCTGATGTGGTAGGGTTGACAAGGTAGGGCAACGTATGCCTAATAGAACTAGGAACTCATTGTGATGCGTGAGTCCCCATTTCTATGAGGCATACATTGCCCCTACCTTGTCAACCCTACCACATTGGCAAGCCTATGAGTGAGCTCAATTGCTTATCAATGCGATAGGGTTGACAAGGTAGGGGAAACGTATGCCTCATAGAAATGGGGTCTTATGGTGATCCATTTCTATGAGGCATACATTGCCCCTACCTTGTCAACCCTACCACGTTGGTAAGGTAGTGGAGCATTGGCAAGCTAGTGAGCTCACTAGCTTGCCAATGTGGTATGTTTGACAAGGTAGGGGTAGCATATGCCTCATAGAAATGGGGAATCATAATGATATACATCACCATGAGACCCCTTTTCTATGAGGCATACACTGCCCCTACCTTGTCAACCATACCGCATTGGCAAGCCAGTGGAGCATTGGTAAGCTAGTGAGCTCACTAGCTTTCCAATGCAATAGAGGTAGTGTATGCCTCATAGAAATGGGGTCTCACAGTCATATATATCACCGTAAGACCCCATTTATATGAGGCATACATTGCCCCTACCTTTTCAACCCTACCTCACTGGAAAGCTAGTGGAGCATTATCAAGCTAGTGAGCTCACTAGCTTGCCAATGCGGTAGGGTTGACAAGGTAGGGGTAGCATATGCCTCATAGAAATGGGGACTCATGCATCAGCAGGAATCCCCATTTCTATGAGGTATACATTGCTGCTACCTTTTCAACCCTGCCACATTGGAAAGCTAGTGAGCTCACTAGCTTGCTAATGCTCCACTATCTTTCCAATGTGGTAGGGTTGACAAGGTAGAGGCAATGTGTGCCTCATAGACATGGTGTCTCACAGTGATGTTTATCATTATGAGTCCCCATTTCTATGAGGCATACACTGCCCCTACCTTGTCAACTCTACTATATTGGAAAGCTAGTGCACTCACTCACTCGCTTTCCAATGCAGTAGGGTTTACAAGGTAGGGGTTGTGTATAACCCTACCACATTAGCAAGCTAATGAGCTCACTCACTAGCTTTCCAATGTAGTAGGGCTGACAAGGTAGGGGCAGTATCTAACTCATAAAAATGGGGACTTAGAGTGATGCATTATTCCCCATTTCTATGAGGCATATGTTTCCCTTAGTTTGTCAAACCTACCCATTGGCAAGCTAGTGAGCTCACTAGCTTACTAATGCTCCACTAGCTTGCCAATGTGGTAGGGTTGACAAGGTAGAGGTAGTGTATGCCTCATATAAATGGGGTCTCATGGTGATGTATATCATCATCAATCCCCATTTATATGAGGCATACATTGCCCCTACCTTGTCAACCCTACCACATTGGAAAGCTAGTGAGCTCACTAGCTTGCCAATGCTCCACTAGCTTGCCAATGTGGTAGCATTGACAAGGTAGGGGTAGTGTATACCTCATAGAAATAGGGTCTCATGGTAATATACATCACCGTGAGACCTCATTTATATCACTATGAGACGTCATTTCTATGAGGCATACGCTGCCCCTAATATACATCACCGTGAGATCCCATTTCTATTAGGCATACACTACCCCTATACATCATAGTTAGAACCCATTTCTATGAGGCATACACTGCCCCTACCTCATCAACCCTACTACATTAGCAAGCTAGTGAGCTCACTCACTAGCTTGCTAATGCGGTAGGGTTGACAATGTAGGGGCAATGTATGCCTCATAAAAATGATGTCTCATGGTGATGTATATCACCATATGTCCCCATTTCTATGAGGCATACACTACCCCTACCTTGTCAATATCACCATGAGACCTCATTTCTATGAGGATATGTTGCCCCTACCTTGTCAACCCTACCGCATTATCACCATGAGTCCCCATTTCTATGAGGCATACCTTGCCCCTACCTTGTCAACCCTACTGCATTATGACTATGAGACCCCATTTCTATGAGGAAAATGTCACCCTTACCTTGTAAACCCTACCACATTTACAAGCTAGAGGAAATAACTAGCTTGCCAATGCTCCACTAGCTTTCCAATGTGGTAGGGTTGACAAGGTAGGGGCAGTGTATGAATTGTAAAAATGATATCACCGTGAAATCCCATTTTTATGAGGCATATGTTGGCCCTACCTTTTCAACGCTACAACATTGTCAAGCTAGTGGAGCTCACTAGCTTGCCAATGCTCCACGAGCTTGCCAATGCAGTATAGTTGACAAGGTGGGGGCTCCACTAACTTGTGAATGTGGTAGGGTTGACAAGGTAGGGGCAATGTATGCCTCATAGAAATGGGGTCTCACGGTGATGTATGGAGCTCACTAGCTTGCCAATGCTCCACTAGGTTGCCAATCCGGTAGGGTTGAAAAGGTAGGGGTAGCATATGCCTCATAGAAATGGTGTCTCACGATGACCATGATACCCCATTTCTATGAGGCATACGATGCCCCTACCTTGTCAACCCTACTACATTGGCAAGCTAGTGGAGCTCACTAGCTTGCTAATGCGGCAGGGTTGACAAGGTTGGGGTAGCCTATGCCTCATAAAAATGGGGTCTTATAGTGATTTTTGTAAGACCCCATTTTTATGAGGCATATGCTACCCCTACCTTGTCAACCCTACCACATTGGCAAGCTAGTGGAGCTCACTAGCTTTCCAATGCAGTAGGGTTGACAAAGTAGGGGTAGTGTATGCCTCATAGAAATGGGGTCTCACGGTGATGTATGTGAGACCCCATTTCTATGAGGCATACATTTCCCCTACCTTGTCAACCCTACCACATTGGAAAGCTAGTGGAGCACCACTAGCTTGGACAATGCATTTGAATTGTTTGACAAGGCATTTTAATTCACATGCCTTGTCCATGCTTCCATTTTGAGCCTATCTTGCAATCATGGCATGCCACATTACCTGATTTCTTTAAGGAATTCAATCAAAAAAATTCATGTGACCTTTTTGTATGTTAGAAATACTCTTGTACAAGATGATTTTAAGTATTTTGTATCAAGCCTTGAATGACATATATTTCATTTATTTGTATGGATTGATTTTTTAGGAACTAATATTACATCTAAAGTGAAAAATGGCAGCAATATTTGATGGATTATTAGTCAAAAACCATGACACTTACAAACTCTCCATATAATCATATGAGATCATGTTGGGCCCCTCTACAATAACCTCTCTCGGTTTTTGTTATCTCATAGTCGTTTTCCTGTGGTGTCCAATTTTCACTTGATGGAAAAAGTGTAAATTTCAAGTAGTGTAAATTTGCAAAGTGGTGCAACTTTCATTCTACAACTTGTGTGACCGAACAAACTATTCCAAAACATCCATATGGGTATATTTGTGCTAGGCATGGTCCTCTTTTGCACACAAACATGTTGAATCACTCTGAGCTACGTTCAACCGTCTCGATCCCTTAAGGGACCAAAGTGAAAAAGGGTAGAAATATTTGATAGGCTATTACTCAGAAACCTTGAAACTTATGAAATCCTTGTCTATTCTGATGGGATTGCATTGGGCCCCTCTATAATAACCTCTCTCAGTTTTTGTTATCTCAGAGTTTCTTTCCTGTGGTGTCCAATTTTCACTTGGTGGAAAAAGTGTCAAATGCAAGTAGTGTAAAGTTGCAAAATGGTGCAACTTTCATTCTGCAACTCATGTGACCAAATAAACTATTCCAACATGTCTAGATGGTTATTTTTACATTAGGCATGGTCCTCTTTCACACCCAAACATGTCGAATTGCTTCGAGCTATGTTCAACTGGCTCGATCCCATAAGGGTCCAAAGTGCAAAAGGGTAGCAATCTTTGACGAGCCATTACTCAGAAATCATGACACTTTCAAACTCTTTGTTTGAGCCTATGGAATTGTGTTGGGCCCCTCTACAATAAGCTCTCTTAGTTTTTGTCATCTAGGATTCATTTTCTCATGGTGTCTAGTTTTCACTTGATGGAAAAAGTGTCAAATGCAAACAATGTAAAGCTGCAAAGTGGTGCAACTTTCATTATGCAACTCATGTGACCAAAAAAACTATTCCAACTCATCTAGATAGGTAATTTTACAGTAGGAATGGTCCTCTTTTGCACCCAAACACACAAAATCACTTGAGCTATGTTCAACCAGTTTGATCCCTTAAGGGTCCAAAGTGTAAAAGGGAAAAAATATTTGATGGGCCATTACTCAAAAACCATGTCACTTGGGAACTCTCCATATGAGCCTACAAGATGGTGTTGGGCCCCTCTATAATAACCTCTCTCATTTTTTTTTATCTCAGAGTCATCTTCCCATGGTGTCCAGTTTTCACTTGATGGAAAAGGTGTCAAATGTAAGCAGTGCAAAGTTGCAAAGTGGTACAACTTTCGTTTTGCAACTTGTGTGACCAAAAAAACTATTCCAATGCATACAAATGGTTGGGTTTATGCTAGGAATGTTCCCCTTTCACACCCAAACACACCGAATCGCTCCAAGCTATGTTCAACCGACTCGATCCCTTAAGGGTCCAAAGTGCAAAAGGGCAACAATCTTTGACATGCTATTACTCGGAGGCCATCATGCTTACGAACTATCTGTCTTAGACTTTGGGATTGCATTAGGCCCCTCTACAATAATCTCTCTCAGTTTTTATTATCTCAGAGTCATTTTCTCGTGGTGTCCAATTTTCACTTGAAGGAAAAAGTGTCAAATGCAAGTAGTGTAAAGTTGCAAAGTGGGACATCTTTTGTTCTGCAACTCATGTGACCAAATGGACTGTTCCAATGTGTCCAAATGGGTGGGTTTATGCTAAGAATGGTCCTATTTTTCACCCAAACACGTCTAATCACTTCGAGCTATGTTGAACCGACTCAATCCCTTAAGGGTCCAAAGTGCAAAAGGGCAACAATATATGATGGGTTATTACTTGATAATTGTGATGCTTACGAACTCACTATTTTCACCTATGAGATCATGATGGGACCCTCTACAATAGCCTCTCTCTTTTTTTGTTATATCAGAGTCATCTTGTCATGATGTCCTATTTTTACTTGATGGAAAAAGTGTCAAATGCAAGTAGTGTAAAATTGCAAAGTGGTGCAAATTTCGTTCTACAACTCATGTGACCAAAAGAACTATTCCAACACATCCCAATAGGTACGTTTATGCTAGGAATGGTCCTATTTCGCACCCACCCAAACATGTTGAATCACTCTGAGCTACGTTCAACCAGATCGATCCCTTATGATGGCATGTAAAATAATAAAAAAGAGAAACATTCACATGACAGTTGAGAAGTCCAAGTTTTCCACATAAAAATCATATGATCATCCTCAAGTATAGCAAGCACAAGATGTTTTTTAATTATCCTCCTTTCCCTTACACCAATATATAACCAATTGTAAATGCGTACAATGGTGGAACTTGGAAAAATTTTATTTTTCCTTAATGAACAACTTTGGTTGTGAAGCATTTTGTCATTTTCATTTGAAATGATTTGCTATGCTTGAAAAATGGAATCTAAGATAAACAAGTGATGCTCTCATGTACATTTATTATTTGCTATGATAAATAAATTTTCCACCCTTGAGTCCATTTGTTATTTGTTTTATAAATTATAAAGCTTTCTCCCAAGTCCATTTCCTATACAAGAAATAATATTGCAAAAAGTTGACATAAACATCTTTCAACATGTTTATATGTTGATGGATCAATAACATAACAATTCATTTTGTATTGTGAGGATTATGTTGTGAAAATGTTTAAAGACTATGCAAGATAAATATTTGTATGATAATGTGTCAAGAAGCTAACTATTAATCATCTACTATGAATATTATGTTTTGCAAGTGTTGTGAAGATTTATTATCCTTTGCTTAATTGAGTTGTTCCAATAAAAAGATTAAATATACTAGAATCTTTTTATGAAACATCTCATGGAATACCAATTGAAAATATTTTTTCGGCTTTTAGATAAAGCATTTCATGGAACTCTTTGGATTAAATTGAATTGAGATATGTAAGAACAAGGTAGCATTAGGATTTGCATTTCTCAAGGATCTTAAGTAAGCCTTCTCTCTTGTTGCAATTTTGGGTGGATAATTGTTTTCAAAGTATTGGGAAAGCTTTACCTATTTTTTAGTTGGCAGTTGCCATTCTAGAAGGCTCATCTCTTGATATATATTATACTCATTCTTAATCAATTATCAAATTAATAATCAATGCATTTATTTAGAGTAAATATTTTATTTTCAATTTGTACAATTTTGTAAATTGTAAGTCTACTAGTATTCCTAGAAATATTAAATTTGTTTAGCATCAACTAATAAAGTTGTTTACCATCAATCAGTAAATATTCAATACAAACCATGAAGGACATCAATGATAAATTCTAGGGCTAACCAATTAATAAGTATACACATGAACAAGTCAAGCATACATGTGAATAAGGGAAGCACAAGTACTCAAAAACTCGTAAGCCTTGATGTATACACACGAATACATAGTATACACAAATTAATACAAAGTATATGCATGAATACAAACACATGAAAACACATAAGTCACAAAGTATACATTGGAACACATGTAAGTCACAAAGTATACATGTAAGTTGTAAAGTATACACTTGAATACATATAAATCATATATAATGAACCATGGATTTATAATGGAAATATGGACACCATCGATAAAAAATATTTTTATTAACCAAATAGCCATGTAGGAATACATCAATATATGTTGATATAAGTATAAAATATATACAAAATAGCCATATAGGCTTACAATGTCAAATATATCCAATATGTAAAATATATAGAAAAATTCCATATAGGAATACAACAAAGGGCTCTAGAATCAAAAGTCATTGCTCTGCATCCTCTAAAAATAAATTATTTCCCTTTTCTTGTCGGCCAGATGGTGATAGGTCTATCACTCATTTATTTTACGGCTGAGGAGTGCTCCTGGTCAATCTTTATCTATTACAATGAGAAGTAAATACATTAATATATAGAAATTACATTATAAAAAATGATATATTTAACAAAATAATCACTTACTGCTAGTAGATGATCTCTCTCCTTGTGGAAAATATTTTCATGCTCATGTTGTGGCATGTTGAAGCCCTGTAGAAACCATCCAAAGGGAAATTAAACTACAAATCAATAATGGTTTCATTTTCACTAACTAATAGCTATAATAATGAATGTAAATTGAAATTTAGTAATCTAACTCATACCTCCTTCATGAGAGCCATCGAGGACTCTATAGTAGATGAAACACTAAGCTCCATTTCCCTATGAACATTTAGAGGTGTATCCGCTTCCAACATCTAAAAATAAAACAAAAAATTATTCAATCACGAAAACTACAATAGCGATCCACATCATGGATTATAATGTATGAGATAATGAGAAAAAAATTGAGTACTTATTAAACTATATATTTCAGACTATTATGCTTACTATTTTCCCTATCCATAGCTTGTTCGAAAGGACCTATTTTTAGACTTTTACCCATAGCATCAAGGTGGTGAAACTTTTAATAAAATGCTTCTGTAGACATGTACGATAACTACATGGTAACATAGAGAAGACAATGAACTATTTGAAAAAATGCCTCAAAGAAATGGGGTCTCATGGTGATGGAATGCCATTACAAACAAATGTGTCTTGGAATTCCCTCACCATAAGACCACATTTCTTTGAGGCATTTTTTCAAATAGTTCATTTGCTTCTCTATGGTATTATGTTGGGATGGGGTGGATGGTATAGTGTGGTCTTAGTTATGAGATTGAGGTGATCATGACATGAATAGGGAGGGTTGGGGACATGAACAAGTGGAATAAAAGGTGGAAGGTTCCATGGATCGGTAAATTAAGGATGATGACCTTGAAATAATTTGGATGGGAATTTTGGCTAAAGGGTTGGTTTCTATTCTTCAAGTATTGAGTTGTTTAAAAAAATGTCTCAGAGAAATGTGGTCTCATGGTGATGGAATGCAATTCCATCACCATGAGACCACATTTCTTCAAGGAATTTTCTCATACTACTCACTACCTTGACTATGGTATTGCTTACTATTATGCTTTGATATATATTTTCCGTGCATCCATACTTTGTTGGAAAGTACCTATTTTAGGCATTTAGCCATAGCAGCAAGGAAGTGAATATTTTGATAAAATTATTTGGTACACATGTATGGAAAATGTGGTAGCATATAAAAGGTGGTGAGTTGTTTGAATAAATTCCTTGAAGAAATGTGGTCTCATGGTGCTAGAATGGAACTCCATCACCATGAGACCACATTTCTTCAAGGAATTTCTTCAAATTACTCACTGCCTTGTCTATTCTATTGATTACTATTATTCTTTGATAGATTTTTTCCAAGCATCCATAGTTTGTTGGAAAGCACCTTGTTTAGGCTTTTAGCCATAGCAACAAGGAAATGAAATGTTTGATAAAATTGTTTGGTAGACATGTATGGAAAATCTGGTAGCATAGAAAAGGCGGTGAGCTATTTGAAAAAATGCCTCAAATAAATTGGGTCTCATGGTGATGGAGATAACCATGAGACCACATTTCTTTGAGGAATTTTTTCAAACAACTCATTGCCTTGTCTATGTTATTGCTTACTATTATTTTTTCATATATTTCTTCGAAGCATCCATAGCATAGACAAGGCAGTGAACTATTTGAAAAGATGCCTCAGTAAAAAGTGGTCTCATGGAATACCATGACAAGAAAATGCAATTAGAAGTTTCTCCTACTTATTAATTATGCTATGTGAAGTAATTTCATCACTGCTTATGTTGACTTTCTAAACAACTATATTGTAGTTGAAATTTTTCCATCTGTCAGCATCTAGTTATTAGTTATGGAATGTGAAGTAATGCTTTGAGTTTGAAGTATGTGCAATGCAATGTAATGAATGATGTGAATATAAACTAAAAAAATCTATTAAGTAAAATTCATTATTTAAACTCTTTATTCTATTACCTACATGCAGGTTTTTGTAAATCCACTAGCACTAGGAGGTGTTCCCATGAAACCTCCAATATTAGCCTATTCAACTTCCAAAATCACATATTAGAATACCATTTATAAAAAAATTCTATTAACATGTAATAAATTCATAATTGTTTACTAGTTACATACCTCAACGGTAGATGTAGTGGAGTAATAAGTGGGTGTTGGTCCAATGTATCCAGTATCAACACTGTGAGCCTGGAATTTTATAAAAATCATAAAACTAAATTTGTTAATCTTTCATTTCAAAATTGAAATTTAATAAATTAAATTCAATGAACATGCTAACATTTACCTGAGTATTGATTTCATAGGCCTCATTCAAAATGTCAGCTTCCCTCACCATCCCCATAGCTACAGATGCATCCTGCGTAGCAGCCTCCTGAGTGTCGGTGGGGTCAAATGAACAAGTTGCCCCGCAAGCCTGACACAAATGGGATCGAATCCCAACACTCGAAGACTCCCCTAGATGGTGCTATAGTATAGGACTGGCATGTTGGATGACACTTTGGGTTGAAGAGTTGATGGCCTGCAAAGTCTCTACCTTGACACTCTCCTTCGTGATGGAAGGGATAACAATGTGCTCATGAGGTAGCCTAGTGAGAGGTCATCTTTCTTGCCACCTAGGATCCTGATGTGCACCAGGTCTATCTTGAGTTGACCCCCCACCTCTCCCCTAGAAGTCCCTCATATCAATATAATTCAAGATTTTGTTCAAGATGAACTCACAGTATAGTTTCCTCAGGAAATATCGTGAGACTTCACAATTATTGCATGGTGGGTAATCAAAAACCATGTACCACCTATCTCAAAAGAAGGTCCTAATCTATTGGTGGTGGCACCAATGGATAGGAAACCTCTTCGTATTGAAGGTAAGATTTGCATTCGTGCATGGGTTAGTGAATAATGAGCAAAAATATAATTTTGTAACTTTTAGATCTTTTACATCTTTATATGATAATTTATACTAGTAATAATCCCTAGCCACCTTCCTCCTATCTTTCCAACTAGTTAATTGTTTGTTGATTGAATCTACATGTTTTAACATTTATTTGAGTGAAATGGCAAGGGTTTTTCTTTCGATGGTTGAACCATTTGGCTCATTCAACCTCATGATTAACTCCTCAATTTGTTTTTTGTTGAGTTCCAAGTGGATGTTGAGGGATTGGTGGAGGATATTATTGTTGTGGTTGTTGAACTTCAAGATTTTGTTGATGTTGTTGTTGCTCATCTTGCTGAGGATTTTGAGGGTTTGTAGGTTCATTAACATCTACAAATTCAACAAATAAATATAAAAAACAACCTAAAACTAACAAATTCACAAAAAAAAACAAACAATCCTTACCTCTTAGACCTCCTCATCATCATGGTGACATCTTGGAAATGAAACAACAACAATTTGATGAAAAACTTGCAAGATGAATCCTTCTAGAATGCAAGTGCACAAATGAAGGGTTTTGGTTGTAGGTAAAAAAACAATAGTCACAATGAAAATGAATCTAGTTTCCTTTTTTTTTTTCATTTAATGGCTCATAACATGAGTGTGTTATAACGTGAGCATGTTATAATGCACTCATGTTATAGGCTTGGTGTGGCCAAGCCTTAGGCTCAGTACACCAAGCCATAATGCGCTCACATTATAACGTGTTCACGTTATGAACTATCAATTTAAAAAAAAACAATTGGCCACAAATTGTCCCCTCATCTATTTGCAACCACCCTTGAATCTTTCTTGAATGATATGGATCTTTACTTGAATGCTTGCTTGAATCATAAAACTTACAAATGTTATCTCAAAAACAAACATGATGCATGATGAATTTGACATGATTCTTGACACTTGAATAATGCTCCAAAATGCTTGATAATCAACTCTTGAAGGCTCTGGTAAACTCTTGAATGCTCTTGTGAACTTCAATGTTCTATAATGCATGAATAGCTGAATTTCTAGGAGGAAAATGAGTGAAATAACCTTGTATTTATACTTGTTTATGCCAAATTCCTCAAAGTTACAATACTACAAGTAGACATCAAATCTAGGAGAATAAAATCCTACCAAGAATTTGAATTTAAATTAGGTCTAAGCTAAGTGAGAACCATACACCAATTGTGGCATATGAGTCCCATTAGGCTAAGCTTGGGACACATATTTCAATAAATTCTTAGATTAGTGTGAAATCTAGATTGGAGCCCCAAAACATAGGTGGGACCCATATTCCCAAGGTGGCGTATGAGTCCCAAATCACTAAATTTGGGCCATACAATCCAAAAAAAAATGAATTATGATTGGATATTGGTTAATGTTGGGATTAATCTTAGAAAGATGCATTAATTAAGGCTTGTGGATGCAAAATAAGGCCAATTAAAGAATAAAGAATCTTCATTAATTAATAAAACCCTAGATTAGTGTGAAAGTGCAAAAAAATACTTTACAACACCCTAAATATGGCACAATTAGGTCCATTTAGTTTACAAGGGACCAAGACTTAATGTAAATGTGTTAAACATATTTCAACACAAACAATTAAACATTTAGGCTTAATTCAATAGGGAGGGCCCAAACAAGTGTGAAAATTTCATGGATGACATTTTTCTACACTACACATGGTACTAGTAAAAACTAGCTAAACCATTATTTTATTATAATATGGATAGCCACTATTGATGATGGAGTTGGGATTGGTATGATTGTTATGGACTTACTCCTAGTTGTGGTGTCTAGGTGGTAATATATTTTTCCAAGGTTGAGGAGGCATGGTGTTACATGGTATGCTATACTCATTGGAAATATTTGAAAATAAACTAGAAAATGAAGCATTATATGAAAAATATTTCTATGAAATACCTTTCTATTGAGGCCATGGTTTACACTATGTAAAGCAAAATAATTTCCCATCTTTATCTTCCGCAATTCAAAAATTTGGCCTCTCATGGTTGTCTTTTGATATGCTTTCCACTTATTTCTATTTATATTCAATCTTCTTGTAGTGACAATGGGGGAAATACTCAACCAATCTTGCACTTATGATTCTTCTTGTTTCTTTCTTACATGTAGTATGTCAAGTTGTGTTACCATGTGGTTGATTATGTCCTATTTCATATCTTTAAGAAGGTTGTTGAGGTATATTTTTGAAACCATTTCATGTATCTTTGTAGTAGAAATTTCTCTTAAGAAAAAAGTCTTCTTCATAGTGGAGCATGAATAATATCTATAAAATTGGTAAACATCATCAATTGATACTTGGGAGATATCTCCACCTCCAATTAAGTCCAAACCATCCATACATTTCTCATTAACTCCCCTCAAGATTATGATTTTAAGGGAGCTAGGAGACAACCTATTTTACTGAGAATTTTGCAAATGCAATAGGAACCATTCCATTTATTTTTTCAAAGGTTCAACTTTTTTATTGGTATGAGCAGGATCATCATGGAAAAAATAGGCCCTTAAGTGGCAATGAAAATTTAGAAAATTAGAGTTAGGCAACTTGATGTAAAAATTTGAATAAGTTATCTATATTATTTAAAAAATATGTAAGAATAGAATCTGTAGCAAATTGAATGTAGTTTCTAAACTAGTAGGTTTATTTTAAAAAAGAAAAACTATTTGGTGAAGATTTGAAAATTCAATGTAGTAGTACTTCAATTTTGAGGAAAAACTAAGAAGTAGGTGTCTATCTGACCATCCTAACCACAATAAAATGATAATATTTTTTTATAAGATTTTAGATATAAGTAGCAGACTCATGTCTCGATGTGATGCATATTTTTTTGTAATTTTTTTCCAAGTAAATAATTAATTATGATTTTTTATTACAAATTTTAAAAAATATAAAAAACTCGTATGTTTGACCTTCTTAACTTGGTCAAAACTTCATGAATTTTTAATTTTTTTAATCCTATAGTATGTGAAGTATACAATGTGACATATGTTTCGGATTCAAAAAAATGTGATACTATTTGAAAGCTATAGATATTTTTCAATCAGCCAATCAATCAGGACTTTAGTCATAATTCAAATAGAAAATGAATAAAAATTATTTATTAAATTCAAAGTAAAGCATAATTTATATTGGTGGAAAGCTAAGAATCTCATTTAAAAACCCTTTTCGTTTCATCAATTTTGGGTGTAAAAAAAATCTCCAGCCACATGGGCCATCATATCACTTACATATCGCCACTTTTTGGCTCATCATGATCCTGCACATACCCTTATGTTTCATCCTAAATATTTCATCTCCTATCATGTCCCTTCCTCTACAATAGTTTTTATATTTCATTACAAATTTCTTCTTCATGGTTCTTTAGCTAGCTACTAGAACTCTACTTAATCCCATTAACCATCTCTAGATAGCATCCTTGAGTGTTTTTGGGAATAGATTCAATTAGTGTGCATCTATAGTGTAGTTGTAGCTTTGACATAGGACATCAATTCTAATCATAATGTATTTGGTCCCTCTATGATAATGCCAAGGAAGTTTGGTATAGTAGAAGGTGGGATGTTTTTCATGGAAACATGTCCTATATAATTAAAAATAGGGAAATATATGGTAGTTATTTCAAGAGGCTCCTTAGTTTTTCTATTACCCATTATGGTGTTGAATTTTCTATCATGGGATAAAGGAAGGACTTGATAGAGGGGCTCTTTTGACCCTTGACTTGAAACAATTGGAGAGGTCACTTCAATTACTCCTAAAGATTTAGGGTTTCACTCCCATGTCCTCCCACACCATCTTCTATTACTATTGATATCTCTCCATGATTACTATTATATGAAATTAATATTCCCATAGAATCTCTTCCCCATCATATGCAATATTTTTTAGAGCTAGTATTTTTCCTACATAATGTGAGTAGATAGTATGGTATTTTCACTAATGGCTATAGGTCCTAAGTGCTCAAAATATAATTATATGCTAGGACAGAAGCAAAAAATAATTAAAACATGGAAACAATATAGCTTGACACAAAAAAATGTTGAGCACCCTCAATGATCAATAAATTTGATGCAAAAGAAGGCTTGCACATGACTCAAATAAAATAAAATTATCACATATCAAGTGACCTACTAGCTTTGATGTGCTCCATGTATAATATCAAACTCAGGGATGTATGTTTCTAGAAGAGTAAATATTGTGTGTACAACTAAAGGATTATGGGGGTTAACTCATAAAGTTGTGTATACCACTAAAAATAAAATTTACAAATATAAGAAAATATATTCCATGAAATTCAATCAACCAATAATTACAAAACTACTAATACATGTCAGACAATAGATACTACTACCTGACTTTTGTAGATGCGAAAAGTTAAAAATTTCCTTGTTAATAACAATAAACTAACTATAGAATGTAAATCTATTCAATATTTTTAAAATCATTAATCTAACATAAGTAAATTACAATTGTAGTTTACCTCAAATGGGAACTTTTTTGAGTCAATTGCACCTTTCCTCTACTTCATAGAGTATTAACCATATGAGGTCCTCTAATAATTTATCACACAAGATTAATTGATATGGAAAATATATTTTTGAACTATTTATTTAGAAAATAAGTTCAAACTTGAATGAAAATATCTTTATCTAGATATGATGAATCTTCAAAATATATATTGACTCTTCTTTCTACAAACTCATTGGATTTTTAACAACTATTCACCATGTTTCTACTCACTCCATATGATATAGAAGGAGGACTATATTATTTAGAAATATAAATACGACTAGAAGACTAAGTATAATTAATCCTAAGGGAGAAAACTCCTACTACAAAATTCAAAATAACGTAGGGAGGAACAGGTTTGTTGGAATCATAAATATAAGTGACATTGGTAGTTTAGTTCTTGCTCATTCCTTGATAAGAAACCACAATTATGTTTGCAACCTAGTAGAAACTCTTCTCTAGTTTTATGAGGTTTCTCCTTAACATGTATAGAAGTATTTATTATCATTGAATAGTTGTTGAGAGCTTTGATCCTTGGTTGTGGGTACCTGTGAATTTGGTTGTGAGTACTCATGCCTTTGGTTGTATGCATGCTACAACATTGGGTGCAAGTTGTATTTCTTACTTGATACATACATAATTTATTTTCTAAAATATCTTTACTTTAATATTAGTATGAAAATAATAATATTCTATAGAATATTGATAATAACTAACTTAAAAACATAAAAAAATTAATAAAACATCATTCATCTAATATAGTGCTTTTACTATAATATTAAGGAGAAATACTAATTATGGGATAGAAATTTATTTGAAAATATTTTGAAATAATAAATTAAATAAATAAACGGAGATAACTATAGGACCCATCAAATTATTCATCTTTGTACTATTGATGTAGATTAGCTAATCTTAAAAATACAACAGTTTTCTCTTTGCACCCACCACCTATATGGTATTTTTTATATATGTCTAATCACTCTTGTATAATGTACCTCCAAGCTTGTGTTCATCTACTATCCAAGTATTTTATTATATTTATAAACACAAAATTATTGTGATGGACTATCAAGGTGAATTATGAGTTGATTTATGAACATTACATATATAGAGGGTTAGTGAGGATTAGAATTTTTGTAGATGAATATATTTAATAAGCCAACATTCTATATTTCAATCTAGATTTATGGTCACTATTGTATATTCTTTAAATACATAGCTTGTAAGGGTGAAATAAGACAATTAATAAAGAATGGAGTACGGATACCATCCTCCTCATACAAAGGACTATAGGTAGGATTTAGTAAAAGAGGACTATAAGTATGAATCTCAATGTAACATGGATAATTTTCGTTATACTAGCCACTCAAGAATTTTACCAACTATATCATGTATCTTGTTAGGAACAATAGGCCAATTAATGTTTTGTATGTTCCTTTCCACATTAATTGCACCCTCAAAGATTTAATGCTTAAAACATCTTTTATTAATTAGAATAAAATCATTCAGACAATGCCTAGTTTATCCATTTAGGGGACATAATATGGTAGTTTTCCAATTTGTAATGACTCTCATAGCTACAAATATGTTTAATAAATTTTTAAATGGTGGATATTAAAAGGGAGGGTGAAGAAAGATGGGGGGCTAAAAAGTGGCCAACCATCTTTCAAATTTTAAAAAAGTAATAATAGTGTGTTATAATGTGCTCACATTAAAACACACTCACATTTTTGCTTGGTGTTGCTAAGCCTAAGGCTCGGTAACACCAAGGCCATAATGTGCTTGCATTATAATTCGAGTGCATTATAGTCAATATAAACAAAAAAAATCATTCATTTTGATTTTAGCATTTTCCTTCTAATCTGTAGCTTGTGAACCCTCAAGAGCCTGCTCATGTTATAAGATAGCTCATTCTTTGTCATTTCTTCACCGAATATTTTTTGAATCTTCACCAAAATTCTACCACATCGAGGAGGTGAAAGGAGTAAGTTTTTTTTTTTTTTTTGTATGAATTTATTATCAAATAGGTAGATTTACTATGTTTTTTGATGTAAATTTATTTCATTTTCAAGAAATGATAATGCACCTCCAAACTCTCTTGAAATTTCTCTTCAAAATCTTGATTCTCCTCAACTTGAAATCCCTACTGAAGAACAATCCCAACAAACACCTCCAAAAATTCCTCAATATGCCCTAGGAACTCAAGAAAATTTAATGGGGAAAATTGAAAACAACAAAAAACAAATTAAGGATATAATTGGAAGGTTAAAATATCCCACAAGCTCAGCCTTTTATAGAGCCATGCTTGCTCAATCACTTGAATTGATGTTATCAAATGTAGATTCAATTAGTAAGAAAATAATTAGCTGGTTTGATAAGAGACGAGAGTATAGAAAATTTTATGCAGATAAATTATATTATAAACAAATGAAAGATGAATAAAATACAAAATTTGACTTGTGTTCCCTATTCACAAACCCTAGAATGAATCAACCTTTACACCCTTCAAAGAAGAGGTTCCCTATCCATTGGTACAACTACCAAGGGATAAAGAACCATTTTGACAAAGGTGGTGGATGGTTTTTGACCATCATTCATGCAACGACAATGAGGTATTGTAGTATTTTTTGAGGAAACTCTACTATGAGTTTTTCCTCAATAAAATACCAATTTTTTTTGAGATGTGGAACTTCCAAGGTAGAGGTGGGGATCTACACAAGATAGAGTGGGGTCACATCTTTACTCATAGCAGCTAGTGAGACAAGAACTTTCTATACCAATATATGAGCATGTGGCTATCCCTTCTATTATGAAGGAGAGTGTCAAGGTCGAGATACTGCAGTTAATTAGCTCCCTAACCTAGAGCCTAATACAACATGTCATTCCTATAGCACAGGGTGAGTTGGGCAAGTCTTCAGGGAGCAGAGTTCCACCTCATATTTTTAAAGGTTGTGAGGCACCTTGTGGTTATGACCCCATGCATAGTCAGGACATAGATGCACATGATACATCTACAAATCATCAAATGGAGATGATAGATGCTATCCTTCATGAGGAATTTGGCCTTGATAGTCAGGTAAATGTTAACAAGTTCATTGAATTTAATTTGTTAAATTTCATTTTTAAAATAAAATATTAAATAAATTAGTTTAATGATTATAATGAAATTTTAGGGTCATAGCGTTCATTCTATTTTTAGTGGTCCTCCACCACCTTATTACACGATGACATGTATTATAGAGGTATGTAACTAGTAAATAATTATAAATATTACATTTGAATATCATTTTTATATGAATTTTATTCTTCTATCTCATTTTGGATGTTGAATAGGTTAATCTTGGAGCTTTGACAACAACACCTCCTAGTAAAGGTGGACATCAAAGTTTCACTCAGGTAATATAGACTATATATTGTTTTTTTTAATTGAATAATGTTTAATGAATTGAAGGTTCTAGATAGTTTGTAACTATTCTTTGTAATTTTTAATTAACTTGATTTCAAGTTTTTATGCACTTCATAATCTATGAATTTCATTTGTTCATGTTGTTGACCTAAAAAAATATAGGCTACTATCATCACTAGCTTGAAGCATACGATTTCACTCTTGTCCTCCTAACTGTCATCACTAGCAGACCATTTCAATAATTTATGAATAATGTTGTTTTATTTTTAGATGTTGCAACCAAAAAATCATCTTAATGTTGATAGGGTAATAGCACATGGTGTGTCTAATACAATAGATAACTTGTTGTCATTGACAGGGGTATGAGGTAGATTAGTAAATTTAAAATTACATTCATTGTAATAGCTCTTAATTATTGAAAACTCAAATGATTATTGATAAATATAGTTTAATTTCTATCTGGATGGTTTCTATAGTACTTTAGAATGGCACAACCTAAGCATGTCAATGTTGCAAATGAGTAGAGTGATCATCTGGTGACAGTAAGTGATTATTTTGTTAAATATTTCATTTTTTATAATGTAATTTCTATATATTAATGTGTATACTTTTTATTGTAATAGGTAAAGCTCCATGAAGAACTAAATAGGAGGAGCAGCCCTCGAGTTCAAAGTAGACCTTTGTCATACGCATCTCCATCCCCCCATTGATCAAAGGTTGGCCGTGACTTATTTTCTTCACCTAGAGAGGAATGACTTTTTATTGGGGTCCTTTGTTGTATGCCTATAAGGCAATTTTGGACATATATTTTGTATAGCATATACTTGACATTGTATTCCTATATGGAATTCTTGTTAGTGTATATGGCTATTTTTTCTATAAGTTATACTTATATCAACATATATTGATGTATTCCCATATGGCTATTCGGTTAATACACATGTTTCTTATTGATGGTGTCCATATTTTCACTATAAATCCACACTTCAATGGATATTTGTAGATGTTTTACTTCAAATATTTAAAATCCAAGTGTATTCCATGCACTCTTCTTTTATATAATTCTAAATATATAAATTTTGAACATTATTCTCCTTTAAGATTATTTTAGGAAGTGTTTTTGCATATCTTTCTTCCTCTCAATTCCAAGTTCTCAAAAGCACTAGTGAATCTTCTATATTTGCTTAAATAGAGTTATTAACATTAAAAAACTTGAGAAAAACATCATGCAATGCACCCAAGATTGAGGCTAAGGAAAATATTGGGAAAAAATTCCCCACATAAGAATAATCCATGTAGGAAAATAGCTACAAGCCTCTCATATAGAAGCAACATTTTTTCATGTAAGAGTCATCAACATACTACAAATCAAGCACCCAAAACCCTAATATATCTCCATTGTCTTCTCTAGGTTGAGACAAGGGTAAGAAACTATAACAAGGTGATATACAATTACATGATCATCACTCTGAATTTCAAAATGACACTAAGTCTATTGAGGATACTAATCAAGAGGTACAATGCAATAACAATAGTTTTGTGACCACTAAACATTTCAAGGAATATATCTCTTCCACATGAACTATTGGGTGAATTGATAACCTAGCCTTGTCGTCATTTACATCATCAATCATATAAATATAATAATGCATGATGAAATCTAACATATAGGTCTCTCTACCACTACACATCTAAGCCTATACTATCTAGGATCAATGTAGCATGGTTAGGAAAATCATGTAATTATATAATGCACTTTCAAGTATGCAACTAAAAATGAGCAAGATATTATTATTGAAACATATAAAAACAAGGAGCACCTAAAATGAGCTTGATCAAATTGGTACACCTAATTTTGCTTAGTTTTTCACTCAATTATGAGAGGAATAATGCATAAATAATAATCATAAATCCATCCTAATTGTTATAACAAAAAATAGGGAGGTTTTGGGATGTTGTAATGATGTGTACCTTGTTGAATAAGTGTTGTTTTAGGCCTCATTGAGGACACAGTCGCCTAGTGGCGAATGGGTCCCTGTTAGGGTTCTAGAAAAGTGATTTCTAGGTTTTGTTCTTCAATGTCTACAACTCCAAACTACAGGTGTGAAACAACTTTTGTAGCTTATTTTTCATGATCTTGCAACAAAGATGACAACTTTTACAACTTCACAACTTTGACAATCTTTTCAAATTTTGTTCTCCACTTGATATTCAACCTAAAATATTCAATCACACATCAAGGAAGAAGAAAAATTGTTGTTTTTTAGGGAATAGGGGTTTTCCTTGGTCAAACCCCATTTAGGTAATTAAACCTGATGATGAAACATGAAACAATGATACCTTGGATGAAGTCTTAGATATCAAATCAGAAATATAACATGAAGTTGCTATGAAGAATGTGGATCTTGATCTTGAATATGGATATGAAACAATGCTTGTAAATGGATCTTTAATGCTACATCAACACATCATCTCAACTCATGCATGATGCACTAAATATTTGACATGGTGATATGATCTTTGTTTGCTGCAATAAAACCTTGATAATATACCCTTGAATGTCTTTGAAATGATCTTGAACTCTCTATAATGCTCTTGTAAAATTACTCTTGATTGCTTATGAATATCTAGGATGCTTATATAAAAATTCTAGGTGAAACTATGTGAACTAACCTTATATTTATACTTATCTTAAGATTTAATCCTAAAATTCAAATAACACAAGCCAACATAAGATCTAGGATTCAAAATCACTAAAATACCACTAAGAATAAGTTCAAAAAGGGGTTTCCTAAGTTAAGGAGGACCCATTCACCATAGGGCATATGGGTCCTGACATAGTTAACTAGGACAAGTTTTGGGGACATGAAACAACATGTAAAAAGGGGGCCCTAGGACTCAGGAAGCACCCATTTTCCAAGTGGTGAATGGGTCCTAGGTCAGTAGCCTAGGACCCAAACCTTACCAAATTAAGTGTTGTTAAACATTATTAATGAGTGTTGGGATTTATCCCTTAGAAAATGCAATTATTAAGGCTTGGATTTGAATTTAAGGGGTCAACTAAGCTCTAATTAACCTCAATTAATTAATAAAGCCCTAGATTAGTGTGAAATTGTAAATAAACACTTTATAACACCCTAAATAAGGTGAAATTAAGTCCATTTTATCATTAATTATCTATTCCCAAATTAAATGTAAAAAATAGTTACTTATTTCTACACTACATTTTTCCCCTCACTTTAGTGAGAGTTTTCCCCAATGACAAACTCACACTAAAGTAGAAATTCAAGACACTTATTTATGAAGCAATAGCAAAGATACTCAATCATACCCTATCAAAGATGAAGGAAATAAAGGAAAATAAAGGATCAAGCTTCGACTATTCAAACACGATGTGGAACACAACTATTTGTCCAAAACAAGGATCAAACTTGAATAGTTTTCCCAACATGATGTGGACCAGGTCTAGGTTGTTTGTCTAAAACAAGTATCACACTTTGATAGTGTGTCCAAAATGATGTGGACAAGGTCTAGGATTTTTGTCCCTAACAAGCATGCTCACTTTGGGGTAGTGGGACCTCAACTTGTCCACTAGGTGAGGTATCCCAAAAAAAAGGTGGCAAATGAGAGAATCATATTAGCCTCCCATACCATATCAAATTTATCCTCTTGATAACTTCAATAAGGCACCACAATGCTAAGTGCTTATGAATGTTATGTCTATAGGTTTTTTTTTTGTTCAAGAGGATCTTGTTTCATGTAAGGTCTTCTTCTTAGGGGACATCATGCCTACTGTCTCCAAGAGAGGACAAGTCAAAAATATCATATTACCACTTATGGGATGCCTCGTTTGAATCATGCCACTAAAGGAAATCATACACTTAGAAATATCACACTCTTTGAGGACATCAAACCCAATGACACCACAAAGAAAAAGAAAATCACGCTATGAAATATGAAAAATCTTGAAAGATATTATCGATGTATGCCCCCATTTTAAAGCGGTTTCTAACACCATTGTTGTGAGAAACTATTTTAAAGTAGAAAATTTTCAATCCTAAGACATGAGAGATTTCCTTAGAAAACCCTATGCCAAGTCATATGTTTCCAAAATAAATCTACATCATGAAAAAGGAAGGAGCGGTTACCCCAAAAAATACATAAGGGATCTATGAATTCAAGGTCAGTATGTTTGCGCTACAATATTGTCATAGAGCACAAAAATGCCATCATTCCCCAAATACTCATAGAACTGGAAGAATGACACATAAAGAGCGAAAACAAAGAAAAATCCTTTTAGTTCAACATGGAAGAGACCTAAATGTCTCAACACCTTGCAGCATCCACCAGAGGAAAACATAAGACAAGCAAAAAAGGTAAAATTTTTATGATATAGAGAAGAATATAGGTACATATAGAGGAATACATGAAAAGAGAGAGATACATCAAATGAAATATCATGAGGGATCTTATTAGGCACATGTAATCACAAAGAACATGGATAAGAAAACAAAGAAAAAGACTAGTAAGGCACATGTGAGTCAACCTATAGCAGGTTGTCTACATCCCAATCTCGATTGGTATAAATGGAAGGTGGGAAACTAGAAAAAGGGATAACAACAAGTGCCGAACTAGGGGAAGCACCAAGCTCAAAACTCTTATTAGTAGATTTTTCATTTAAGCTCATAGAAGAAGAAACAATGAATTCAACTCATTATGCACTTGCTCATCAATCTTTGTAATATCAATGTCATCATCTAGATTAATCACAATAGGAGGTTGAATGATAATGTCTCTTGAAGTTTATTGTTTACATTGTGGTGAGGGTACAAAGTCATCATACATTGCTTCAGGTAAGTTCAAATTTTAATTTTCTATGTTGTTCTTTTCTTCTTTAGTTTGTAGCATATGAGGAATAGCATGACTTCTACACCTATGCTCTCTAGAATTCCAATTTCATTTCAATCTATTGTAAACTTGTGTTTTTGTAGGAATGAGTTTTTCAACTATAGGTTTCTTCTCTTTCTTGGGATGAACGGAACAAACAATGGGATTTTGTTCAAGGGTGAAGCCACAATAGTGGTTTACAATTCAAGTGAGGAAGGAAAACTCACAAAAAATGACCCCAAAGATAAAAAAGTGTATTTAGGGGTTCATATGAACCTATCGGTTCGACCGAACCAAAAAGGGGTTCGCTCAAACCAGGGTTCGAGTGAACCTCTTTGCATCTTGGCCGCCAAAAAATCCAATGTAATGCATAGGAAAGGGCTTCAAGCGAACCCCTTCAAAGAGGTTCGCTTGAACCCCTTTATCCCTCATTCCCCATCTTAGGCACAAAAATAAAATAAAATTAGCACTTCAGAGCTCAGGTTGAGGATGAAAATGGAGGAATCTTCACAAAACCAACTAGAATTAGGTAGTCCTCAGAATGAGCTATCTAATGAATATAATTTTAATATGTTTTGGTTTTATTATGTATGTGTTTTTTTAGTTTTATTAAACATAGGTTTTTCAATGAAAATCAAGCTCTCTATTTTGTACATGTGGAAAAATAGTAGATTATCAAAATGAAATTTTAAAAAATACATTTGGGCTGGGCATTGATTTCCTTGATCCATGAAAAAAATTAAATTGAATTTTGATACATACAAAAAAAGTTATGTTGTAT